>OU898284.1:90181719-90543941 GCA_918026665.1 Diabrotica balteata
TCTGGATGGAAAGTGGGGGATTAAAAGAGAAATCCAAGTGCAAGTAGCTTGATATTTCTTTAGGTATGCTGTATTTTTATCTGTTGCTTCTTGGCACTCCTCGTTAAACCATTCGTTTTATATAACTGGTTTGGTTTTCCTCAATATTTTCGATGCCTTCTCAGTTATTGTGTTTCTACATTTTGTCCACAATTCCTCCACATTTTCACCCGCTTCCAAGCTCTCTATTTGTCTCCTATACTCTCTCGCAACGGTTTCAATGCGCAGATTATCAATATTAATTATGTCTTGTTTCATATTGTTACGATAAAATATAAAACTCCTTTAGCCTTCATTTATTTATTGTTGGACATAGGCCTCTCCAATTGCTTCCACGCTTCCCTATCTTTTGCAATTCTCATCCACTGCTTTACAGCTACACCTGTTATATCATCTGTCCATCTCTTTTTGGGTCTTTCCACGCTTCTTTTTGTTTCTCGAGGTCTCCAGAATTTTACTTGATGAGACCATCTGTTGGTGTCTTGTCTTGCTACATGTGCTACCCATTGCCATCTCAATGTAGTTATTTTTCCATGATAACGGTTACTTTAGTTCTTCGACGTATTTCGGTGTTGGGAATTTTGTCTCTGAGGCTTATATTTAACATGGCCCTCTCCATGGCCCGTTGAGTTACTCTTAATTGTTCTGCCATTTTTCTTGTTATTGCCATAGTTTCCAATCCATAAGTTGCAATTGGTAGTATACAAGTGTATGACTCATAAAACTGTAAACATATTATTTCTAACTTTATTCTATTCTAAATATTTTCTAGAAGTTCTCCGCTCCGCTAAAAACCTGTCTGGCGTGACCTTCTATCCTATTCGAAAGGGGTCGCCGGGATTCCAGATTAACGGTGTTTTATATATAAAGAGGAAATTTTATTGTAAACAGTCAGTTTTTAGTGTGAATAGAATGTATCGAGTTTGAATTATTGTCGGGAATATAAATTGTATTAAATGTTGGAAATAAATTATATATTTATAGTGTCAAATAAATTAGTGTAATATAGTATATAAACTTTAATACACTAAATTGTTAGAACATTTTTATAATAAATAAAGTTAACAAATTAGACTTATAAATACAGTTCAATATGTTTATCCCTATTTAGGTTTGATATTCTTCCACTGATTTTTGCCATTACAAGAAAGTGGTCACTATCTTTGTTTGGACCTTGTGATCAGGTGATATCCATGTCCCTTGTGTATTATTTTATGGGCAAATCTTGTTTCTCCTACTATCATGTTTTTGGTTCTTGCAAAGTTTATTAGTCTCAAACTGGGTGCTATGTCCGCTATCGTATATATTGTAGTCTTTTCTCTCGATAATTCCTGAACCAGTCCATCTTATTTCTTGAATAGCTATTAGATCGGCTTTTATTTGATCCAGTTCTTGTGTTAGCAATTTAAGAGCGTCTGGGGCATAAAGGGTTCGTATGTTCCATGTGAAGATCCGTAAATCGTTAACCCTTTGTCGTTTGCTAGGTCATCGAGAATTAAAACAGAAGTTTTTGTAAGGGAATAGCTCGTTAACCTTTTGCCTAACTCCCTAATCTTTAAAGGACCATTTCTCCCGCTCTCGTTTGCACTGACTCAGCTTCCCACTGGGGTTAGATTACCACAATCTTTCACAGAGTTGCTCAGGTTACCGGGGTTCACCTATGTAGGTGAGAGTCGGAATTGAGTAGGAGAGGCTGTACAGCGTTATATTTTGCGCATCACACCTTATTTAAATCTCGTAACGTTTATTTAGCAATCTGTTAGTATAAACATTTTAATAATAATAATAATAATTAAGGTTCGAAATATAAATTGACTTTAGAGAGGTCAGTCCAATGACTGGTACTCTGGTATGGAACAAACATGACATTCCGATAATATGCTACATACATACACTTCACATTAAGGAATTATGAAATATTACGGATGATCAAAAATGGATACAATAATAGATAATAATTATCTATTTATCTATCTAAACCAACCTTGGATATTATCTTACCATCTTGCCTTTTGTCTACCTCCATCTCGTTTGTTTGTCTTGGTCTCCAATTTATTGCTCTGTGTGTGAAACATAAAAAGATTAAAATCAATGCAGTGTGAACTAATATATTGTGAAATATTTCGCATTTCTTTTTTATTTCGTTTTTTTTTTTGGCAATCGGGTTAAGTGCCCATCCAGCCAGTACCAAATATGTAATAACGTTTACTTAAACTTAACCTATTCTAACTAAACTAACTAGACTACTGTTCTGGAAATTAAAAGAAGAATTACGATTGAAGAGAAATTAGGATTACCTTTCGCACCTAGGGATCATTCAAGGTGACTCATAGTTAGAAAGTGTAGACCACGAAAGGTATAGGTAAAAAGGTAAAATATTTGGCGATTCAACAGAGGTAACGAGCTTAACACCTACACTAAAGTTTCAAGTTACACATTTTAACAAACTTAAGAATAATCTTATATATACCTTGTAAATATTTAATAATATCAAATGAATGAGATTGAAAGGGGAGTATAATTTTTGCAATAATAATAATAAGTTCCTGCCTTTGTATTTAAAATTTACTACAAGCTTAAAAAATGTGATCCAAGTCGCAAACCACATTGCAAGTTTTACAAAGTTCGGTATTAACTACACCAATTTTATATAAATTTTGAGGGAAGCTTGCATGTCCGAATTTCATCCTAAACATGGTCACAATATCATTTCTTCTAAAATTCAAATTTTGGTGATATAAAACTCTCGGAATACTTGGATGTGTATCGTGTGAGGTTATTAAAACAATAGTTTTTTCCATGCAAACCCATTTTGCCTTAAAGTTATTCTTAGATATCATAATTATTCACAAATATTCTTGAACACCTAAATTGTTCTTGATATGCTGTCCAGTTGTAACGCTTTCTTTGGCTAAGGAATCTGCACGAATTGCCACATATGAGCTTTTACCCAAGTGAATTTTAATATTAAAAGTGAAACTGGAACAAACCATGAAGTGGAGATATCCAGGAGTGGCTAGTATACCTGTTGAATACAAAGCACGTGGTGTTCGTGTGTATTAAGATATAAAAAAATGCTTATTAAAAGCTTAAAATTTTTATTTTAAAGAAGATCTTTTCGGAATTGAATCATTCCATCATCAGTTTAATTGTTGGTAAAAAAGTTGTTAAAAACATTGTATGGCCACATAAAAAAATTGGAAGGACATCCCTTAAAAAAAAAAAAAAAATCCGTTTTTTAATACGGATGTCCTTCCAATGTTTTTATGTGGCCATACAATGTTTTTAACAACTTTTTATTAAACTGATGATGGAATGATTCAATTCCGAAAAGATCTTCTTTAAAATAAAAATTTTAAGCTTTTAATAAGCATTTTTTTATACATTAATACACACGAACACCACGTGCTTTGAATTTTAATACGTATTGACTTATTTTAATTTATGAATTCTTACTTTTAATTTTCTAATAAAAGGATTTATATCAGTAACAACCATCACATTAATTGGGTTACCGATGCATTTAAGAACAGATACGTAGTCATTCAAAAAGCTTATTTATTTTAACCTGTTTTTTTTTTCGATATAATCGCAGGCTTTAATAATACCAATCGCTTCTGCAGAAAAAATGAAAGTATTATTATTTAGTTTAAATTTTTCTTGAACGTTTGTTGATGCTATAAAGGATGCACATACCCTACCAATATTTTGTTTTGATGCATCGGTATATATTTCCAGAAAATCTGACAGATTTGATATGCAGGCGCTTAATATATTTTTACTTGTCAACAATTTTCTTGTATACAGGAATATTAATTTCTAGTGGCTCCAATATGTCAAAGAAACACTAAATCACTACTGTGTTATCACTAAACTGTTAAATCACTATTATAAGTACCTGTATTTCTAAAAGTCATACATAGTGGAGGAGAAGATTTTTTTGATCAGTTCGTGTTAGTTAAATCGTGTTATTTAATAAGACTATTTTATCTAACAGAGTACGGTTTTTAAAAAAAGATAATAAGTTTTTTTGAAAACCATTCCCTTCGTAGAAATACTGGTGGTTTAAGTACTTCAATCAAGTGGTTCCACAGGCGTTGAACACATTGTACCCAAACAGAGACTTAGGGAAATATTTTGATTTATTTCCAATCGTTTTAGGATATAAGGACTGGCGGATCCATATAATGTACATCCGTAATCCAAGATGAACCTAATAAAGGCTCATTACTCATACTCGCACTCAAATGTAAAAAGTTAAACATGATTGTGGATCTGCTCCACACCAGGTTCTCCTTATGAATTTAAAAAAAATTGTACCTTTTAAACATTTTGATTCTATACTTTGTATAAACGGTTTCTAGCTAAGCTTCTTGTTAAGAATAATTCCAAGATAAGTTACCTAATTTGATACTGGATATAAGGAACCATTTACATTTATGTTGTCAATATTGGGTAGATTATGTCTTGTAAAGATGGTAACACTAGATTTTTGAGGGACTAAGGAAAAACAACAATTCAAAATTTCAAAGTAGTTAGTTCTATATGTGACGTGAGCTCAGTTATGCCTGCTTCTAATTTTTTGTTACTGTTATAAACGACAAAACCATTAGCTAATGTATAATATTATAATTATTTTTTTTGTTGTATATTTCTTTTGTAAAAATATTAAATAAAAGGGGAGAGATATCATAGTCCTGTGGTAAACCTGTTGATGATCGTCTGGGGCATATAAGATATTTATAATTGCATTTGTGGTCAATTTCCAAAAAGTATAATAATTCTGGAATTGTTGCATGTAGTTTATACATAAAACTGGTAGTAGGTGGACTAAATGACCATTTAATTGTTTCTTGTAATTTATTTTAGTAGATCAAAGTTCATATTTTATTATATATTTTTTATCTTTCAGATGTCATCTGCAGCTGTTGGGACTCACTCGGGGGCCGGCCCTCTGAGTCTGATGTCCTGCGTGCGCGAGTCATCACCATTGCAAGATTTCGACTCCGACACAGAAAAAAGTGGTAAGGTGATAACTTTTATACAAGTAGTTTAAATTGTGAAAATAGGCGAGAATTTTAAAAACACTGACAAATTTGAGAGGACCATCCCTCTAACAGTGAAATATTTGAAAATCATTTGGAAAGTCCGTTTTGATCAACGGTACCATCAAAAAGTATACACTGAGTGCAAAATTAACCGGACACTTAGATTTTTCCTAAACATTCGCGTTTAAAAAACTTTAAGATGTTCCCAATTGAGTATTTAATAAATAACAAAATTTAAAAGTCAAATTTATTACAACTCAAGAATGTAACTCAAGAATGTTACACAGAAAAGATAATAAACAATTTAAAAATTTGAAAATCTGCAAAGAAACGTCAAATTTATTACAACTCAAGAATGTAACTCAAGAATGTTACACAGAAAAGATAATAAACAATCAAAAAATTTGAAAATCTGTAAAAAAACTGATTTTTTTAATATTAACATTTTTAATGGAAAACGATATTTAATATAGTGTATAACTTTCACGAGCCCTAATTACGGCTCTCATTCGATCAGGCGTACTTCGGATTAAGGTAGAAATGTCTGCTTAAGGGATTTGTTTCCATTCGTCACTAACTGCTTGCTCCGAATCATTCATTGTTGTAAACTCACCAGGGTTACATCGAATACGTCGTCCCAGAATATCCCATGCATGCTCTATTGGATTTAAGTCTGCACTCCTTAGGGACCATGGTATTAAACGAATCCCAACTTTATCCAAGTAATCCCGTGTAATCCTTGCGATATGCGGGGACGAGCAGTATCTTGCATTCGACGAAAGTTTTCTCCAACAAATTTGGCTGATTGCACTAGGTACATGATCTTTCAAACATTGCTGAATATACCGTTGAGCGTTTAATATTGCCCTCTTGAATTGTAACAAGTTCTGTATGAGCCTCTAGGGAAATGCCTGCAAACACCATTATACCACCTTCACCAAATTGAACTCTCTGAGTAAAACAACATGGCCGTCCATCTAATGAGTATCTGTTAGATCTTGATTCATTCGTGTAACGCACAACATTCCAATCGTCAACACCTCGCGATCGAAGTGTAAACGTTGTCTGTGATGATCTGGTGTTAATAGAGGTCCCGTGACAGGCATTCTGGACCTTAATCCATATTCATTTAAGCGTCTTCGAACGGTATAAATGGATACTGTGTTTCTATGAACATTATTTAATCGTTGAACACTACTGGTGCTGATAATGTACGATCGCGTAACGCTTGTAACGTAAGGAAGCGATCTCCAACTTGACTTGTGGTTCTTCGTCCACCTTGACCTAGCCTACTGGTGTATTATCCTGTTTCCCGAAATCTTTGTATTGCATCAAACACTGTACTTCCAGAAATTCTTAAAGCACTTACGATGTAACGAATGCTCCCCCCAGCATCCTGTAAAGCAACAGCTTGTGCTACTTCTTTTGGTGTCATAATTTTTTTAATGCAAGTTTTAAACAGGGGACAATACAAATACCTACAGCGAAATTATGATCAGATACAGTACCACAAATAAACATAAATTAATGCTAAGCCACTATTTTACATTAATTACAAAACGTTTGTGTAAAAGTGTTGTTGTTCGCACAAAAGATCTTCTTCTTATAGTGCCGTCTCTCTACGGAGGTTGACAATCATAATGGCTATTTTTATTTTTAAACTTGTTGTTCTAAACAAATCAATCGATCTGCATTGATACCAATGACGTAGATTCTTCAACCATGAGTTCTACGTCAACAGATCTTCTTCCTTGAATCTTTCTGTGTCATAATGAGTCTCAAAATTTTGGTCCCCTCATCACGTGGCCTAGGTATTCCAGTTTTCTGGTTTGTATAGTGGTGATTCGTTCTGTTTCTTTACTAACCCTTTCCAGTACTTATTTATTTGTAATTCTATCAATCCATGATATTTTGAATACTCTGCGGTATAACCAGAGTTCGAAAGCTTCAATTCTTTTTAAATTGCATTTTATTAATGTCCAAGTCTCAGCTCCATATAATAATATTAAAAATATATAACAGCGAATGGTTCGTAGTCTGATATCCAAATTTAGATGTTTGCACGTTAGTAGTGGCTTCATTTGTATAAATGCTGATCTGTCAATCTCTATTCGCCTCTGTATTTCTGCAGTATGATCATTGGTTTCATTGATCAAAGTTCCCAAGTACTGATATTTTTCTGCTTGTTCTATCACGATACTTTTCATTGTCAATAGGTGATGCATATTTTGTGGCCTTTTTGTAATTAGCATGTACTTCGTTTTTTAGCGTTTATAGTAATTCCCATCTCAGCACTATTCATACTTAAGCTTTTGATAAGATACCATATTCTTTTCTGGGCAACCAAAAATAACAGGACTCGCGAAAATTCAAAGATTAAGATGGCTCGGGCATATAGCAAGAATGAAGGAAGGAAGAGTTCCCAATGAATTAATAAACACGGAGGCTGGTACAAAAAGAAAAAGAGGCCGCCCCCGAAGAAAATGGCTGGAGTCGGCAAAAGAAGATCTGAAGTCGCTGCGGGTACAAGATTGGAAAAACTTAGCACAATATAGAAAGAAATGGAAGAAAACCGTTGAAGCCTTGGGCCTTTGAGGCCTGTTGAGCTGAACCATATATATATATTCTTTTCTTGGCAAAGTTTTATCAGCTTTTCTCCTCTCTCGTTTCTAGTTCCTAATCCGAACGGTCCAACTACATTTTCAACTGTACCTACTCCAATTGTTGCATTAAAGTCTCCTAAAATTAATTAATATCTCTAGATTTTGTTAACTTGATTGTATTGTGCAGTTCTGAATAAAACTTTTTGATCTATGTTCGGTCTTATCAGCTGTGAGAGCATAGACTTGGATCATAATAATATTACAGTTCTGTGCTTGAATTTTTAGCATTATTATTCTTTCTGAGATTTGAATCACACCTAGCACTGATTTTCTAATAGTGTTTATAATTTTTGCATTATAATTTATACTAGAAATATCATCATGGACCCTTAATACAGTGGTTTTTCGTTGCCCTCTGCATTCTGATGCCGTTGACCACTTTCTTGGTTCTTCCGCCTTCGAGACCAATTTCTCGGTCTCAGTAATGGTGGATTGCTTATCCCGACAAACATTCGGACGTCAGATCCTCGTTAGTTATCTAGCAGGATGTACCAGAAGACCATTTTATATTACTATACAAAACATCTAAATAGGTTTAAACAAGAAAAAAACGTTGTTGCTAATAAGGCATAAAATACAATTCAAACAAATTAAACATGTTTTACTTTAAACACCAACAAAAAACAAAAAAGTCTGAGTATTCTGGTTAATTTTGCACCCCCGTGTATAAAAATCTTAAATAAATTAATTGTATTATGTTGGGTTCCTTCTTTATTAATTTTACTGCTTTTATTATCTTTTTTTTTTTTTTCGTTATAATTGACGTTCATAATATCGATCTTATTTAATTAAAAATTAACCAAAAATTTTACAGTAACAAGGTTTTAATTTGCACGTTTGGAAATTACGTTCGAAGCGAAATATGTTGCCCCAGTTTTCCAAATGGTTTTAAAAGCTCCTGCCTACGGCATGTAAAATCTGTTTACGAACAATAATTTCGAAAATTTCTGCGCTGTTTCTAATTATAAGATTTGGATGTTATCCAATTCGAATTATTCATCCAGATTATTTCGCACATGTTAATTGAGAATGCATTGAGTAGTAATAGGTGATGTTTGGTTTTTCATTACATGTTCGGTTGGTTTTTAATGAGTAGGTACAACCGTTCAACCAGAAGAAACGAATTGAAAATTAGTAGGTTTCATGTTAAAATGTGGTTCACTATGATAGTGGAGTTCTCGGTCAACAGTTGGAGAATAAAATAAAGGATATGAGCTACTTCATCCTTTTATTGAAGACGTTTCGTGTATTAATTCATACACATCATCAGTTTATCTACAAAATTGTTTAACTAAACAACCATCCATGGATACAACTTTGCGCCTGGTTTACCTTACAAAAGAGATGCAGCATAATAAGATGGAACTGAAGAAAATAGCTTAATTTATTAACCCTACAAATTAAAAAGTACAAAACGTTGTGTTTAAGTTATAAAAATTTAGTGCAAAAGTAAATTAAAAAGCAAAGCAAAGGTCAAAATTAGCGCTGATATTACTAAATCATAGACATTATTATGGTTTAAATTTAACTTTATGTAATATTATTTAATTGCCTTGTTATAAGCAATAAGTGACGAAGTAAAATTACCGGCAAATCAGCATGCGAACTCTTCAAAGGCTGTAGATGAACAAATCCAAAAATTCAACAGTTATTTGTTTGAAGGTGTGTTAACCACTTACTGTGAAAACTTGTGTGTTTCCGGGTTTGACTGCGTTGAATAATTCCTTTCTTCACTGATTACTGTGCCTCCTGATCTTCTTGTTTTGTCGTTCCTATATATGTCGTACTTTGTTTCCTGTATTGTATTGACAGCCATTTAATATCTGTTGACCAATTCGTCTGAAGTTCGAAGATGTTCTGGTTGATCCTTATGCCTTCTGGGTTCCAGGAGCCCATCTCAAGTATCACCTGTTAGCCTGCCTTAGATCAGTGCTAACTTTGATGTCTTAAATCGCCTTGTGGACAAAAGAACTATAACACAAATCAACTTTAGCCGACAAATGACAAAAGAAAGCAAAAATTATATTTAAGAGCTACAAATCAAGCAGACATTATTGTGAATAGTTGTATATCCCTATACGTTCATTTCCTAACCCCTTAAAATTTGGAATATACCGTTGGTCCAATAACTCTCTTGAAATTTTATATTCCCATGTCAAACAGTAACAAAACAAATTACCTTATACAAAATATATAGAAAAATTCTATGAAATGAAAAAGACAGCAAATATTTGATTTCACGCAAACAGCGCCTTTGTTTCTGTTGATACGTATTTCGAACTAATAGGTCTCATCAGAACAGTTATTCAAAGGTGTTCTCAACGTGAAAGATCAATATTTTCTGTCTTTTAAAAAGCAACACTAAAATGGCTTCGATACGGACGCAATAGCGACATCTGATAATAAAACCGTAAAATAGTTTCGAAACACAATTCAGAGTGTGTTGGGTTTCGAAACTATTTTACGGTTTTAGAAAAATTCTAGTAACCAGTTCTTTGACGAGTTCATTAGTCCATCCTGCTGTTGCTTCGAGATCAAGATGGTATTCTTCTCGGAGTGTTGTTGTGCTTTTGTTGTCGGTGCGTAGGACGGTCCGTTTTTTGTTGTTGTGACATTTTCTGCGCAGCTTGTTGTCGCTTTTGTTGTTGTCTTCCCTAGGTGGGACATCTGGGGCATCCTCTGAAATTTGTCGAATGTTGTCCCTGGCAGTTGGCGTACTTCGCCTTCTGGTCGCAGGGCATCTGGCATTCCTTACTGGGATGGTCCTCACCACACTTTACGCATTTTTGTGCTTTAAAGCATGCTCTAGTATAGAAGATCTACATCTTATCGAAAGCTTGAGTATGAATAGTGCTGAGATAGGAAGTACTATAAACGCTAAAAAAACGAAGTACATGCTAAGTACATACTATTACTAAAAAGACCACAAAATATTCATCACCTATTGACAATCAATGGTAACGTGATAGAGCGAGTAGAAAAATATCAGTACTTGGAAACTTTGATCAATGAAACCAATGATCATACTGTAGAAATAAACAGGCGAATAGAGATTGCCAAATCAGCATTTATACGAATGAAGCCACTCCTAACGTGCAAAAATCTAAATTTGGAGATCAGACTACGTACCATTCGCTGTTATATATTTTCAATATTATTATATGAAGCTGAGACTTGGACATTAAAAAAATGTAATGGACAATTTAAAAAGAATCGAGGCTTTCGAACTCTGGTTATACCGTAGAGTATTAAAAATATCATGGACTGATAGAATTACAAATAAAAAAGTACTGGAGAGGGTTGATAAAGAAACAGAACTAATCACCACTATACAAACCAGAAAACTGGAATACCTAGGCCACGTGATGAGGGGACCAAAATATGAAATTTTGAGACTTGTAATACAGGGAAAGATTTAACGAAGAAGATCTGTTGGCCGAAGGCAGAACTCAGGCTTAAAGAATCTACGTGATTGGTATCAATGCAGATCGATTGATTTGTTTAGAGCAGCAAGTTCTAAAATAAAAATAGCCATTATGATTGCCAACCTCCGTAGGGAGACGGCACTCTAAGAAGAAGAAAGGCCGGTGTGGATGTCCTGAATCAAAAATGTGTCAATTATTCTGTACCTCGAAGATCACAAAGATGGCCAATAGCAGTATTTTTTGCTCTTCTGAATATTGCAGGTATTAACGTCAGGGTGTTATATCAGTTTGTAAATAAAGGAAATTCTATTTCTCGGAAAAAAATTCTAAAACAATTAGCCCAAAGCTTGTCCATTACACACACGAAGAAAAAAATATATAAGTCCAGTGCGGCCCGACATATTGCGGCAGATATTCTTTGCACTCAATTTTTAAGTATTCCTGCGCCTCCCCGAGCCAATGAGAATAGAAAAAGGCGGAGATGTCATCTTTATCTAGCTAAGAAAGACAGAAAAACGAACTATTTGTTTTATTTACAAGGTTGTGTTCAATTATGCAAAAAATGCAAAGAGTAACGTCAATTTGTGTTTAAACCATTAATGAAACTTCATTTTGTAATCCAGGTTTATAAGTAAAAAAATATTAAAAAAACTGTTAAAAAACTGTTTATTTTTTTTTGTATAAAAAATGGGTCTTATAGACCCACTTATAATACTTATATAATTACTTTTGACTTACAGTAGTTAAGGGTTAAATCAACTTTTTTTTTAAACTGGACTGAGAACTTATTATCTTTCCCTCGTATGTTTACACAATGTCAATAAAAATCCTAACTGTTATTTTCCAAAAATAAACAAAAATCTAGTTTCTTAAAATCAAAAGTATGCCACTTGTCACTTAAAACTGCAAAAATTACCAGAGCGACAATGATATCTTAATAATATGAAAAATATGTGATAAGTACTATCATATACATAGTATGTCATTGTTCCGCGATTGTATTGAAACTATCAGTAGTCTACTACATTTTTTTAGTTCAGTAGGTGTGGGCTTTGTTGAATGTAGTGATTGAACATTCGCGAAATAATATGAATATATTTGGAAAAAGCAGATCTTATGAAGTGCCTGCAGAGGATATTTACGATGAGTATTGTTAGTTTAAATATGTTTCTATATTTTTTGTATATAAGATAATTTGTTTTGTTACTGTTTGATTTGGGAATATAAAATTTTAAGAGAATTATTGGACCACGGCATCTTCTAAATTCGAAGGGGTTCGGAAATTAACGTATAGGCATGTATCTTCTTCTTTAAGTTCCACTCCTATCGGAGATTGGAGATCATTCTGGCAATTATAATTTTGTTGGTTACGCGTCTGAATAGTTCAATTGAACTGCATCCAAACCATTCACGGAGATTGCGTAGCCACGAGATTTTACGTCTTCTTACGCTTCTTCTGCCTTTGATTTTAACCTGCAATATATTACTTAGTAGTTCGTATTTTTCACCTCTCATTATGTGCCCCAAGTATTCCAATTTCCTGATTTTTATGGAATTTAAAACTTCGCATTGTTTTCCTAGTTGTTCGAGAACTTGTTCGTTTGTTTTGCGATCCATCCATGATATTTTCAAAATACGTCGTCGGTAACACCACATTTCGAATGCTTCTAGGTTTTTAATGTTGGATTTTTTAAGTGTCCAAGCTTCAACCCCATACAAAAGGGTAGAGAAAATATAACATCGAAGCATTCTTATCCGGAGCGATATATTGATAACGCGAGTACAAAAAAGTTTTCTCATTCTATTAAAAGTTGACTGTGCAATTTCAATGCGGCACCTTATTTCTTTTGTCTGATCAGTATCTTCTGTGATCCATGCTCCAAGGTATTTGTACAAAGATATTTGTTCAATTTCTGTATTATCTAGTACTAGCTTAAGTTTGATGTTTTGTGCTTTTGTAAATACCATGAACTTGGTTTTCTTTAAATTTATTTTTAGTCCATAATCGTTGCAATATGTATTTAGTTGTTCAGCAAGGTGTTGCAGTTCTTCTAGTGTTCCTGCCAGAAGAACGGTGTCGTCAGCATATCTTATGTTATTAAGTGACTCACCGTTTATTATAACACCCTCACTGATCTCGGCAAGCGCTAATTCTGAGATGGCCTCACTGTATAAATTGAATAACAAAGGTGATAAAATTCACCCTTGGCGGACTTCACGGCGAATCTGGATATCTTCGGTCAGTTTATTTTCAACTTTCACTTTTGCTGTTTGGTTCCAATAGAGGTTACATATGATTCCAATGTCTCTACTGTATGTTTTTATTTAATAAAATTTCTTAAAGTCGATTATGCTGCACTCTGTCAAATACCTTTAAAAAATAAATGAAACAGGAATATACTTCCTGATTAATATCTAAGCATCTCTGCGAAAGAACACTTACTGCAAATAGTACATCTCGTGTTCCCAGTCCTTTCCTAAATCATATTTGTGTATTACTTATGATTTCATCTAATTTCTTATGTATTCTATTGTCTTACTTTTAAAACTTTTAAAAACAATTTCAAGACATGACTCATTAAGGCTATGGTGCGATGTTCACTGCACTCCTTTGCATTGGCTTTTTTGGGAAGCAGTATGAATGTTGATTGGAGCCATTTTTTAGGTATTATACCTGTTCTATATATGGTATTGAATAGATCCAAAAGAACATCAATAGATTCAGTATTCACAATTTTGAGTAATTCGATAGGAACTTCACCAGCCCGGGAGATTTACCACCTTTAGCTTGTTTCATTACATATTAAATTTCTTCCCGTATAATGACAGGCCCAGTATCATCTTTAAATTCTTTTGCTGCTTCTGTTCTCGCTTTGTCTTCAAAAAGTTGTGCTATATATTGTGTCCATCTCTGCATTTTTTGCTTTATATCTGTTATAAGTGCACTACTTTCATCTCTTAGTTGCCTAGTTTGAAGTGTATTTCTCATTAATGTTAATTCTCTAATTCTTTTATGCATGTTAAAAAAGTCATATTTTTTCTCAATTTCTTCTAGTTCTTGGTACTGCTCATGTAACATTCTCTCCTTAGCTTCTTTTATTCTCTTTTTAATTAATCGGTCATTTTCATTATATTTAATTGGAGTTTTTGTTTTAAAAGATTTTATTTCATTCATTAATAGTAGTATTTCTTTAGTCATCCAGTCTTTATGTTTTCTATTCTTTGGTTTTAAGTTTTTATTTGCTGTTTTAATCACTGCTACTTTTATATTTTCCCATTTCTGATCAATATTATAGCAACTTTTATTCAGTTCTTGGGCATTACGTAGATTTTAAGTAGAGTGTTTACAGTTTGTTTCTTTGTTTGTGGTTCCCTTAATCTCTTAATATCAATTCTACTTTTTGTGGGATTTTTAACCAGTTTTAATTTGGTTCGTAATGTGACTACTATGGGGTTATGGTCTCAACCGATGTCTGCTCCAGGGTAAGTTTTGGCAGACAGTATAGAATTACGAAATCTTTGTCTATCTTCTTTTTGGTGGCTTAAAAAATGTGTTAACTATTAAAAATTCTTCCGTCTGGCAAAATTGTATCAAACGGTCACCACGTTCATTTCTATTTCGTAGACCATATTCCCCACATATCCATCCACTCTTCCTTGGCCAACTTTGGCATTGAAGTTGTCCATTACTATTGTAGTGTGATGATTATTCATTCATTTTAAGACTTGTTCCAAATCATGGTAAAATAGTTCGATCTCGTCGTCATCTTTATCTTCCGTAGGAGAATAAACTTGAATAAAGTTTATTCTACCTGTTTTAGACTGAAGTTGTATTGACATGATCCTATCAGAATAAGGAGTAAAACTTCTCACAGGGTAATTGACCTTTTTTGCAACTAAGATAGCAACATCATCGCGATGATTGACCTAGTTGTTACCTGAATAATACATGGTTCCATTATTTGTAATTTGTTTGCCTGAACCTGGCCACAGTACGTCACTTATACCTAAAACATCAATTTGGAGGTTTTCCATTTCAAGCAGTACGTTCGCTAATTTACCACTTGCCTATAAACTTCTGACATTCCAGGTTATATATTCAATGTCTTAAATCCACAGGGATTTCTCTGATTTACGACATGCAAGGGTCTGTGATCTACAGTTATTCCTCCCCTGCCGGATCTTGGATTCTGCGCTCCATAATTAGTAATTTTGTTTACTCTACTTGTCATTTGCCATTCATGACTTTACTAGGGATACTCTAAGAGTCTTTAATGCAGTGATTCCCCGTTGCCTTCTGCATCCTTACGTCGTTGACCTTTTTTTCGATTCATCCGTCTTTAGGTTATGACCAGTTTCCCAACCCTTAGATAAGAGTGCCCTTTCACTTATTAACTCATCCGCCCGCAGCCGTTGGTCATAAGCGTGGATTACTTATACCGGCAATCATTCGGTGAATAGGCATGTATATTCCATTTCAATTTGATTTGTAGATCTAACATGTAATTTTTGCCATAATAACTGCCATTGATGTAATGACTATTAAAAAGTGGCGTGGTTTTGCACATAAAAAATCATTAAAAAAAAATTCAGAAAAAAATTACTGACTTTTTTAAGTGTTTAAGAAGCCAAATCACGAATGTGCAATATTTTTTAAATTTTATTAGGTCTAGAGGTCTGTAAGTATTGTTTTATAGTATTTTTGTAACGGTATATTTTTTTATATGTGTTAAATATATGTCCGAGTATTCTTCTATGTTGTCTTCTACTTAATGTACAAGTGTTTTGTTTTTGCTAGATCCATACAAACAATAAATGGGAATTTTTTAGATAAGCATTTAGTTCGGCAACTAGTCTTACGGGAGTCTAGTGTACATAGAAACAGATTCCCTACTTCTGCACCGAATAAAACTGACGTGAAAGAAGTCAAGAGTAGCCAACTGACAAATAAAGTTTGTAATGGTTTGAGATCATAGACATTTTATATATGTCTATGGAATAGATACTGGGTATAGAATCCAAACAAGTCTAAATTAAAATGGAAGTATTTAGACCGAATATTTAGTAGACATTTGTTAAAAAAATAAAAGAAATCACAAGAAATTGGACTAATATAATTATTTCGGGCATATAGACCGTACGGGGAAGTTCTAGAACATAGTGGCAATGTTAAATCAAACGGGAAAGTCCATTGGGGTTCCAGATACTTAATGAAAAAATGGCTTCTCAAAAATAAGCATTTGACCAGATAATCCCGCAGATTAACGACGGAATCTTGAATAAGAAAGTTAGTAAGTAGAAACCTCACGTCAAATCTTAGAAAACTATATTGGGAGTTGATTGTTAGTGGCGTAATTAAATTTATGAAATGTGTGGAATTGAAGACATTGTAAAAATTGCGACCAGTGTAAATCTCCAATTGATTTGATCAGTATTTTACTAGCTTGTATGTTTCTGAGGTAATAATATTGACAATCATGCGATGTGGTGGATTTTAGAAAAATTTTATATTCTATGTATTGTACTCTTTTAGAAATTAGCGAATTTATGTTTAGATTTTTTTTTTTTTGATATATTGTAAATCTAAACAATACACTTTGAAATGATTTTATCCATATCTTATCAAATATAATAACATTTAAGTAATTATCAAGTATTGCAACATTAAATAATACATTAAAAGTAGATAAAAAAACACATAATATCTATGACATCTGTGAGAAAAATTTCAAAACGATCACATATGATATATTATTACGTAATTAAACATTATGTATTTATTGTTTTAATTTGGAAACAAAAAAAATAAAAAGCGTTTATCTACACACTTATATATCTAGTTTGGTCCAGTTAATTTGACCAGCTAAGTTGCTACAATTTACTATTTTTACTGGAAATAAATTTAAAATGCATTTTGAGAATGATTTCGTCGTCCATCGCACTCTTTTCTCCCATTTACTTTCTCTGAGGTCTGTATCTATCATTGCATTCCCTATGTCTATTTTCCATCTTGTACCAGGTCTTCCGCTCTGTCGAAGTTTACTTCCACTCTGTTCAATATTTTCTTTGTTCTTATTTTTTTCTTCTGGTGATTTGTAGATATCTTTTCATAAAGTTTAGTTTTAGTTTTAGTATTTAGTTTTTTCGTGACTTGTTTTCCCGGTTCTATAGCAAAAAGCCATATTATATATATATATATATATATATATATATATATATATATATATATATATATATATATATATATATATATTTAGAACCTTCTCTCTATTTGAATCGCCGAATATAAGCCTAAGAACTTTTGTTCTATTACGACTGTCTTCATTGGTTTTATGGTCTTTGAGTGAGATACCCAGCATCTGTCGTTTCATAGCTCTCTGAGTTTTTCTGATCTTTTTCATGTTTATTTTAGTGAATGTCCAGGTTTGAGCTCCATATGTACGTACAGGTAGGATTCAGGAATTAAACACTTTGGTTGGCAGTTTTTGAGGTATATTTTTATTTTTAAGTACGTATGAGAGTCTTGCGAATGCTGCTCATCCCATTTTTACACGTCTGCTTATTTCGGTAGTCTGATTTTCTTTGCATACCTTGATATTTTGACCTAGATATGTATATTCATCTACGTATTCTATATCTGTCCCTTGGATGTTTATCATAGGTTTGTTATCTTTATTTGACATTAGTTTAGTTTTGCTGAAATTCATTTTCAGTCCTTATTTTTTAAGAATTCTGTGTGTAGCTCCCCAATCATAGTGTTTAGTGCATTCCACGTGTATCTAAGATGGTTTAAGTATCTTCCGTTAATGGGGATTCTCTTATTTTCCCAGTCTATTAAGATATCTTCTAGGACAGTAGTAAATAATTTTGCAGATATTGTGTCTCCTTGTCTTACGCCTCGGTTGATTTTTACTGGTCTTGTTTCGATTCCATTACCCAACGTCACTATCATTTCGGTTTGTTCGTATGTATTATGTATTAATATTCTGTACCTGGAGTCGATCCGGTTGTTAACGAATGTTTCTTCTATTTCCCACAGTTCTACGCTATCAAAAGCTTTTTCATAATCTATAAAAGCCAAACATAATGAGAGATTGTATTCGTTAGTCTTTTCTATTAGGATTTCAGTTTCATTTCATTTAGGATCAAAGTAAATAGATGGTCACAAATGCTGTACCCTTTTCTAAATCCGGCTTGTTCTACTGGTAAAGATTTTGTAAAGTTGTGAAAGAAGCGAAATTGGTCGATTTTTCAGGTCTGTGGTGTCTCCATTTTTGTGTATTAGTATTATTTTAGCATTATTTCATTGTTCGGGTATGTTGCCTTCAAATTGTTGCCATTTCGGCTAGAATTCCATCGGTTCTAGGAGAATAAAACGTTTTAACCTTTTCTTTATGCAAATCGGTTATAACAGTTAATTGTCAAGTTTATCAGTATCAGTCAAACTTTTAAGCTTAATTTGAAATTCATCACATGTTGCGCATGTGTCATTTCTGGGGTATCCAAAAGCAATATTAAATTCCTTATTAAAAATTGTTTTGTGCGTTTCATATCGACCCCTGCAAAGAATAACGTTGTAACCAGCATTTATGATATTCTTCAGAAATGATAAAAAAAGATACCAATTTTTTTGATTTTTTTTTATATGTATGTGACATTTTTTCAGTGTAAGAAGTAAGTAGTTATATAAATGTTGAACTACTCTTTTAAAATAAGGTCTACTTTTTTTATTAGAGAATAGATTTTTGAACTGTGGCAGTTACAGTTTTTGATATAAATATAAAGTTTCATCGAATAATCTTGTAACTGCATTTACGATGTTCTCATCGGAAAAGTTAATATGAATTTCAAATTATTGTTCGTTGTAGGTTAATGAATAATAACAGTAGATAGTTTTTAAAATGCAAATTTTATTACAAACTAAATATAAATTCGAATTAAATTTAAAATGAACATATTTATTTTATGTCTAGTCGTCTTTGTGCAGTTCAGTTACCAAATACGGTTAACCTGTTGTTTTTGCACATCTGACTAAGCTTATCCATTGTTCGGGAATAAAAACTGTTTGGTTCTTTTTACGTCGTTCTATTAAGGCGTGCATGGAACTCCTTTATTTTGGGAATGACCTAACTCAAAATAATTGTGCGTTATGTTTATAGAAAAATTTTCAACTGCAAAAGAATACATTCCAAATACTATATTCTGTCTCTAGTTTGTCCTCCGCAATTATCACTATAAAATATAAAAATTTTATATCCTTTTTAACATTAGTTGCAATGAAATTATAAACACTGCTACTTATTTCCTTAGCTCCCTTCCTTCCTCTGGTTTCATCCCACGATTTACGAATTACATCTTTCCATTCCGTTCTATTAGCTTTGCGTTTTCGTCATCGTCTTATACTTTTTAAGCTAATACTTACGAATTGCCTTATGTCGTTTAAAATTGAACTGACTATATGTACCCTCCGAATGTAATCACCCATACCGGAATGATTCTGATGTAGAGTAGAACTTTCTGATGATCCTGTAAATAATTAAAATAATTAAAAACTTACAAAAACTGACTAACAAAACAATAAATTTACCAGATGATGAAGGAATATACTCCGAAACGTCGGGATAAAAAGCTTCTTCAATTTCACTTTGCTCAAAACCATCAAATATTTCATTTTGTTTCCCTATTTTTTTTAAGTTATTAGTTCATCTCCTAAAAATAAGATCAGAACAATAAAAAGAATATTTAATGTAGACCTAACTTGAACCACTTTATATAAGAACAAATTCTTTATCTGTATTTACAAATGAAGAACAACTGGCTTGTCCAAGTTCCACGTCTTTAGTACCATTATGTTCTACGGGACCTTCTAAAAATTAACCTTGTTATCGTTATTTATTTTTAGAAAATTATAAAATACTAACTTGTTTGTTGCAACGCCAACTGTATCAGTCGAGAACTACGTTGATGTCTGCTCATGATTTTTAAAAAATAACACCTGTACTGTGTACTATTCAACTGCAAACTAAACACCGGGACCGGGAGACAATCAAGATCTGTCTTGTCTATTTCCCCCTTCTATTCTCACAACAATGCCGCGAAATATTGACACAAGGCGTGTAGTATCTATCTATCTGCATAATTATCGCAACTTAGCAGCCAATGCGGCGAATAAAATTGTAACAACAGTTACGGTGTAGTTTTTGAAATATGAGAATTATTTTGATATACTATGGTATGATACAGTATTTTTCGACGAAAATTTGATTTGGTCCAACGTCGTATCTGTAGTTACTCTGTTATTCTACAAATAATTCAATTTTTTTTATATTTACGGTATTATTCCATTTGGAATCTTTCTTAATAATGCAGTTACAGCAACCCCGACCATATTGGCAGATAGAGCGTAAAAAGTTATCCAACAAGAACACTGTAACTCAAAATCGCCAAAATGTTAGTTACAACGTTATTCTATGCAGGGGTCGATATAAGACTAGCATTAAGATGCTTTTCCTTAAAGAGGTTAAACAATTTTTTGTTTGTGAGCTTTTCTGGTAAATAAGTCTTTTTGTACATTTCTGACTATAGTGGCTTTGATGACCTTTAAAACTTTTGATGTGGTCATATACCAAACCTTTTGTTAAATCGTCTAGCTTCCTACATGTTGCACTCTGCATTCCACGTCTGTTCTTAGAAACTGCACCACTTCTTTTGAGGCTTTCCTGTATATAATTTATTTAATTTTTTGTAATCCCATGAATGGAACAAAAACTTCGGCACACACCGGAATATCACAATTACTAACTCAAACTCGATACGCATAAGTTGGCCTCATTTCGACGAGGCCTTATATGCTGGACAGGAAAGACCGGAATTAAACAGACCAAATAATAATTTTGCTCATCGTTAGAGCGCAGAGGATTAAAATTTCTCAATATTTCTTTTCCTTACGCCTCATTAATTACCTCAAAGCACTTCAACCTTAAGCAGTTACCAGTCCAGCTTTGTTTGTAGCGTTTCTAGTCCAACAATCGGACTGCGTGTTCACATTTTCATACATAGAACGTTTCAGTTTGGTGCGGTGAAGATTTATGTTCCCGCTTTTCGCGACAAAAATTATGTGCAATTGTTCTTCTACTTGACGATGAAGAAAGAAAAACTGTAGTAAAAGGAAGGTTTCAAGTATGTACATCCAATGCTAAATCAAAGGAAAGGAATCAAAGGAAAATCCAATCCAATGCATCAGTTTGAATATATTTTAAATGTAATTGCACCTTTAGTTAAAAAACTGTAACAATAAGACTACCAAAGAGACTTGAAGACTATTGTAAAAATAATACCTCAATCAACCATGGGACCTTATCGTCTATACCTTGCCTAGCTCAGTATCTCAAGGGTGAGTTCGTCTTGTCTTAAAATAGGGATTGAACTTGAGTTCTCAGTTGATAGCAAAAAGGACAAATTTTAACCAAACATATTTATTTAGAATAAAAAAAGTGATAATAAGTGAATAAGTGATACTATTGCTTCGTTCGATTGCCTACTTGTGGGTTCTAGCTGCTAGGTCCACCAATGGAATGTTGTAGTATCTGGAGAGCTGCAGTCACACGTGGGTGTATTTTCTGGTTAAAAATCCAATAAAAGTAATACTTTTGGTACTAATAAAGTTTTCAATATGCCAATAAAGTTGCTAATATGTCCAATAAAATTCCCAATAAAATGGTTAATTATTCCCAATAAACTCAAGAGAATTTGTAGACCATAAAAATGAGTCTAATTATAATTTTTGCCTTCTTTTATGAAGTTTAAAAGCAGAAAAAAATTATATTCCCACTACATTAGAATATTTAACTGACAGAAAGTGGGAGACTAAAATGAAGTTCGCACAGATGTCACAGGATGTTGCTATTTCATAAAACTAGCTTGTCTGTCAACACAAAATACAAAGAGAAAGGGTGAATATTTATTCTACGTGACAGAAAGAGAGAGTAAATAATGACAGAAGAAGAAATGAAAACAGGGGAAGAAATAGAGGAACAGAGAGGACGTCAACTACTTTTTAACTAAAAATAGTAAAATTAAACTAAAGGTAAAGAAATTAATAAATTAATAAAGAAATTAAAATGAAATAATTATTTAAATATAAATTAATAGAGATGTGACGTTTATAACGTTACAAAACAAAATACTACATTTAACGAAGCCATATATATATATATATATATCAAACCAAAGAATATTTTTAAAAAAGAAGAGGTATCACTTTCGTGCAACAGTCCTAATTATTTATCACTTCCATGATTAATTGTCACAAAGCAATGAATGGAAACATAAGGTGTCTAATACGATACGTCCCGGACAGAGTGAGTTATTCATATTTAATTTACATTTACCATTACATTATGGTTTTAAATATGAAACTAACCCCCTCTGTGGCTCAGTGGTAAGAGTGCCTACCTTTAAACCTAAAGGTCGCGAGTTCGAATCTCATCTGGGTAGAGAAATTTTTGTTTATTAAAAATTAATGAATGAAAATAATTTCTATCCTTGTGCGATCGGTGCTCACCGGAGGGACCGCAGACGTTCGGATACAATTAGCGTCTCTTAGCAAAGACAATGACGTCAACTTTGTTAAGTATCAAGACAATTACTCTACACACACACACTACACACTAGGTACCTGACTGTACCATGCCAATGACCATAGTTGTCGAGGCATTAACTCAATAATAATAATAATAAATATGAAACTAAACGCTATGGGCTGGAAACGCAACGTGCATTATAATATGCCACTACCTTTAAAAATGAATATTGTACAAGCCAGTTCGTTTACATGACATAGCTGGTTTTTCCCCTGGACGTTTGGACTAATCTGGATTTTATTCGGTACGCTGTATTTTAGACATTGTTTAACGCCGTTCTACGGTAGTTTTTTTCCCAGTTTTAGTACTCTAAAATATAGGTCGTCATTCGAAGAATTTAATGGCGTCTCTACCGAGATTTTAAATAAAAAATGAAATATCTAGTGTTTTCCATGTACCCTTCACTTAATATATTGTTTGTTTTAATAACACTTCTTTTAATCCATCTTTTTAGATGTGTATGTATATCCTCTGTATTCAAAGAATATCAGCATTTAGTCATAAATTTAGGTTCCGTCTTGTTTGATCAATCAATTCATCGTATTTCCGGTGTTTTCCCCTATCACAACAAAATTTGACATCAATAGTAAACTACTCCGAGTTACGATTATGTATTAACCACACTTTTCAATAGCGTAACAAATTACTATCAAATAAAGCACAGTTCGTCAATAGTCCAGTCTCTAAACATGAACAGTAAAAAAACAACATCAGTAAACGGAGTAAAAAAGCAAGTGAAAAAAGAATTGGCTTTAAATCTTGTGTTTTTTTTTAGTTTAATTAATGAGTATTTTTAACTCCGGAATATATGGCTCATATCAGAAAGAATAGTAACAGCAAAGGTAAGAATGGAGAAGGAAGACCTGAACATCATTGGAGTATACGGCCCAGAAAATAACAAGCCTCAAACAACAAGGGAAGCGTTTTATGGCCAATTACAACAAGTGGTAGATCAAGTCAGAGGGAAGATAATAATATTGGGGATTTTAATGGTCGAATAGGCAATCAAGTAATACCTGGAATTAAGCAAAAACATAACGAGGATGTCCAAAACGAAAATGGAGAACTGATGATAAACTTCTGCACGAATAACAAACTTAGAATAAACAACACATTTTTTGACCACAAAGACCAACACAAATATACATTTAATAACACCCGTGGACAAAGATCTATGATAGATTATGTTATAACCAACCGAGATATACATCTATCGAAAATAATCGACGTAATCAAGATGCCTCAATTTAGTAGGTGTAGTTAGCGACCATAGTCTAGTATTATGTAAACTAAGAATCATCCTGAAATACTTCCCACCAAGAAAGCGGCGCCAACACACACAAAAATCAAAGTCAAAGCACTATGTATGGATTTCACAGAATACTTATACAGGAAAAGAATATCAGAGAAGATTGCTAGGAATGAAATAATAGAAAATGATAACATCGAGGAAAGCTGGGAAAACTAAAAAATAACATAATTAATGCAGCAACAGAATCACTTGGAGAGAGGAAAGTAACGAACACTAATATATCTAAAAAGAAAACACCACGGTTTAGAGAGAAAGTGAAGACAAAATGTGAAGAAAAGAAGAAAGCCTTTTTGCAATACAGAACACAACAAACACAACTGGCATACAACCACTATAAACGAATCAGAAATGAAACGAATATTTTAGTTAGACAAATAAAAAGGGAACACTGGTAGATATTCTCAAAACAGATGGTACACGACTTCTGCGGAACATAAAAAGAAATATGGAGAATGATAATAGGACAAAAAAGAGATGAACGAACTAATAAAAACGAAACACATTCAGAAGGAAATATGGGTAGACTACTTTTGATCTCTATTTGCTAAAAGTGACGATAATGAACCACCAACACCAGAGGTGACGACAAACGAAGCACTAAATATTGAGAAGGAAGAGGTTAAGGAAGCATTAAGGAAATTAAAAAATAGAAAATCACCAAGAGAGGACAGACTAACAAACGAACTCCTAAAGTAAGGAGTTCGTTACTCTCCCTCTCATCAAAAAGGGAGACAAATCGGACCCGGAAAATTACAGAGGAATTAATCGGAAAGCTCGAAACGGAAATGAAAGATTCAGTGAATAGAACAAACGGAGCCGCAGGCTGCCTGAATGAAACAATACGGAGAAATAAAAATATCGGGAAAGAAACGAATGGCAGAATTTACAAAACAGTCATCAGATCAATAATGACATACGCAGCAGAAACAAGACCTGGCACAGAAAGGACAAAAAGGATGTAAGACACATCAGAGATGAAATCAGAGATGAAAAAATGATGTTAAGACACTATGGGGCAGAGTTAGAAGTACAGATGTACGACGTAGATGCAAAGTGGAGAACATCAAGAACTGGGTAAGAAAAAGAAGAGTAGAATGGAACGATCAATAAGCTAAATGACAACAAATAGAGTAGTAAAGACGGCAGAGACGGTTCCCCAATAGAAAGACAATCAGTAGGAAGACTACGAAAACTACGAAAACAATAACTTACTGGAGGCACATTGAAAAACAGAGTCATATCTATATAAAAAGACGAAGAAGAATATATGGCTTAGGGTATTTCGGAAGATATTTTTCGGAGGAATTTAAGTGTAATACGTTTCTTTTGGCTATGGACATACTTGATCATAAACTTTAAGAATACTTTAATAAATTAAAATAGTTGTTTATCAAATTTTATTAGGACAATTAGACACTAGAGAACAAATTATTTTTAGTCCCTTCGTCATAGAGTTGATCTGTAAAAATCATACGAATAAGCGAAATTTTCATAAGAATGTCCATTTTGGGACGCCAAAAAGGGATCCTTATGCACAAACAATGTGTTATTTATTCTCAAGGTATTCTGGGCGCAGAAATGTTACATTCGTAAAAAACACAGTGTATTTGATTAATTTTTGTTTTTTGATTATCACACCATAATATCGCATTTACGAATACCATTGAAATCCAAATTTTGGCCATTTTAAAAAGTTTATGAGTTTTTTCTTGACTTTTTACACACATTTTAATTTTTGCATCTAAACCTTTGATAAAAAAAATTTTACATACGAATTAAATACAAATTTTAATTACATAACTATAATAGCCCAACAAAAAAAAATTGTCTTGCTGCCGAAAAAAAAATTAACTAATTTTGTTGAATTCATCTTTGCTGATTCCAAAAATACAAACCTTTTCTTTGTATCAGATCTAGTTTTCAAGATGTAATATAATCATCAAATACTTAAGTATTTTTACATTTCTGTAGATTCCACCACTATAATTGCAATATGTTTATAAACAAACAAATTCTAAGACAAATGCATAATGACTTCTAATTAAAGTGTAGTTATTGGAAATGCCCATAGCTTGAAATTAGCGCTAATTGCTTATTGGACAATTGTCCAAGTAAGTAAATAGTATTTGGTCTGAAATGGTCTTAATAAATTCCTATAAAGTCGACTGCATTCCATTGTAAAATTTAGTTTGAACTTGAGTTTCGTTGCAAGAGTTTGTTTTTGACAACTGAAAACCAAGGCTTCTACAAGCAGGCGTTGTTGTATGAATAACCCGGACATTTATTGCTAAATATATATATATATCGCGAGTACATTGTAAAAGAAAGTAAAAAACCAGTTTTTTATTTTATAAAAAAGGCATATCAAGCCTATTTTGGTGTTCATTTAGGAGATCAAGATAAATCCTGGGCTTCACATGTAGTGTGCAAGACGTATCTTGAAAACTTGCGACAGTGGACAAAAAGGACAACGAAAATGTTTAATATTTCATGTTTAAATGGTATAGAGAGAACCAAAAAATCATTTTGACGATTGAATTGCTGTTTCTGCCTTGTAAATATAAATCGTAACAATCGACATACGTGGACATATCCTAACCTGCATTCAGCAATAAGACTAATTTGACATTAGCTTGAGCAGATACCTATTACTATATTTAGCAGTCTAACTACGTTACCAGAGGATAATGTCGAAGAGCTAAGCGATCTTATTAGTTATTTGAACCTTCCAAAAGATTCTTCTGAGTTGCTTACCTTCAGACTAAAGGAAAAGAATCTTCTTCACCCAGACACCAAAATTACATACTACCGTAATGGAGAAAAAGATATTTTTTTCTTAACAAGATGATATGGTTTTTTCAGCAATATTAAAGGACTGTTGAAAAAAATGGGTGTATCGGAGTATACACCAGATCACTGGCGTCTTTTATCGACAGTTTCAAACGAAGTTTAACGTTTGTCGTTCTACATAATGGCAGCATATATGGAAGTATACCCATTGGACACTGTACAGAAATGAAAGAAGAATACAAAACAATATCGCTGGTGCTAAAAAACATCAAGCATGACCAACATCAATGGTCGATTTTGTTGATTTTAAGATGGTGAACTTTCTCCTGGGACAATAAGGTGGCTATACAAAATATCCTTGTTTCCGGTGTCTTTGAGATAGCAGGGTTAAGGACCAACACTGGAGTAGAAGAAAATGGCGTCCTAGAGATGATTTAGATCAAGGAGAAGCTAACGTAGTTACCGAAGCATTGGTCGACCGTGAGAAAATAATATTACCCCCCTTACATATTAAACTAGGATTGACGAAATAATTTGTAGAGGCCCTAGACAAGGATCGTCCTTGTTTTGCGACTTTCTGGGTCTCTCAGAAAGAAGTAAAAGATTCGCATTTTACAGAATCGATCATTGGAATTGAATGTAATGCATGGTGCTCCTTTGTAAAAGTTGTGGAAAATTTTTTTGAAAACAATAAATCGGAAAATTATCGGGATATAGTGGAAGAAATGCTTAACAATTTTAACAAACACGTTTGTCATATGAGTATTAAAATTCATTACACCTTAGTGAGAAATAAGGGGAACGCTTCCACCAAAATATCAAAACGATGGAAGAGAGACATCAGGACACTCACATGATGGCAGATTACTGCTGGAGTCTTCAAAGGGACCGTCCTTTTAAAGCCTTTGCATTAAAAAGGTTTTAGGTGAAGCCGAATAACAGAATTGTGCTGCGATGATGGTTTGGTCAGATAAAAAGTTAATATGCTGTATTAAATTAACCTATATGTTAGAAATGTGATCTGTTGTCGTATTTTCTGAAAACGATCTGATGGAGTAAATCTGGTGACATTTTTGGATTCAGCAGACATAAATTACCTAGAAACAGTAAAAAAAAATTCGGCAGCAAACTGTGTTTACCGGTGCTATCGATGTATAATAAAAGTAGCAGTCTTCGTAAAATATTCCAATTTTTATACATATTTCAAAATATTTCATCTATCGAATCCATCGCTTGTTTATTACCAATTTCCGCCATATCCTACCCCCAGTAATAATTTTAAATCTAACAGACCGTGCTAACATCCGTGTAGATCACACACCGCAAGCGAATCGTTTCGTCAGTGGTCAGTGTATCGGAATTATCATTGTAAAAAACGAGACAATAAAACAATCGGTAGTAGAGCACCATCCCACGCTACTGGCCCCGGAAAATCTGAAGCTGGACGTTGCACCATCATGAAAAACAAAAAGAAGTACACTCTCGGTAAACGAAGATACAGTTAAATGTGATTTTTATTATTTGTTTTTATACAGTGTGATCTAGTTTAAATGGAAAGGTCGTGAGTACATAGTTGTTTCTACATGAGATTTTATTAGATGAAAAATAAAGCACTGATAAGTTTTTGTAAACGTTTTATTCATTAAGATGACTCTTTTTTTGGACACAATTACTGATTCATCTAAATACTTGACAATCTTTTATGTAGACCATGAGCTTAGTCTTAGTTTGCTTTTGCAATATGCCACAGTTATTTTTTTTGCCATTTTCTCCAGTTTTATATCTATTATTTTATATATTTGACTTTCTTCTTCATATTTTTTATATCGCTATACACGTTTCCTTCATCGTATGGATAATTTCTTTTGGTCCTTACATTTTCTAATGGTTCATCTAGCAGGCAAAGCAGATGTATATAGTATTTCATGTCAATGTTAATTATATTTAATTATATTTAAACTTTAATATTTAATTATTTATTTATGTTATAAACTCATATACTTGTTACATTTCTGAGGTACCAAATGTTGCTTTTTAATATATAGGGCATTTTCTACTTAAGTTATAAGTTAATTAATATAGGAATAGTACATTACAAAATTTATTCTATTCACACTCCATCTCAATAGCACTCTCAAATACATCAATTAACATTTCACTCTGCAATAATAAAATTTAAAAAAAACCCAACTTCCTACACATATCTGTTTTCCATATTCCAGGTACCAAATGTTGAAAAAACATATAAGGCCTTTTATAAAAATCTTTAGTTCACCACTACTGAATTCAGATATCTGTATCGTTGGTAGCCTACCTGTACTCACAACTTTTTACCAAACTTTAGTTCACCTACTGATATAGTGTGGTCCAACCTTTTAGAAATTGTGGGCCATATTAAATTTAAAATTATTATGAAGGGCCAGAAAATTCGACTCGTTCAAAAAAAGTTAATTTTAAAATTAATATAGAAATGAAATATTATTTACAATTATTTTGTTATGGTTTACAATTTACATGTTATGTTTAAAATTTAACATAAAATAAAAATTCTATGGGATATTTGAGGCAAGTGTTTATCCTCTACTAACTTTTGCACATCTATATCTATGCTAGGCATAGTGAGTCTAATACACGCTTCCAGAGAATCGTATTCCATGCGATTACATGTTTTAGATTTAATATGCTCCAAAGCAGAAAATGTTCATTCACATATATACGTACTACCAAAAATTAAATATAGTTTCAATGCAAAGTTACGAAGTTTAGGAAAACGATCCTTGGAGACTAACTTCCAAAAGGTACCAATATCTTCATTTTTCTTTGCTTGAAAAAACGAATCGGACTGTAGTTTGAACAGCTCTAATTGGTATTTTGCTGTTTGGTTCTGGATGTTGACTCCCATTGGATTGTTAGAAATTTTAAGATCGGGTTTTATAGTTTATTTTTATGAACGAGAGAGTAATTAGCATAATTTTAACTGGTACCTTCGACCACTCCATGGGCGTGCTCAAGATTAATTGAAAAATTACTTTGAATAATTGTAAAAAATAAATGAATTATTTCAGTGTTATAAAGTGTTATGTGTATGTAAACAAAAGAGACCTCTTTTATCACACACTATATTAGAACTGACTGGCCTACAGTAAAAAGGGTTTTAAAAATTCACATGTTTTTTTAATTTTTAAAAATTACAAAAGAGAAAAAGTGTCTTTAAAACTGTATAAGGTATGTTAAATAGATGAATAAAAATATTAATATAAAACTTACAGCTACTTGTTACAAATCCAAATCACATTCAGAAGATGAACTTTCAGAATGAAGATTTATAATAACTGGCTCGATCATTTTATCAGTAATATTGTCCAGCTTCCACATTTTTTCCTCTTCTTTAATAGTGTGATTTACTGCCTTTTCCCAGTTTTCAGGTTTTACATTATTTACGGCCTCCAAAAACAACTGTTTAACATCATGAATTTTAAAAGTGGTATTTTTTCTTGAAACTTTACTCTTTATCTGTGCCCATACCAGTTCAATCGGGTTTAATTCACAATGATATGGTGGGGATCTAAGTTCTGTCACTCCATGATTTTTGGCAATTTCATTAATTTCGTATTTTTAAAATTTTTCTTTATGAAGGGCACACAACGAATAAAGTTCCTTTCTTATAGATCCGGGATGGTACGTAATATTTTTTGAACTCAGCCAATTCTGCAAGTCTTTTTTTAACCACTTGGTTGTGGGCAGTCCTTCTATAAGTCTGGAGTGATAACTTGCATTATCCATTACTATTACACAGTTCTTAGGAAGAAGATCTATCATTTGTTCGAACCATTCTTGAAAGACATCAGCGTTCATGTCTTCATTGTAGTCACCGGTACGAGTTGATTCAAAAGTTAATAAACCACTTTCAACAAAACCGTCTGAACTGCCAATGTGTACTATTATCAGCCTGCGTCCCTTTCCTGATGGTGGGTTTAAACCAGTAGATAAGTTATTTACAAAAGCGTGCCTTTGACTTGTAACAGTTTCATCTTGCCAAAATTTATTTGGTGTATGACCCTCGTTGATCCATGTTTCATCAAGATAAAATATTTTTCTTTTTTGGTTTCTTATTTCCTTTATGGTTCTTAGAAAATGTCTTCTCCATATGACAATATCGCTTCTTTCTAATAAAATAGACTTTCTGCGATTCTTTTTCCAGCGGAAGCCTATTTCTTTTAAAAGTTTCCATAACGTACTTCGACTCATTTCTGAGTAATCCTTATCATCTCGAACTGAGACAAGAACTTTATCCAATGTTGGAAATTCTTGTCTAAAGAAGAATTCATGCACTTTCCGTCGAAGTCCTTCTTTAAAATGATATATTTGAAATTTTGGTTTCCCTGGAGCATTACGTGGCATTTGAAAACTACCACATTTCTCTTCTTTAATAACTCTGTAAATCGTAGATTTCCCAACACCAAGTGTACTGCTAACTAACTCAACGGTCTCATCAACACTTTCACATAAACGTTTGTCTGCAAATGATTTAAAACAATTAAATATTAATGTTTTTTCATTAACTGTACTTGGACCTTCCTACAAAATGGAAAAACCCACTATCACATTTTCTGTGGAATAAGTTTAGAAAGTAATTATCTAGTCAATTACTGTCGTAGATTCCTGGAATTAAAGAATTAAATGTTTGATTGTTGAAACCCTTACTTCGTGGAATGCACTCATTTCAGATAAAATAAAACGTTTTATTTTATCTAAAGAATTAAACTTTATTTTGCAAATAGGTAGGTACTTATTAAACTTTTATTGGTTATATATAACCAATAAAATAAACATCTTACATTTCTTGCAAATTCATTAGTACCTGTTAACCTCCATCACTCCGACACTGGCAACCTTATTTAGGGATTAGTAACCCTCACAACTATTGTATTCTATTCTGCTCCAACCTTTACACCTGGTGGTCATACTCAATTTAAAATTGTTTTCCTGTATACTTCTGTAAACTTGTTGACAAATATCTGTTTTTCATTGAGTCACCCGTATCAACAGTTTAGGGATTTGCATACATAATTTATTGTTTTATTACTCTCTCATACATAAAAATACACTATAGTGCATCGAATTCCGAAAACCTTTCATCGAATTCTCTTTTTACTTCTGTAAGAACTTCTGCAAACCTCGAGAAATCAACCATGGTTTCTTCTTGATTTATTTTGAAACACGCAGGAAAATGTGTGAGGTCGTTTATTTTCATGCAGTTCTCGAAAAGATCAAGTTTTTTGCGAAACGTCTCAATTTGGCCAACCAACTGTGATACTGTCTTATTTTTCCCCTGGATTTGTAGGTTTAATGTGTTCAAGTGAGAGGTAATGTCTGTTAAAAATGCCAGTTTATGAAGAAAACAGTAAGATCTCTTTTCTTAAAGAAAAATTTTTCTTAGATGCATCTAAGAAAAATTAATAGCTAAGTTTTGTCAGTAATATCAACAGATTCGTCTAGGGCTAAGGAGTAGTCCAAACAATCACGAACTGTATCGACCATTTTTTTTTAATACATGAGTATTCAGCTCATCAACTCTTCTAGATATAGTTTGATGGGAAACTGAAACACATTCAAACTTTTTGGTCATCTTTTCATCTCCAAAGGATCACGCCATTTTAACGGCACACCGCTTGATAATTTTTTTTCCATCTCTAAATGCTTTCTTTAAAGATCACAAGAGACAACCAAACATGTGAACTACGAAGAAGAGTAAACCTAGCATGGCCGGCCTATGGAAAACTCAAAGACATCTTTAAAAGCGATATACCAATTTCTTTGAAACGAAAAACATTTGACCAATGTGTGTTGCCTGTGATGACCTATGGTGCCGAAACTTTGACATTGACAGCTACAAGTTCTAGGACGCTGCAAGTAGCTCAGAGGAAAATGGAAAGATCAATGCTGAGTATATCGCTTGTGACTGAGTTAGAAATGAAGACTTAAGACGAAGAACAGGAGTGACCGATGTAATTTTCCGAATTGCCACACTGAAATGGAACTGGGCCGGGTACGTCGCCTGAATCAGTGATAAAAGTTGGACGAAAATATTGCTTGCGTGGAGGCCGAGGTTAGACAAAAGTAGACAAAAGAAGTAGAGGAAGACCCCTTATACGATGGACTGACGATCTCAAGAATATGTCAAGAAATTGGATGAAAAGTGCTCAAGACAGAGCACAATGGACAAAAATAAGGAAGGCCTATGTCCAGCAGTGGACGCAAAGGACTGGGTGATGATGATGATAATGAAATGCTTTTTTACCTTTGACAACCTCTAAACATACTTCATCTAATGCTGCAAACCTTGATGATTGAACAGCTGTCGCTTGTGTAAATAGAGATTTTTGTTTATTTTCTTCATCTTTTTGTATTTCGTTTTGTGCTGGGTTTCATAATGACTACTAATATTGTATTTTTTTGATACCGCGAATACTTGACAACAAATAATGCACTGAGGTTTGTCTTTTAATTCAATGAAGAAATATTGATTTTCCCATTTTCCTTGAAACGTACGATTCTCTTCGAAAATTTTGCGTTTTTTAGGCACTACTCATTCTGACTGTGACATTCAATGTATTCGCTACTGTTAATTCAACACGACACGTGCAGTTGACTGAAGCTGCGCATGCGGCCCACGTCCCTGAAGTTGAACCACACTGACCTACATTATTAAGAATTTTTCAAATTTCCCAACGTAATTTTAGGATAAATCATAATACTTCAAACTACAACATATTGAAGATTGCTACTGTTATTATTAATACAATTTTGACATATTCAATTTTAAATATTGCTGGCTACTGTCATATTCAGACACATACCTCAGGTTACATTGACTGCTTTGTTCCGACTTCCGACTTAACATGTCATTTTAATCAGTTGCTATCAACAAGTCCTCGTAGACACTTCATCTCAGGTTTGATTTAATTAAAGTGGTTGTGCTTTTAGGATAGCACTGATGATAGAATATTAATTCCGAAAAGGTTCTGTGATCTAGCCGGATGGGGTTTTTAATATTATACTTTTATAAAGGAATTTTTAAATAAATTTTTAAGTGGTATACAGCCACTACAGGAATTTAGTTTCCTTGTGGATTTTGATGTTTTGATTTTGTCAATAATAATGCTCTCTCATAAAAATATGTGTTGAATTTGACTTTTTTATAAACTATAACTTTTATTGTTACAGTGGCGTCGAAAAGAAGGTTTTGGAACCCAAAGAAGTGGTTCCGAAGAAAAAACAAAAACAGCAATGATGAAGTCGTCGTTGTAGAAGTTACCGAAATCGGAAAGGATGCGCTGCGTAGCAGGTCTACAAGCGAACTTTCCGTCGCCGAGGAAGGGAGAAGAAGGTTGGTTACATTTGTTTCTTACTTTTTAAAGAAAATTACTTAAAAACCAAATATACTCAGTGACATTAGAAGTGTTACACCTAGAAGGAATAATTTCTTGAACTTAATTTTTGAGCAATAGAATGACCATATTTGAAACATGCTTTGATGACAATAACAATGTTTTATCTTTTCTACTTTTTGTAAAAATAAAGTTCTATTTTTAAATTTTTTTGTGAAGAGATCGATTTGTTTAAACCGGTTCGTATAGAAATTTTTGTTATTGGTCCTCAGTCGAATTGTATTCAGTGTAAGGAAATGCCTCGAGTTCGAAGACACAAAATTATTACTATGTTAGCGATTTTGACAGGAGTAGAATTATTGCGAATAGAAATATGGGTTTGTCGTATCGCGAAATTGGTCTTCTTCTTTTGCCTTCTAGTATGTAGGCTTTAAAGTCTGTTTCTTCTTCAATATTAGCTTCCTAAATTGTTAAATTGTCGCACCATCTTTTTCTTGGTCTGCAAATACTTCTTCGTCCATTTGGTGACTTATCTCGTGCTATTCGTACTATTCTATCCTATGCCATTCTGCTGATATGTTCGTTACACTCCTGTTTTCTTTTATCACCCATCCATTTATGTCTTCTATATTGCATGTTCTTCTTATGTTTTCGCTTCTCTCCTTATCCAATAGACTTCTTCATGATATTCGTCGGAGCATTTTTATCTTTGTTGTTTCTAGCAGTTGTCTCGTTTTAGATGTGTCAGGTCTTGTCTCCGCCGTGTATGTTAATATAGGTCTAATTGCTACTTTATAGATTCTTGTTTTTGTGTCTTGTCTTAGGTGTTTGTTATTCCAGATTGTGTCATTAAGAGATCCCGCCGATTTACTTGCGTTTAAGCTTTATTGTCGTACTTCTTTTTCAACATCTCCGTATTTAGTTATATCTATTTCCAAATATCTAAACCTTGCTTACTGCTTTATTATTTTCCCATCAATTTGGAGTTTACACCATAGTGGGTATTTAGATGTTGTCATACATTTGGTTTTGTCTGCTTATATTATCATATTGTATTTCTTAGCTGTTGTATTGAAGATATGTGTTAATATTTGGAGCTCTTCTTCGGTCTCGGCGATTAATGCGGCGTCGTCTGCATAACATAATATTTGGATTTCTTTGTTCCCCATTCTGTAGCCATGACCTTTACGTACTGCTTGTATTATTTCGTCCATGATTATATTAAAGAGAAGTGGGCTCAATGAGTCACCCTGTCTGACTCCGCTTTGTACTGGTATACACTGTATTAGTTATCCATTTATTTTTGCTTGTATTCAATTTTGGAGGTAGATGTTTTCGATAGTTTGTATAATATTGATTGGTATGTTTCTTTTATACAGTAGGTGTATGACTTCTTCGACTTGGATGCGATCGAAAGCCTTTGTCAGGTCTATAAAACATAGATATGCTGGTTTATTGTACTCGATGGCCTTTTCTGTGATTTTTATTAGTACAAATACGTTGTCTACGCAGGATTTCCGAATCTGAATCCTTGTTGTTTATCTGATAAAGTTGTTAGTTTATTGATTTTATTGGTTACGACTTTTGTGGTAAGCTTAAGTGCGGCGTTCACTAGATTTATACCTCTATAATTGTTGGGGTCTTCTCTATCTCATTTCTTGAACATTGGTATCATTATGCTGTTTCTCCATGCGTCTGGTATCTTGCAGTGCAATATCAGTTTTTGTATATAAGTTTTGTCATCTCTAGGGTTATACTTTCTCCTCCGTATTTTAGAAGCTCGTTGGTTATTCCGTCCGGTCCTGGCGACTTTCTATTTTTGAGCGGATTTATGCCTATTTCTACTTCCTGAAAACTGATTTCTATTTCGTATCTTAATTCAGGTACGTTATTGTGTTGATTATTATTTTCCTTTGCTTTAAACAGTTCCTTCAGGCAGTGGCGGCTCGTGGCTTGAGAGATAAGGTCGGCAAGGTATTTTTTGTCTCCTCAGATAGGTATACCGTCTAATAAAGACGTCAATCATCATAGGAGATTTTTTTGTTTTCTTGTTTTTTTTTGTTTTTTTCCTATAAATTTAGAACCTAAACATGTTTATAAATTAACTCTAGTCTACGTTGTTTGGAAGTAGCAAAATGGGTAATAACGTCATCGTAAAATTTATTGGAGTTTTGGAGAGATTTTAAAAGTTTTTTTTCTATTGACATTTGGGACAAGCTTGACATTCTCTCTTGTTTTATGGTATTTCGACAATAAGTTTTGATTCTTTTGGGGTAAGAGAAATCTCGTTCATTTGAGGCAGACGTTGGTGGTAACGAGAGAATTAATGACAATAATTTATTAATTTCGGTAACAGTTTGTTGTAATGAATTGCAGTATATAAAATTAAACATATCTTGTAACTTATCCCATCTTCCGAAAATATTTGGATCAGCATATAATACTTTTAATTCATTTTCTAATTTTATTTTATTAAAGAATGATGGATAATTTTTAATTAACCCGTCTAATAAATATCTTGGAAATTCTTTGGCGTAACTTTTAAATTTTGAATCGTCAAAGAGGTCAAAAATTTGCAAATCTTCAAAATTCGAAAAACGAGTATCTATTTGCATAATAATAGTATCCAAAATTTCAAAATATAATCGTTTTTCGAGATCTGTTTCTGTGTCATGCCTTTGTCTTTTTTTTGGGGGTTCGGAAATATCAAGCGAGTCCAAAACGTCACTGCGTATATACTGGAAATTACTATCATTACAAAAATCTCTGAGATTTTGCACCAGTCTTGTTATTCTATTTTTGGAATGAATAATGTCAGTTTACTGATTTTGAACAACATTGAATATCAAATCGGTTTGGGTAAACACTTTTTTAAAAATATTTAAAAGTATGTTAAAAGAGTAATCATTTAATAAAGTTTTCAAACCGATTGCTTCACGGATCGAGATATCATCACTTTCAAAATCGTCACATTCAATAATAAAATCAAAAACTTCCAAAAGCTGTTCACGAAAATCTGCTACAGTGAAAACTAACCGAGATTTAAAATTCCATCGCGTCTGACAAACTGTTGGCATTTTTTTCGAAACAAACATAAGTTTTCCCTACCAATTTATTTTTGATATCAAAAAATTTTAATCTGTCCTTTAAAACACCAAAAATATGTTCTGCCTTATGGCTTTTACTCACGTCTGTAAAACCTAAAAACCTCTCATAGATATTACCACGTAACGCGTATCGAACAACAATTGATAATTGTGAATGACATGATATGTCGATAGTTTCATCTACTTCTAGTGAAAAGCAAATGGTTTCCTGAATCTCAGATTCAATAAAGTTACTCAAAATGTAACTAATTGATTCTATTAATTCATTCTGGATTGTTTTAGATACACCGCTTAATGTCTTCGAATCAGAAAGTAAATTAGAAAATTCCAAATCGTATTTTTTAAACATTTTTATTAGTTCTCTATAATTACCTTGATTTAACGAATGCTCCGATTCATCGTGTCCCCTAAAAGATAATTCCTGACAACTTAAAAAAATTACAATAAAATAAAACTGCGTGATTATTTTTTACAATGTCGTTATGTTTAATAGCATTTTCACGTTGGGCATTATCTAATGAAACATAGATATTTTGTTTTCCAAATAAATCTAATTTAATCTGGCTGTAAGTATGATCTTTCGAAATATCATGTTTATGTAAAGCCCTAAATAATTCCTTTAAATTATCTTAACCAGATTCACACCATGGATTTTGATGTTTGCCCCTATTTGTGGAAAATAAAATGCAAGGCCAACAGAAAAGTTTGTTTTTTATTTCACCCCCGGTAAGCCATGAGTACTTGCTGTACCAATTATCTGAAAATGATCTATTACTTCCCTTACCCGCACTAATATTTATAAGCCGGGACATTTTAGGCAAAGGACGCCCCTTATTTTTAATAACAATTTGTTCTTCGTATGGAATAGATGAAAACCCATTATGCAAAATATAATTTACAATATCAGACTTATCAATACTTACAGTTTCTCCCATGGCTTACATTTTTTAGATTAATTTACCTGAATTTGTTTACACTTTAATTTAAAAAAAACTTCTAATATGTCAAAAAAACCCTTTAACCTTTAACTATTTACGGCAGACGTAACGTATCACAGTATTACTTTAGAAAATAAAAATGAATCACAAAAAGAAAGGCTAGTTCGTGCACTGAATATTACTTTACTTTTCTACATATGTATATGAAATAACATTTTGTCCCACGCTTGCAGTGTACAGTTCGCGACCAATCACCAATCCAAATGAAACATCGGCAAATTGAAATTTGCCGTATTTGGTAATTAAGTTCAGATGGAAAGAAATGCATATTTGGTTGCTAATCAACCAATATTTCGTTGATTTTTACAAGTAAAGTCAAGGTTGGGATCGGCTAGCCGAAAAAACAAAACGTGCCTTTTTAAGAATTCATAGGCGGATGGGGTCTCCGATATCGAAACATCCATTTGAAAAGTGTCTACGCAGGGATCACTTAACGCACAGATTGGATTCTTTTAAAAACCATGAATAAAATTTAGTCTGGTCGAATTCTTTTAAAAACTATGAATAAAATTTAATCTTTATTATCTCACAGATATTTTTTTTGTTTCACAAAAACAAATGACATCAACTGATTACCTGCCACAATTATTTATTGAAATACTGATTAAATTAAATATTAAAAAAATCTATAATATCTATAAAGATGTGGGTCGGCACTGCCGACCCTGCCGACCTTGACCGGCCGCCACTGCCTTCAGGTATCTTTCCCATTCGTTTGCTGGAATGTTATTGTATTCCTTCAATTCTGCCATTTCTTTCCGTTGGTTTCTTATAAATCTCCATATTTGTTTTCGTGTACCGTAGAAGTCGCTTTCCATCCTTTTTGTAAACTCTTCCCAGTGTTAATTTTTTGATCTTCTTACCAACTGCTTTGTTTCATTTCGTATTCTTCTATAGTTGTCTCTAGATTCTGGGGTATTTGATGTTTTGTACTTCATGTAGGCCTCTCGTTTCTCTTTTATTTCTTTTGTGAACCATGGTGTATTGTTTTTGTTTCTTTTGTTCAGTATGACTTTGCGTTTTTCTAGAGCTTCTGTTGCTGCTTCTTCAATGTTGTTTTTAATTTTCTCCCATCTCGCATTTATATCTTCGATGTCGTCTATTTGTTTCAACTGTATCTTCTGTTCTAGCCTCCTTTGGTACATTTCTCTTGTAGAGTTGTTCCACAGTGATTCTACATTGAATTTTTCCTCGGTGATTTCGTGTAGAAAATATTGTTTTGGTGTTATTTTCATTCTTATCTGTGCTAGTACTAGTTTGTGTTCACTCCCTGCGTCTGCTGAGTTTAAAGTTCGGATATCTAGAATTTGCTTTGGGTGGATTTTTCTATTAGTGACTATAAAATCAATCATAGATTTATGTCCCCTGGAGTTTTCAAATGTATATTTTTACTGGAGCTTATGGTCGAAAAATGTATTATTGATTCTCAGTTCGTTAAAAGCACAGAGATTAGCCATGAATTCTTTTCATTGAATCTTTGTTGTACTCATGGAACTATTTCATTTCCGATTCGTGCATTAAAGTCGCCCATAAGAATTAAGGGCTCTTCATGAGCTATTTCATCCAGGATGGTTTGCAATTGTTCGTAGAATGCCTCTCGTTCCTCCTTAGGTTTGCAGTCCTCAGGACTATATGACATTTAATTTTTGGTAGTCCATTGTGATGTTCATTTGTATTATTCTTTCGGAGATATAACGATAGTTATTTATGTTGTCTTTAAATTTTTTATGGACAAGTAAACCTACGCCTGCTCTTACTCGTTCTTCTTTCTTCATTCCACTCCACTGCTCGCTTACAAATATGGAGGACGGAATTTTTAATTCAAATTCATAAATACAGAGAAAATGGAAGAGAAATTGTTTATCTGGATGGGACGTGGTTTGACACCCATGATGTTCCAAAATATGGTTGGGCATATTCTTCTGGTCGCTGTACAACAAAAGCTCCATTAAATAAAGGAAAACGTATTACAATAATATATGCAGGAACAAAAAATGGTTTTATGCCTAATTCTTATTGTTATTGTAAGTTTTTGCCAAATATACTATCAAGCAGTGTCATTGTAATGGACAATACCAGCTACCACAGTCGTAGTCATGTTAAAAGTAAAAACAGATTCGGAAAGTGCGAAAAAATCTATAGTGATGTAACTTTTAAATTTTTGTTAAATTATTTGTAAAAAAATTGTTTAAACAATTTAATAATTTATAAAGTGTTAGTGCACTAGAATTTTTCAAGACCTATGATATAAAAAATAATTATCTCAATATCTGCCATAGTTTTTGCGTTATTTTATTTAAACTTTTTCATTGGAATTTAGCTATGCCCAGAATAGGCCGAGGAACGGCCTTAAAATATATATCTTGCAACACTGCTCTTCATAAGAGTCTGTACTGCAAAGTGACCGCGAAACGCAATATAGTCTTCTTTCTTTCGCCATTTGTTCTTTCTATCGCTTCTTCTCTCACGTTCTTCCTATTTCTTTCCTGCTGTCACGCTTTTTCCTGTTTTGTTGTTCATATTCTTATCCTCACCTGACTGTCATTGTACCTATTACTCTTATTCGTATTCTTCCTGTCTTATTCTGCACTATAATCTCAGCCTTTTTCTGCTTCTCTTATTTTTTACTCTCGATATTAGTTTTATCTTGTTTCTCTTTCGCTTTTTATCTCTTGCTCAACCTCTTTTCGCACAAAGTTTTTGTTGCACCAAAAGATTACAAAAATGAGTTTTATGAGCTAAAACCTGAGATTCATCAATATGTTATCATGCTTAAAATATCTTACACGCATATTAAATAACGACAACATTCGATAAGATATTTTAGATTTCACTTTCATTCGAGATAATATGATTATTTGATTATCAATGACTTCATTACTATTTTACAGCATTATTGTTTGAATGATTTACCGTAACGGTTCAGTGATATGAATGTGTATTCGCGTTTGTGTTTATTGGCACTACACCCTGTTTTATAAGGTACTGAATTTTTATTACTTTTTATAAACATATAAAATGATTGTTATGGTTATACTGGTTATACCTCTTACTTAGTATATGGTGGAGGTGATGTGTTTTTTTGTGAAAATTTGTAGGTAATACATATGTATTGTATTATGCATGTAGAATATTCTGATTTATCCACAACTATTTTAGAAATACTTTCTTGAACGACGATTACCAATTAGTATATAATCAAATGCAATCGTTTCACAAAGTATTATGTTAACTCGTTATTAAAGGTATGTAATGATAATCGAACTGACTAGGTGAAGATTTATTTTATTTTTACGCATAACAGGCCGTTAAGGCCTAGGGCATTTTTTAAAAACATTACTAAAAACATCCTAATATTAACTAATTACAATTATTTTAAACAAAACTTTAACTTAAATATGTATATACAACATTCTTAACTACTCTGAAGCACCTGGTGGACAATATTTCTCCATTCGCTTCTATTTTGTGCTTCTCTTTTCCAGTCCCTCACCTTCACGTGTTTAAGGTCTTCCACTTTACTAATCCACCTCGCTCTGGGTCTACCTCTTCTTTTGGGACCGATTAGCTTTCTGGTTATTACTAGTTTAGGCATTCTGTTTGCTGCCATTCTTTCTTCATGTCCCAACCATCTGATTCTTTGTGACTTGACGAACTTGGTAATGGTAGGTTCTTTGTATAAAGCCATTAATTCATTGTTGGTTCTCCTCTCCCAACCATCTTGTCTTCCGTCCTCTGAATATGCGTCTCAATATTTTCCTTTCCCATCGTTCCAGAGTATCCTCTTCCTTTTTATTTATTGTCCACGTCTCACCGGCATATGTTACTGTGAGTGGAATTACTGTTTTATATATTCTGAGTATACCTTATCTAGAAACGTATTTTGAGTTCAGTAGGGCTCTTAAACTACCTAATTTTTTATTCCCTTTTGCTATTCTGGCTTCGAGCTCCCATTTCTCTTTTCCATTTTCATCGAAAACTCGAAAACACCCAGGTATTCAAATTTGTCCACCCTTTTAAAACTATAGCTTTTACCACTTACAAACCTCACGCTAAAGTCTTCTTTTTTTCCTTCCGTCCCTCCCATGATCATATATTTGATTTTGCTTTCATTTAGTTCCAATCCGAATTTCTATGCTTCTTCAATGATTTTCTTCACAACTTTTCTTAATTCCTTCTCGGTTTTTGCTAGGATCGTCAGCAAATAGCAAGCACTGGTGCTCATTTTTCATGATCGTTTCTTCCACCATCATTTTCTGATTACAGTTTCTAACACTAAGTTGAATAATGTAGTGGATAAAGGATCTCCCTGTCTCAAGCCTTTTGCAACCGTAAATTAATCTGATATGTGACCCTGCCAAGCAAGTTCACAGGTAGAATTATTTAGTATCATTTTAACTAGCCGGATCAGTTTCTTTGGTATACCCAAATGTTCCATTGCTTGATATATTTTGACTCTATCGAGTCTATCATATGCTTGTCTAAAATCCACAAACAAAACATGCAAGGGAACTTTACTTTCATAACAAGTCGTTTGTATCTCCTTTAATGAGAAGATTTGGTCTACAGTAGATCTTGTGAATTTAGTTTATTTCTCAATATTCTTGCCAAGATTTTGTATACCGTGTCTAGTAAGGCTATACCTCTATAGTTGTCACACTTCAGTTTGTCTCATTTTTTATCCAGAGGGCATATGCGGACCTCATACCACTCCGATGGCATTATTTCCTTTTCCCATACTTGCACTAGTAGCTGATATATTTTTCTTTGTAGTGGTTTTTTACCAAACTTGATCATTTCTATGCATATGTCATTTTTACCAGGACTGCGGTTATTTTTCAATTCTGGTATTGCTGTCACCACCTCCTAATCTAAATAGTCTTCTTTTTCTTCTTCCTACTTTATAAATAGGCTTAATGTCTGTTTTACTTCGGTTTTTAGCCTCAATTGACGTTGTCTGACCATCTTTTCCTTGGTCGTCCCAATGATCTTATTCCATTTGGCGATTTGTCTCTTGCTATTCGTATTATTCTATTTTCTGTCCTTTCGATGTATTGATTCCATTTCACTTTTCTTCTTTTGGTCCCCGCGTTTATTTCCTCTATACCACATCTCGCTCGTATCTCCTCACTTCTTGCTCTGTCTCGTTTTTTTATTTTTCGTAAGACTTTCATTTCTGTTGTTTCCAGCAGTCGTTGTGTTTTTGCCGTATCTTGTCTTGTTTCCGCTGTGTACGTCATTGTCGGTCTTATTGTTAATTTATATATCCTGGTTTTCGTTTCCGTTGTGAGGTATTTGTTTCTCCAGATTGTGTTGTTGAGACATCCTGCTGCTCTGTTTGCTATGTTCAATTGTTTTTGTACTTCTTCTACTTTTCCATAGCTTGACAATTTTATTTCCAAGTATTCAGTTTCCATCACTTGTTCTATTATTTTGTTATTTACGACTAGTTTACATCGTCCCGCTGATATCACTATCGTTTTAGTTTTCTATGTTGAGATCACCATGTTGTATATCCTCTATCCTATGTATAGTATTAGTATAAAAAACTTACCTCTTTCTAGCGCGTAATTGAAATGGTTGCCTGAAAATCGATGCGACTCTCTCGTGGTGCACGCTTCTCAAGGTGGCCCACTCTTCCCTACAAATTTTAATAATTTGGACGACCCGACGCACAAATATTTTCAAGGTCATAACCGTTTAGCAAATCCACCAGCTCTACCAGACATTTTAAGGTTGTCTTGAAATTTACAACTATTGAGGCATGCTGTTGTTGCTTCCAAAAAATGTGTTTACATTTGATATAACATAATTTGATAATTACGGGAACGTGTCTATTTTTGGACTAAGTTGCGAAATAGTCTAAGTTCCCAGCAGCAACAAGAGAAAATTGTACCTTCAAGTAGTGCAATCGACCCTTCTATATGGAACTCCCGTCTGGATTAACGTACTGAAATACCAGAAGTACAAAGATATTATAACAAGAGCCCAAAGGAAGCCCCTTTTAAAAGTGGTGAGCGCGTACCGAACCACTTCTACGCTGGCCTTACAGGTGATTGCGGGAACGCTTCCCATCCACCTGCTCGCCAAAGAAAGACAAATGCTGTATGAAACCCACGACGGTCACCTACCTCAGGTAAGAAGGACCATACGAGTGAACATGTTTATAGAATGGCAAAGAGAATGGGAGGTACAGACCACGAAGGCTCGTTGGACCAAAACGCTTATCCCCGATGTTGTAGCATGGTATAACTGTAAATTTAAAAGAGTAAATTACTATTTTACTCAATTCCTGACCGGTCATGGATCTTTCAGATCCTACACATATGGCATCAAAAAAACCAACGATGACATATGCACCTCGTGTGACGAGAGGGACGATGCGGAACATTGCATCTTCCGGTGTAATGTTTTCGCCTACGAACAACAAAGGCTGCAGAATAGCAGAATATAATCAACCATATAACAGGTATCATGAAAAGGAAGACTATAATAGAAAGAGCCGAACAAGCTGGGTTAGGGGTCAAATACAAAAATAAATAATAAAAAAAACAAACATTCTTTTTTTTTCTTTCTTTTTCTTTTCTGTACAAAAATGTACCAAATGTTACTCTTTACTGTAACCCCCCTTTTTTAAGCTCTCAAGTTTTCTCCACTTGGGAACTAGGTCTCCTTCCCTACACGCTTACTGCTTTTAGGTAAGTTCTGTAACTAAAATAAATAGCCATAAGGGCACCTTTAACCCAGTCTGCGCGTGGTATCCCCATGTTTCGTTCGCTAATGATGAACTCGTCCAGGGATACCACGGGTTGGAAAGGGGGTGGTTTTAGTTGGTAGGCGACCTGGCAGGGATGTCCGAAGGGAGCCCTCTGTCACATAGTATGACATCGTGCCGCCGGCGTATGTCTCTGGTCCTTTGGTTGAATCCAACAGTAGGTACTAGGGACACCTTCCCTAGTCGATTTTACGAACCTTTCCACCTCAGTCCAAAAAAAAAGTCTAAGTTGCACAACATTAAGAATCATTTTTAGGATTGTAACAAATTACAATATTCACTATAAGATTATAGATACTAAGAGCTATCAAATTTATTGATTTTTCAAAACAAGGTAAATTCAGCAAAAAAAGCTTTGTAGCTCTTGCAATGGTTCCTGAGTGAGCAAGTCGTTTATCCTGCTAAGATGTACATTCTTAATACGTTTTTAGATGCAATAAAAAGCGACTGGAGCGTGAAAATTCTTCTCGAAAATATAAAAGTATATTGGAGAATATTTTGAACAAGTTTCTCTGATAAATATCTGACTTTACTTGATTATGTTTCAAAATAAGTAACCACCGTTGGTATATATCGGACACCATTGAACAGTTTTTTATTTTTAAAAATATTTAAATTGGTTTTTCGTTACATCAAGAACGATTTAAGATTGCTTAATAAACGAACGCGTTTGCTGAGAAAAACAACTTTTTCGGAAGCCCTAGGATTTACATAAAGTGGCGAAACAACAATATCAATTACGCCAGCGACACCCACCTTCAATCACTGACGTTCATCTTAATACGCGCGCAGGTAATGTTATATAACGGATATATCAGCCGGAACCCTTAAAATATCCAATTAATATATCGATAAAATATGTGTCCCACTATATCGTGTAATTTACCGTAGCGCCTTCAATCGATGAATAAGTTCCATACAATAAATATTACTGCAAAAATGTAATAATTGTTTAAAGAAGAATTAAGTATTTTATTTTTGTTGTGTTAGTTTTTCTAAGATATCTAATAAAGAATCCTTTCATCTAGTATGTGTTTAAAATCTAAAAATAGATAATAGAATCTCTTACGACAAATGCTTACTGTTTGCGAGATAATTTGGTAGAGTTAGAAGCATTCGATTGGTAGTATAGATAAAAGGATTAAGCGAGTGGTATATTATAGAATAAGAAGATTGAAACCCCAGAGACAGTCTATTATATTTTACAGAGACGATATTTTATTGACAAGATGTTGACAAAGAAAAAATGAAAATAAACATGTACACATATCAAAATCGTTTAGGGCACAAAGTAATAAAAGAATAATTAAATGGTAATTTGACAATCTATTTGGAAAATATTGAAGTTCAACAAATCTGGACGCTGCTTTGTAATAATTATATTTGCTTATAGGGGGCTAATGCTGAAAACAACGAATGCACTGAAAAGGGCTTAACAATCAACGCAAAAAAAAACAAAATGGATGGTGGTCGGAAAAATTAATATCGAAGTCTCAGTACTATAGTGTATTTTTATGTATGAGAGAGTAATAAAACAATAAATTATGTATGCAAATCCCTAAACTGTTGATACGGGGACTCAATGAAAAACAGATATTTGTCAACAAGTTTACAGAAGTATATAGGAAAACAATTTTAAATTGAGTATGACCACCAGGTATAAAGGTTGGAGCAGAATAGAATACAATAGTTGTGAGGGTTACTAATCCCTAAATAAGGTTGCCAGTGTCGGAGTGATGGAGGTTAACAGGTACTAATGAATTTGCAAGAAATGTAAGATGTTTATTTTATTGGATATATATATATATATATATATATATATATATATATATATATATATATATATATAACCAATAAAAGTTTTACCTATTTGCAAAATAAAGTTTAATTCTTTAGATAAAATAAAACGTTTTATTTTATCTGAAATGAGTGCATTCCACGAAGTAAGGGTTTCAACAATCAAACATTTAATTCTTTAATTCCAGGAATCTACGACAGTAATTGACTAGATAATTACCTTCTAAACTTATTCCACAGAAAATGTGATAGTGTTTTTTTCCATTTTGTAGGAATGTCCAAGTGGCGTATTCAAAATTCTTAACAGTTCACTAAAAGTAGGTACTTCAGTTGCAAGGTGCAGTTTACTGTGTATACCAGTGTTATGGAAAATTTGGAAGTGCCGTGTAAACGCCGAAAAATTGGTCCTTTAACAGTTAATGAAAAAACATGTGAAAGTGTTGATGAGACCGTTGAGTTAGTTAGCAGTACACTTGGTGTTGGGAAATCTACGATTTACAGAGTTACTAAAGAAGAGAAATGTGGTAGTTTTCAAATGCCACGTAATGCTCCAGGGAAACCAAAATTTCAAATAGAATATCATTTTAAAGAAGGACTTCGACGGAAAGTGCATGAATTCTTCTTTAGACAAGAATTTCCAACATTGGATAAAGTTCTTGTCTCAGTTCGAGATGATAAGGATTACCCAGAAATGAGTCGGAGTACGTTATGGAAACTTTTAAAAGAAATAGGCTTCCGCTGGAAAAAGAATCCCAGAAAGTCTATTTTATTAGAAAGAAGCGATATTGTCATATGGATAAGACATTTTCTAAGAACCATAAAGGAAATGAGAAACCAAAAAAGAAAAATATTTTATCTTGATGAAACATGGATCAACGAGGGTCATACACCAAATAAATTTTGGCAGGATGAAACTGTTACAAGTCAAAGGCACGCTTTTGTAAATAACTTATCTACTTGTTTAAACCCACCATCAGGAAAGGAACGCAGGCTGATAATAGTACACATTGGCAGTTCAGACGGTTTTGTTGAAGGTGGGTTATTAACTTTTGAATCAACTCGTACCGGTGACTACCACGAAGACATGAACGCTGATGTCTTTCAAGAATGGTTCGAACAAATGATAGATCTTCTTCCTAAGAACTGTGTAATAGTAATGGATAATGCAAGTTATCACTCCAGACTTATAGAAGGACTGCCCACAACCAAGTGGTTAAAAAAAGACTTGCAGAATTGGCTGAGTTCAAAAAATATTACGTACCATCCCTGATCTATAAGAAAGGAACTTTATTCGTTGTGTGCCCTTCATAAAAAAAATTTTAAAAAATACGAAATTGATGAAATTGCCAAAAATCGTGGAATGACAGTACTTAGATCCCCACCATATCATTGTGAATTAAACCCGATTGAACTGGTATGGGCACAGATAAAGAGTGAAGTTTCAAGAAAAAATACCACTTTTAAAATTCATGATGTTAAACAGTTGTTTTTGGAGGCCGTAAATAATGTAAAACCTGAAAACTGGGAAAAGGCAGTAAATAACACTATTAAAGAAGAGGAAAAAATGTGGAAGCTGGACAATATTACTGATAAAATGATCGAACCAGTTATTATAAATCTTGGTTCTGAAAGTTCATCTTCTAAATCTGATTTGGATTTGTAACAAGTAGCTGTAAGTTTTATGTTAATAATTTTATTCATCTATTTAACATGCCATACCTTAGACGGTTTTAAAAACTCTTTTTCTCTTTTGTAATTTTTAAAAATTAAAAAAAAATGTGAATTTTTTAAAACCCTTTTTAATGTAGGCCAGTCAGTTCTAATATAGTGTGTGATAAACGAGGTCACTTTTGTTTACATACACATAACACTTTATAACACTGAAATAATTCATTTATTTTTTACAATTATTCAAAGTAATTTTTCAGTTAATCTTGAGCACGCCCATGGAGTGGTCGGAGCTACCAGTTAAAATTATGCTAATTACTGTCTCGTTCATAAAAATAAACTATGAGATTAGATAACAAAATCCTGGAAAGGGTGAAACACTTTAGATATATGGGTAACTGGATTGACTGCAGGGTTGAAAGTGACCAGGAAATTTCCACCAGAATAGAACTTGCACGGAAAAACTTTATTAACTGGCGTTCTGTATTATGCAGTAGAAGTCTGTCGTTAACCACACGTCTAAGAGTATTGAAGTGATACGTCTGATCCACTTTGTTCTATGGATGTGAAACCTGGACAACAGAAATAAAAAATCTTAACAAATTCGAAGTATTTGAGTTATGGTGTTACCGTCGCATGCTCAGAATGCCCTGGACAGCACACATATCCAACGAACGTGTGCTAGGGACCGTGCACAAAGAGTGAGAATTGATCAACATCATCAAAATGAGGAAGGTCCAATACTTCGGTCATATAATGAGAGGACCTAAATATCGCTTACTCCGGTTAATCATTCAGGGCAAAATCGAAGGAAAACGTTGGGTCGGAAGAAAACAACTGTCCTGGCTGCGTAACATTAGACAATGGACAGGTCGAACGGTTGAGAAGCTATTTCATCCAGCTGCCGACAGAGAATCATTTCATCAGCTTGTCAATATGACGATAGCCAACGCTTGAATACAATCACGGCACACAAAGAAGAAGATAGGGGGCTAAAAGGGGGGACTGCACAATCACTGAGTTTGGAGATAGGGTAAGCAAATAAATTGAAACGTTTGCGAACAGTTATTCGTGTTTTATTTGGAGAGCCAGGATAATTCGTGGATAAGGATTCCTTTGTTGGGGGGGGGGGGGCTGGGAGAACTAACTAAGAAATCAAAAAATACTTAAAGAGAAGTCATAGGCAATACTAAACCAGAAGATTTCTAAAATAATTTAAAATTTGGACGCCGTTTAAAAAAATCCCCCCTTAGAAAGTAACGTTTACAGTTATTACACAAACATATTTAAATCTACCAAAAAACATGACATTGAACTTTCTAACGACAAAAACAAAATTTAAAACTGTGGTTATATACCAAATGACAGAAAGAAATGTACTAACTGTCATATGTCCAAATGAAACTACCCAAATTTTCTGAATTATTAATTAATTACCAAAGGTTAATTTTATTTAAAAGAAACTAAAAAATGACAATTAGCTGATGTATAAAACTTATTTATTTATAAACTTTTAAATTGCATAATTTTAAACATGAGAGCAAATCTTATTGCATTACCTGTAAATGTTTATTTAAAAAATTTAACAAAACTATTCGCTTCACTGGCTGATTATTTCTTTTTTAAATTATTGAAAAAAGTTTATTAGTTGCCTTAGATTTAGAATAGAATAAAAAACATTGTCCCAAAAACTTTAAACAATCAAAACCTGACGTTTGGAAGACACAAAATAAATGGAGGCTGGACAAATCCTGGAAGAAATAAAAACCAAATACCAAAACTGGACTTTAACAATATCTGATTCCTCAAACACGGCCGCTTATTTTCCACTTAAAACTATGTCGGCTTACTTAACCCTCAGAACGCTGTTATCAAATATGTTGTCACAGGATACAGCTTACAACAAAACGGAGAATTACTTACTTTATAAAGATTGCCAAATAGCATATTGAGCTCAAATCACCTTGTTCTTCTTTTGTCTGTCAGTAACATATGCGTCGTAAACTAAACCTGGATTCATCGGTGAAAAAAATGTTTGTCCATTCTCGTTCTGGCCAAATTTGATGTTCTTCGACCCATTCTGATCCCCTTGTGCGATTCCTATGGGATAATTCTTCTTAGAGTGCCTGTCCGTTCCGAACGTTGGCGATTATTCTGGCTGTGATGGTTTTGTTGGTTGCTATACTAAATAGCTGTGTTGAGGTCTTTCTATACCATGCTCTCAGGTTAGCAAGCCAGGATATTCTAGATCGTCCTGGGGCCCTTCTTCCTTTATTTTACCTTGCAAAATGCATTGAAGTAGCTCATATCTGCCTTGATTTCTCATTATATGTCCCAAGTACCGCAGCGTACGGCTGTTCACGATGTAGACCAAATCCGCAGTTGTGTTTATCCTCCGTAGTACTTCTTTATTGGTGACTTTGTCCATAATATCTTCAGGATATTTCTGTATAATGGGTAGCGGGTAGGTACTCTTCCACAATCCCAGTGGAGGATAGACTTACTTCAGGGATGCGATCCTGCCCTACGCGAGCCTTGATTCTCTCTCAACTCCTGTGGAGAGAAATCATGTCCTAACCCCATTCCTACCCAATACCTACTATCCTACCAATTTCCCAAACCAACTCACCAACCCGCCTGGCAAGCGTGGTGTTTAAATGCCAAAACCCCCTCAGCATGAACAGACATTCAAGAAAACGGCCCTCAGTCCCCGGCAGCTCGCTAGTTCCCGACCAAGGTAGCGGTAGGACTTACGGACAGCGGGTAGAGGGTGCGAAAAATCCCCGGGATGTAAGAGGCTATCAAGAACGACGAACGATGCACATAATTACGTATAATGTAAGAACTTTATCTAAGGATGAAAAAATGACAGAACTGGAGGAAGAACTCAAACATGTGAAATGGGATATTATAGGAATTAGCGAAGTCAAAAGAAGAGGTGAAGATCAGGTCAAACTAAAATCAGGAAACATATTCCACTATAAAGGGGAAACGGAATCGACAACTGGAGGAATAGGTTTATTAGTACACAAAAAATTACAGAAAAATATACAGAGCATTGACTGCATTTCCCCAAGAGTTATGTATATAAATCTAAGACTAAATAAGAGATATAATCTGAAAATAATTCAGGTATACGCCCCCACCAGCGATTACGAAGATGAAATTGTTGAAGCCTTCTATGAGGAAATCAAAAGAGCAAAAAAGCAGGAACCGGCTCATTATACTCTGATAATGGGAGATTTTAACGGGAAACTCGGAAGGAAAAAAGACGAACAAGAAGTGACAATCGGAGATTTTGGAGTCGGAGTAAGAAACGAAAGAGGCGAAATGCTTACCAACTTTCCACTGCAACACAAACTGTATGCAATGAACACCTATTTTAAGAAGAAACAGAATAGAAAATGGACGTGGGCTAGTCCAGACGGAAGAACTAAGAGCGAATATGATTATATAATAACAGACAAAAAGCAAATTATTCAAGATGTCACTGTACTCAATAAACTATCAGTAGGAAGCGACCACAGACCAGTAAGAGCTAGAGTAACGATTAATCTACAAAAAGAACGAGCAAAGATGATAAACAGTTGCAAACGCATAGTTTGGAATTCACCAAATCATCCAGAAGCATACATAAGAAATATAGCCGAAACTTTACAGAGTAATAATCCCAAACCTCTAAGTATCGACGATCACAATAAATTAATAACAGACTCAGTTAGAAACGCACAACTCAAATTTTGCAAGAAAAATGACACCAAAAGTGAAAAGATTAGCAAAGATACAAGGGCTCTCATGGAAATACGACGAAACCTAAGCGAGAACGAAAAGGGAAACAAAGAAGAATATAAAAAACTAAATAAAAGAATTTCAGCGGAAATTAGAAAAGATGTAAGAAGATATAATACTAATGTAATTACTCAAACAGTAGAAGAGAACAAAGGTTTAAAGATAATGAAAAGAAAACTTACGCAAAGTAAAAAAGAAATATACAAGCTGAGAGATAAAGACGGAAAGGCAACAACAGATAAACAAAATATTCTGAAAATAACTAGAGAATTTTATAAAGACCTCTATACCAGCCAAAGACCACAAGACAATTTCCCGACACGAGTAAAGACTCTCATAAATCAGGGATCGGAATTACTTTTACCCATTACTGTGTCAGAAGTAAGAGCTGCTTTAAAGGAAATGAAGAACCATCGATCGCCTGGTGATGACGGACTCGTTATCGAGGCAATAAAAGCAGGTGGAGAAATTTTATTAAAATCAGTAAGCGAACTGTTTACTAAATGCTTACATGCGGGTACGATTCCAAAAGACTGGAACAATGCAGTAATAGTCTTGTTACACAAAAAAGGCGATATTACTAAATTAGAAAATTATAGACCCATCAGCCTCTTGACACATATGTACAAACTCTTTATGAAAATCTTAACAAAGAGGCTAACACCTAAACTTGATTTCTATCAGCCCAAAGAACAGGCAGGCTTCAGGGCAGGATATGGCACAAATGACCATTTCTTCTTCTTCTAGTTCCATGACCGTTATCGATCGTTGGATATCATGTTGGCTACCATATTCGCTATCGTGACTTTATTGACAGCAGCTCTAAATAACGATGTAGTTGATTTTCCATACCATTGCCTTAGATTTTTCAGCCATGATGTTCTTCTTCTACCAGGACCACGATTACCTTGGATCTTTCCCTGAATGATCAGATGTAAAAGATCATATTTTTCAGGGTGTCTCATAATATGACCGAAGTATTCCAGCTTGCGTTTCTTTATTATATTGACCAGTTGTGTTGTTTGGTTCAGCCGTCTAAGGACCTCCTCATTTCTAACTCTGTCGACCCAGCTTATTTTCAGTAGTCGTCTGTATACCCACATCTCAAAGGCTGTCAAGCGTTTAAGCATAGCCTCAGTTAGGGTCCACGCTTCTACTCCATACAGCAGGACAGGAAAGATGTAGCAAGATATCATCTTTATGGTATGCAAATGACCATTTGCATACCATAAAGATCTTAATAGAAAAGTGCATCGAATACAACATACCACTGGTTCTTGCATTTGTCGATTACGAGAAGGCTTTTGATTCTGTAGAGTTTGAAACAATACTGGAAGCCCTAAATCAAAGCCGAATAGATTACAGGTACACGACTCTAATCAAAAACATCTATCAGAACGCTACATCAAGTATACGACTGCACGAAGACACAGAAAAATTCAGCTTAGGTCGAGGAGTTAGACAAGGAGACAATATTTCACCAAAATTGTTCACGGCAGCTTTAGAGTCAATATTTAAGGGTACTCAATGGCAAGATATGGGCATCAATATAGATGGAGAAAGATTAAATCACCTAAGGTTTGCAGATGATGTTGTATTAATCGCAGATAACTTACAAGATACGGTTTCTATGATGCATTCGCTTAAAAGTCTGTCTGAAAGAGCAGGATTAAAGATAAACTTTGAGAAAACTAAAATTTTAACAAATCTCGTAATGAGTGGAAATATAACTATTGACAATAATACCATACAACAAACAGACACTTACAAATATCTGGGACACGAAATCAAAATAAGCAGAGACAATCAAACACATGAAATACAGAGGCGAATAGGTCTAACATGGGCAGCATTTGGCAAATTAAGCCATATTCTAAAAAGTTCAATTCCCATGTGTCTCAAGCGAAAGGTTTATAACCAATGTGTATTACCTGTACAAACTTATGGAGCAGAGACATTAACACTCACGCAAAAATCTGCGAATAAACTTAGAGTTACACAACGAGCCATGGAACGTGCAATGCTGAACGTGAGCCTTCGAGACCACATAACAAACCAACAAATTAGGCGAAGATCAGGGGTTCAAGACGTCATCGAAAGAACCACGACGCTTAAGTGGAACTGGGCAGGGCACTTAGCCAGAACACAAGATGGACGGTGGACAAGACGTATTATGGAATGGAGGCCCAGAAATTATAAAAGAAGCCGAGGACGACCACCGACTAGATGGACCGATGACATTAAACGTGTAGCGGGAAACTGGCTACAAGCGGCCCAGTGTAGAGAACACTGGAAAGAACTGAGGGAGGCCTATGTCCAGCAGTGGACGCGATTGGCTGATTGATGATGATGATGATTTCTGTATAACCATAGCTCAAAAGCCTGAAGTATTGATAGAGTTTTCGCCTTTAATGTCCACGTTTCTACTCCGCACAGAAGCACTGAGTAAACGTAACATTTAAGGAGCCTTGTTTTTGTTTCTAGTGTGAAGTCATGGCTCTTGAACACAGAGCTCATAGTCAAGAGTGCACTTTTTGCCTTTCAGATGCGACATTTAATCTCTTGGGTATTGTCCCACGACTCATTGATAATACATAGTTTCCAAATAGTTGTACTGTGAGACACGTTCAATTCTCATTTGGTTCACATACAAATTTGCTCCAGTTAGGTTTTCCTTGCTGTTGATCATTATCTCTGTTTTGCTGGTGTTTATATCCAGTCCATATGTTCTACTTGTTTCCGTTATTTTCTTCATTAAGTTTTGCAGCCCTTCTATGATATTGGAAAACACTATTGTATCACCTGCATACCGCCTTGGCTCCATTTATTGAGATGCTTTCATCAATATCTTTTAGAGCCTCTTCAAGTAATTTAAATCATCAGTGGTGAAATTATGGACCAATGTCTCACTCTCCTCCAGATTTTGACCGATCTGTGTATTCTCCATTTATTCGGAGCACCGCTGATTGATTATAATATAGGTTAGCTTTTATTTTTAGGTCTCTTAAGTCAATCACTGTCCTCTTTAGCATTTCCATCATTTGTTCATACCTGACTCTATCGAAAGCCTACTTGTAGTCACTCAGGCATGCAAAAACATCACTACATTTCTGAAACAATACCTGCATACTAAATAAAGCTTTTCTCGTACCAACGGCGTTCACAAATTCAAACTGGTCCTGTAGTCTTCACCAATTTTTGCTCCTGGTTTTTTGGGCAATTTACTGGCAATGGTACGAACTCAGATTTGAGCCACTCTACTGATATTTTCCTGCCTTGTATATTTGATTAAATATTTCAGTTAGTATTTTTATTTGCTCTGCATCTAATAGCTTTAGTAGTTCTACAGGAATTTTATCAAGTCCCGGTGCCTTTCCATCCTTCATTTATCTGCGGCTGTCGTTATTTCTTCTGATAGGATTTCACGAATTTAATTTTCTTCAATGGTGGGTTTTTGTATTGTTCTAAGGTCGTGGACAAGTTTCTTCATGTATGCTTCCCATACTTTTTTTTACCTTCTTTGGTTATGGCAAGATTGCCTCCATATTTTCATTGTTGTTGCATTCAAGGTCCAGGATTCCATTCCATAAAATAAAGTCAAAAAAGTAGCACCTCGCCAACCTAACTCTTAGTTCCAGTTTTAAATTCCTGGTACATAGTACTCTTCTCATTTTGTTAAAATTTGCTCTAGCCTTTTCTATTGTGATTTTGATTTCCTGAATGTAATCATTTGTGGAGTTAATCATTGTTCCCAGATATGCATATTTGTCGACTTGTTCGACGTTGGTTCCGTTTATTAAAAGATTCTCGTTATTTCTTTGAGTTTTCGATAGTCTCATAAATTTTGTCTTCTTGACATTCATTGTTAGAGCATACTCTGTTCCATACTCTGCTATTCTGGTCACGTCTCTGAAGATCTTCAATGTTTTCGGCTAAGATCACAGTGTCGTTTGCATATCTAATGTTGCTAATGGGAACTACATTTACCTTTATTTTAGCTGTTTCACCCTCAAGAGAGTTTTTCAGGATCTCTTCGGAGCTGTCTTCTTCTGACAGCTGTTCGTTAAGACGTACTTTTGCTCGCTGTTTATATTATAAATTTGGTATGATCCTGAGGTCGTTTTTAGTCAATCTTGTTTGATTTTAGGACATTCATTAATTGTTTATGTCGTTCTTTTTATATTAAGTGAAAAAAGAGCTTCACGCATTCTTAGGCCTTTGCGAAAATCAAATTGTGTTCCATTAACGTCTATGTCCAGTTTATGATATATTTGGTTATGGATGATTTTAAGTAGTAACTTTAGCATATGAGACGGTAATCGCTGCTATCTCTTGCGTTTTTCTTTTTAGGGAGACAAATAAAAATCGATGTTAATCACTCTTTGGACAGAGAATTGGGTAATATGCCTGAACTATAAATTTGGTTCAAGAGTGTCACTAAAACATCAATAGTAGCATTATCTTATAAAGGAGTCATGCAACCCTTACTTTTGAATGAGAGCCAAATCAATATCGTAAATTCCGTGAAATTTCTAGGTATTCTCATTGACAGTGATCTCAAATCGTCCTTGCATATTGACTCCTTAAGGAAGAAACTAGCCTCAGCTTGCTTTGCAATAAGATCTGTTTCGAAGGAACTAAATTTATCTTCTGCCAAAATGGCATATTTCTCATTGTTCGAGTCCCATCTTCGATATGGGCTTCCATTTTGGGGTTCTAGTACAGCGGCCCAATTCGATACTATTTTTAAGTTGCAAAAAAGAGCAATCCGTTATCTATTTGGTCTCAAACAAACAACTCATTGCAAGACCTACTTCAAAAATCACGGAATTTTGACGCTTCCCTCTTTATTTATTTTGGAAACGGTTTGTTTGATTCGAAAGCATCTAAACATTTTTCCCGATAGACCTGACCATGGCTACTCCATTAGAAATTCGGATTGTAACGTTTATTTGCCGATCCCGTCCACTCAGCTAGTAAAGAATTCTATTCTATATCGTGAAAAGAAACTTTATAATCACCTTCCAAGAGAAATTAAATCCGCAACATCCTTCATTAAGTTTCGTAAGGTGACAAAAATCTATCTGTCAGAAAGACCATATTATTCAGTTGACGAGTTTCTTAATGTATAACAAAGAAACAAAATTAGTATTGTTTATAATTACATTTGGATGTCTCAAGCAGTGGCTACAATTTGTCTCATTTGTTGTTGTCTGTACAAATTATGTAGGTTATACAATAATTTTACTAATTTATAATTGTGTTATTCTGTTTTTTACTATATTGTTTTTGTTTTATACTTTTTGTATTATTTGTATTATTTGACTGATTTATTTTTTAGCTTAGTCCATAAAATTGTTCAATAATTTTCAGTGACAATAATGCATATTTCTAATGTGCTTCTCATCTAGAATTTTTAGGATTTCTATAGGAAGCATGTCAGGTCCTGGCCTTTTCCCACTCTTCATTGTTTTTAATGCGTGAAATATTTCTTCTTTTGTAATATATGGACCTATTTCTTCTGACGTAAGTTCTATATGTTCCAGATCTCCTTTTTCATCGGCAAACAATTCGTCGATATATTTCGCCCATCTTTGTACTTTCTCGTCCGTATGTGTTATAGTAGTCCCGTGTCTATCCAGAATTGCACGAGTGAGATTTTGTTTTCTTAGTCCTGACAGTTCTTTCTTGTGTAGGTTAAACAGATCATATTTATTTTAAAGGTCTTCGATCTCTTTGCATTTCTCTTCAAAGTATTTTTCTTTTGTCTGCTTTATCATCTTCCTGATCTCGTGGTTTGTCTCTCTGAATTTATTGTTGTCCTTGTTTTTAAGTTGTCTCCGTTGTGCCATCATATTGAGTATCTCGTCATTCATCCATTCTTCTTTTCTCCTTGCGGAAGTCTTTAGTATTTCTGTACAGGGTTCCAGTAGACAATATTTTAGTCGATCCCAGTACTCGTCAATATCATTGGTGTTTGTGTTCAATTTGCTGCAGTTTACATGCAATTCATGTTGGAGGCATTCTTTTACTTCAGATTCTTTAAGTTTTCTTGTGTTTATGGTAGGGATTCTTTGATGTCTTTTAATAATAAATTAACTAAATAAACACATAAGTTAAGAGGTATTATGGAATTTCATATACCTATAACAGTTAAAATTTATCAACAACAAAATACGTGAATCATAATATATGTACGTATATAATTTTTTTTTAATTTCACTAATGTACTAATGTAAAATGATAAGATTAATGAATTATCTTGTATTGATAAACATTTTAAAGAAATGATTTATTTCCTTTCAGATCGTCCTCTTCTATGCACCCTGGCCTCAGCGTTTCCCACGACAGCGTTTTCCATTCACCAAATTCAGGTTCTGATATGGAACTAGATGCTGCACAAAGTATATCATCTCTGTCGATATCACAGCCTCATGTCGATCTTAGATTGCAGGTAAGATAAAAGGATTAGTTTACTAAAACCCATATTTTTATTACCACAGATTTAATCTGTTATCTAAAAATGTTTAAATCCATTGAAATGCATCAGAACATATCGATAGATACTCTAAAATTCTACTATAATTTACAAGTATTTTCATTTAAGCAAAGAGAAAGAACATGCGAAATAGTGGAGCTAAACTTAATAAGTATAAGAAAACAATTTTACCGAATCTCAACACTGTATTTTAAAATGATTAGGAGTAATGCATCATCATTATTCTGGCTTTACAATCCTGCGTGGATCCTAAACTCTTCAAGAATTTCTGGATAAATTTCTGTAAGAAATGTGTTGCTACGCCACTGGTAGCAATTAACTTACACTTCTTAAATTATACCTAGGTAAATTCTCCAGCAATTTTTCATAAAAGCCGAAAATGTATTCAAAAGATATTTTTACCCACAGATTAACTTTCTTCAACCAATTCCACAAATTTCCCTGTTAGACACGAATCCAAAAGGTCGGTTTTACCTACCTCTGTAGGGGCTGTAAGTTGTCCCCCGTCCCCCGCGAATCCCTTGCATAGTCAGGCATTGCAATTAGAATTCTAAGTATTTTTTCAGTTTAACATTGTATCCCAGTTTAGCTGATAGCTCTCGCATATTAGTTAGTGTTTAGTTTCGTATTCGATAAAATTCGACGCATTTCTTGTTTAGAGTTTATCTCTCGCATTTTAGTTATTGTTTCACAGCTTATAGTTAAAAGCTGAATACTCACTCTTAATCAAGTATATTCATATAGAAGAAAACATCCTTAGTTGAAGTGATAATTAGTAAATATAACTAAAATTTTAATCTGTATCATTGCTCGTGTTTGTAGTGGTCGTGTCGCGGACCAGTGTATAGACAGTGAGCGGCTATTTTAATAAAAGAACTTGCGCTAAAACTTTGGCTTAGTTGTAGTCTATCTATCTAATTAGCCTTCTTCGGTCCATCTTTGGACATAGGCCTACCCAATCCTTTTCCATTCTTCTCTGTCTGTCGCTACAGTCATCCATCTAGAGCCCACGTGCTTCTTGATATCATCTGCCCATCTCATTTGGGGCCTTCCTCTGCTTCGTTTATATTCGCACGGTCTCCAACTTATAAGAATTTTGTTCCATCGGTCTTCTTTTTGTCTTATATTGTGTCCGGCAAATCTCCATTTCAATTTTGCAACTTCTTGTCTAACATCCCTCACTTTTGTTTTCTCTCTTATCCACTCGTTTCTCTTCTTATCCATTAGTCTTATGTGCAACGTTTGTCTTTCCATTGCTCTTTGGGTTTTTATGATTTTGTCCATGTTTGCTTTTGTAAATGTCCACGTTTGGGAGCCATACGTAAGAACAGGGAGTACGCATTGATTATATACTTTGGTCTTAAGATGCTGTGGATATCTTTTGTTTTTAAGAATGTAGCTAAGTTTGCCAAATGCCGCCTATGCCAGTCTAACTCGTCTCTTGATCTCTGCTGTTTGGTTCTCTTTGTTAAGTTTTATAGTTTGACCAAGATATATATAATCCTTAACTTGTTCTATTTCATCTTGTCCGATTCTCATTGTGATGTCTTCATCTGTATTTGTTATAGTTTTGGTCTTGCTGTAGTTCATATTAAGGCCTATCTTTCCAGCTTCTACGTCCAGTTCTTTCATCATTTCAAATAATTCTTCTTTTTTATCGGTTATCAATACGATGTCATCAGCGTACCTTAGATGGTTCAAGCGTTGTTCACAAATTTTTATACCTTTTTTTTCCATTCTAATCTTTTAAACGTATCTTCAAGAGCCTGCTTGAAAAGTTTCGGTGATATTGTATCACCCTGTCTCACGCCTCTACTTATTTGTAATGATTTTGTTCCTTCATATACTTTAATTGTTGTTTTGGCTTCCTTATATATATTGGTTATTAGTTCCGTATATCTGTGGTCAATTCGGCTGTTAATCAAAGAACTTTTCACTGCCCAATGTTCGACACTGTCGAAAGCCTTTTCGAAATCTATGAACGCCATATATAGAGGAATGTGGTATTCATTTGCTCGTTCTATAAGTATTTTCATACTTAGTAAATGGTCACTTGTGCTGAATCCCTTTCTAAAACCAGCTTGTTCTTTCGACTGGTATCAATCGAATTTTGTCGTCAATCTAGATTGACTTAGTTGTAGTAACATTCAATTATTAAATTACGTATTGTTTGAACTGATTGTATTCTTATTTCCCACGACAATGGGTGGTTCTTCAAGTTCGAAGTAGTTACAAGAATTAGTACGCTCTAAATGGTAGCAATATCGCCATCCTAATTTGTTGAACAAATGTCCGTTTAATTCCACCAATTTCTATCTATCGCCTTCCTTCGCCAAACACGTATTCCCATATTTCTCATGTCTACATCGCTGTTACCAAGGAACCTGGTTAAGAGTCTTTCTCTTCATGTTTAAAAATGGGTCTATCAAGGAGCTTTTTTCTATATTTCTGACGCCAAATTTTAATTCACTTGTTTAAATGTTATCTCATGGTTATCTATGGGTTCTGAAATACCTTTACCTTGTCATCATCATTATCCAGCCTCAAAAGTTCACTGCTGAATATAGTCCTCTTCCTCGCGCTTCCAACGCCGTCTATCTTGTAATAGTCTTAAAATATGCAACAGCAAGGAAAATAAAACAAAGGTTAATTAAAAATTATTCAAATATATTGATCAAATACATTGCAAAAGTTATCATCAAATACCTCATTACACATAAACAAAGTAATACCAAATATGGATATCGCTATGTCCTATTCTGACAAATTTGAACAAAGAAGCTGCACAGTGTAAATTTAATCCTCCTGAATTAATTTCCAATACTAATTTTTTGAGCTCATAAACAATTAAACAAACTTTTTTAAATTTTATTAGCGATAGAGTTTCAAAACTTCTCTGTGTGGGAAAGTTCAAAATCACGCTCTGGATTATCGTGTAGAACTTGTTCGCAACCGCCTGCCTTAGATCTACCCCCAAAACCTAACATAGATCTCTCGTATCGAAACAAACTCCTTCACCCTTTTAATACTGGGTTCTCCCAATACAAGTATAAATTGGTTGTACTTACAAGTTGGTAGCTGTACAGATGCTGTTGCTATCAAAGAACAGAAAGAACTAGAAAGAAGATACAAGAAACCAAAACTACTTCTTGTAAATTGAACTCTTTGGAAAAATAATATTATTTTCTTTTTTACCACAAACTTAATGTATACTAAAAAAAGCGGTAAAATCTTTCGATAAATAAATTCTCTCAACTTTGATCTTGTTAGATGTTTTTTTTTTATTTTCAAATAAGCTTCTAACCACAAATTCCCTTTCCAACTTTCTCTTTCTAAACCAATCACGGTCTAGCATTTTCAAACAAGCCAAAATTCCATTTCCTTCATTTCTCTGAGAAATACCAATTATATGTTTTGGTTTTTCCCTTCAGCAATCAAACACCAAAACATTTTCTACAGGAAATGTCACCGAGGAAAAACGTAAATCACTGTAGAACGACTCAACAGGAGAAATGTACCAAAAGAGGCTAGCACATAAGATACAACTGAAACAAATAAACGCCATCGAAGATATAAACGCGAGCTGACAGAAAATTGAAAACAAACATTGAAGGAGTAGCAACAGAAGCTCTATAAAAACGCAAAGTCATACTGAACCTGTTGGAATCAATCTATTGGATTTACTGTTTTCTAGAAAAATCAATTTGAATTTTTCAAATATATAGATACTTACCTTGATTGATTTTTTAAAATTATCTTCTGTTTCAATAAATGCAGCACACAATTCGTAAAAACAGTTTGAGAAAAGAAGCAAAAAATCAAATTAAAACAAAATTTTATTTAAAGAAATTTAAAAACAAAGTATTTATTACGATGTAACGAAAAGAACAAGTATCAAAGGTAGATGGTTACAAAAGATACTTGATGTAATGTTTTGTATTCCTAAATACCACAATCGCAAGGATTCAAATCCGGCGACTTTGCTGGACAAGTAACTGGACCGCCTTTTCCAATCCAGTGATCTTCGTAGATATTATCAAGAAAGTCTCGTACATTCTTGCTAAAGTGGGCCAGACAGCCGTCATGTAGAAAGCATAAGTTTTGCCAATTATTTAAATGTACATCATCTAACAAATCAGGTAAAACATTTTGCAGAAAATGTAAATAATCAGCGCCATTTAAACCAGCAGGTAATTCCGCAGGTCCGCAAGTAGATAATGGTCAACTAGTCCTATCCAGACGTTTATGCTAAACCTATGCTGATTCTTAAGTTCTTGAACAACGTGACGATGGTCACCAACTTATGAATAATAATAAGCATTATATACATAACAAATTCTTTTTGTCATCATCTAGCGAATTCTTCACGAGTAGCCAAAATTCCTTGTAGCAGTGCTTGTATATTGAAAAGGATACAAATTTTCGGTGTGTAAGATATTTCTTTAAGAACAGCGGGAAGGGAGCAGACTTGTAGCTCCTGCTGATTACTGCAGATACGGGAGCCCAGCAAAACGCCGGTGAATAGGTCCCTATGGGCTAATTCCGTATGTTAGGGGTGATACAATGGACCCGTCTTAGGAGGTCTAGGTTTCTAAATCATAAATGGGTCTTGTCCCGATCTACCATAATCATAACCAAGATATTTCCTGCGGAAAATTTTTAAATTGTGGGATACGTAGGTAGATAGCCTTTAAAAGCTAATTTCTTGATTTTTCACAACTTTTATTAAAATAACATCTCCATGTGCTGCCGTTACATCATTAAGTCGCCCTGTTTCATTATTTTTTTGGAGACACTGAACCTTCATCGTTGATGAAGAGCTGTAAATGCTGAGAGAGTGGGATGCTCACGATAGGGAAAATTTTCAGCGTATCTACACTGTGTAGAGTATTCCCCAGTTGTGAATTGAAATTTTGTTGAATTGAATGCCACAAAGTAAAAAACTAAAAGATACGCTTCTCTAGAAAACGGTGTATCCTACCGACTTAAGATAAGAGTCTTTTTAGTACTAGAATAATTGAAAATTTAATATTCTATTATCACGAATGCTTAAATGTAAAAGACAAAAAGTTAAGTTTTAAAATAACCGTTGACCTAACCAAAACAGTATTTGAAATTCGCAATTTATGGAATCTATTCAACTTTGGAAAATATTTGGAGGTATTTAAAAAAAACATAAACACAAATTTAATTTACAAGGCGCCATCTTCAAAGAGTTCTAGCTCCCTTAGAAAACATTTTTGGACTAGGTGAATTGGGTTAGGGCTCCCGTACACTAATTTGTCCGAATTTTATCAAAAACCGACTAAAGATACAAACACGTGGTTTGAAGAGGAGGGCGTCCACTAGGCATGTACCGTTCGTACGTTTTCGTCGGAATTAGGACTATGCCACATCCGATTCCAGCATGTTGGGATCTAATTGCGAAATAGTGCGAAACTTGGAACAAGCGAGACTGACACAATGGACTGTGAACGGTTCATTTTTAGCGTTTAGCATGAATTTTATTGAGAATGTATTGAAATATTGAGATGTATCCTTTTCATTCGAAAATATGAGAAGTGGTGGTCATCGTCGATTTGGTACATCGTACCACAAATGAGCAAATTCCTTAAACTCGTTTCTGTTTCCGTAAAAACGATTCACTCACATTTATCTTTTTCGTTTATATTGCCTGAGAAGATTGTTCCAAAAAGAAATATTCTTCATCAGAATCAGAAAGACCGTTCCTTCTTCTTAGAGTGCCGTCTCCCTACGGAGGTTGGCAATCATAATGGCTATTTTTATTTTTGAACTTGCTGCTCTAAACAAATCAATCGATCTGCATTGATACCAATCACGTAGATTCTTTAACTATGAATTCTGCATTCGGCCGACAGATCTTCTTCCTTAAATCTTTCCCTGTATTATGAGTCTTAAAATTTCATATTTTGATCCCCTCAACACGTGGCCTAGGTATTCCAGCTTTTTGGTTTGTATAGTAGTGATTAGTTCTGTTTCTTTACCAATCCTCTTCAGTAGTTCTTTATTTGTAATTCTATCAGTCCATGATATTTTTAATACTCTGCGGTATAACTAGAGTTCGAAAGGCTCGATGCTTTTTAAATTGCATTTTTTTAATGTCCCTAGTCTCACCTCCATATTTAGATTTTTTTAGAATCTCTATTCGCCTGTTTATTTCTGCAGTATGACCATTGGTTTCATTGATCAAAGTTCCCAAGTACTGATATTTTTCGACTTGTTCTATCACGTTACCATTGATTGTCAATAGGTGATGTATATTTTGTGGTCTTTTTGTAATTAGCATGTACTTCGTTTTTTTTTTAGCGTTTATAGTAATTCCCATCTCAGCATTATTTACACTTAAGTTCTCTTATACTTAAAATTTCTTCAGAATATAAGTTAAACAAAAGTGGCGATAAAACACATCCCCGTCCAACTCCTCTACAGATCTTCATTTCTTCTGAGTGTTGCCCATCAATTTGAACTATGGCACTTTGGTTCCAGATTAATGTTTGCACTAGATTTATGATTTTATTGTCAATGCGCTTGTTCATAAGTATTGATATTAGTTTTTCATGTCTTATTTATCGAAATCTTCGTAGTCAACAAAGCACAAGTGTAGATCAACGTTTACATCCCGACATCGCTGAATCAATATCTTGATGGCAAATAGTCCTTCTCGACTACCCATTCCATTTCGGAACCCGAACTGGGTCTCGCTAATATCCTTCTCTAGCTTTTCGTTTATTCTCTTATGTATTACTTTTATCAGTACTTTTAAAGTATGACTCATGAGGCTCAGTGTTCGATAATCAGAGCACTCTTTTGCTACTTTTTTGTCAGGGATGGTTATAAATTCGGACTTCAGCCACTCTTGTGCTATTATTCCCGTATCGTACACCGTGTTGAATAAATCTGCCAACACTTTTAAGTTATCGTCTTCCACTAGTTTTAGCGGTTCTACTGGTATTTCATTTAATCCAGCTGCCTTATTGTCTTGAGAGTTTTTGATAGCATATTTGATTTTATCCATCGTGATCTTCTGTCTCTCTAAAGGATTTAATTCTTGTATTTTTTGCATTTCACCTCTTCCATTTTGGAAGAGGTGAAACATACTCATGCTATCATCTTAATTTCTCTTGTAAATCCATTAGTAATACTCCTTTTTTATCTTTTAAGTGTCCTTGCTGTCTATTTCGACCCATTTCAGTCACTTCTCCCTAGTTACACCATAGATTTCGGACGAATACTGAGACAATAGACGATCGGTGTTCGCACGATTTCGTTTTAACGACTCTCCTTCGAATTCGCACCTTCCCAGTTCGTATCTTTCCGGATCCAGTAGACGGGAGGCCTTAAATTGTCTTAAAATTATCTAATTCTAACCTCCGGCCTTTATTTGTCCGCAGAGTTTCTGGACACCCTGTATAAGTGATACATGTATATTATATAGTTTGTGTGTAAACTGTTGTAATCTAAGGAAAAATCTTTGAAGCGCCAGTAATTAGAGTAGCCAACTCCCCAAAATAGCCTCTAATACAGTACATAAAAGCATTATTTTGCGATAAAGCGAATAAACTGAGCCATAATTGCACTTCGTTTCTAGGAGAGGCCTAATAAACGTCGTCGGCGTCGTAACAACGATTATTTTTGTGTCAACTGAATCAGAGGTCAGTATGAAAGGTTACGTAAATTCTGATTCATTGAACGTGACATTGAACAATGAAAAACGGCAGTTTAATATTAGAACAAATTAAACAAGGAGTGTGGATTTCTCTACATCGTCGATGTAATCGAAGGTATAAACCTCATCCAATAAACATCAAACTTTATATATTTCCGATAAAACACCAATAAAATCAATCTCTTTTTAAAACTGAGTATTGTTTTGTGATAAAAATTGTGGTAAGGTTCAAACCTTTATTCCTGTGCAATTTTTAGTTTAAAAATGATACAGAACCGGACTTGTTAAATTTAAAAATTAAAAATAACAAACAAGCTTAATATTTTAAAATAAGTTACAATTTTATAATGTTTTATAATGCTGTGCCAGATAAACGTTGCAAAAAATTCGATTTACGAAATAATAATTTTATTTTTTATTTTTGAATATCCCATTTATTTACAATCTGTAATAAGGATTACAATAAGTAAATTGTTTAATTAGATTACAAGAGACTTGCACGAAACTGTCCAGTATTAACCTATTAAATTATAATTTTAGTAACAAAATTATTTGTGACTCTAATATAATGTTTATAATAAATAAACAAATTTAAATATAAAAAATTAAAATCTTGTTGGTAGATCGCTTGGTGTAAGACGCTTTAGCCTTCTGTTTGCTTGGGGCCTCATAAGGTTCTTCGCTAGCCTGTTCGGGTGATTTTGCAGTCGGATGTCATATTTTTGGGAGTAACTAGTATAACTAGGATTTTATTGTACACATTAAGTTGTGATCTTTTTCCTATTAGCCAGTACATTTTACTGAATTTTAGACCCAACTGTTTTCTTTTCGTGGATATGTGTTTCTTTCAGGTTAATCTGCGGTCCAGGTGTATACATAAATATTGTACATCATCCTTTTGTTGTAGTATTAGGTTATTCAATGAGATGGTTGGACATGTACCTTTTCGATTAGTGAACGTTATATGTACTGACTTGTTTTCGTTAACTTTAATTTGCCATGTTTGTAACCAAATCTTTATTTTGTCGAGATTGGTCTGGAGCAGCTGCGACGCGATATACGGGTTTGAGGGAGCCGCAAGGATTGCTGTGTCATCTGCGTATGTGGCTATGACGATGTTTTGACTTGTAAGAAGATCTGCTGTGTAAAGTAGGTAGAGAACAGGTCCAAGGACACAACCTGGGGTATTCCAGGATATAAATGCACTGATCCTATACTTTTAAAAGGAAATGCTGATCGGAAAGATAATACTTAAGGATTAGAAAGTAGTTGAGAGGAAAGGGTTTGTCTTATTTTGTATAGCAGGCCAGTGTGCCAGACTTTATCAAAAGCCTGTGAGCTATCCAAAAAGATTTCAGCTGCTGTTGTACAAGGATTGGCTGTAATCTGTCTAGTAGTAGTTTTTCAAAAACCTTTGACAGCACTGAAAGTAGACTGATAGGTCTATAGGATTTAACTTTTTCTACAGGTTTGCCTGGTTTGGGAATTAAAAAGATCTGTGCAACTTTTCACAAAAGGGCACAATAACCAGTTCTTAGGATTGCGTCAAAAATCTTTGTTAAATATTGCACTCCTTTCTTTAGAAGTTTTTTTAGAATTCTTGTATTGATTAAGTCGACCCCAGGGGACTTCTTCGGATTCAGATCTGTTTGGATTTTGTTGAAAACTAGTTTGGCAGTGAATTTCTCCAATGCTGCTTCTAGTTGGTATGGATATTCTAAATACGATTGTATATTATTTTCTGCATCGGGGTTGTTACTTTTTTTTTGTTACTTTTGGACCATTGTCCGTTACTGTCCCGAATAGGTGGATTAGAAAGTTGTGGTCGAATAATTTTTCGTGTTGCCTTCCATAGTGAGTATTCGGAGGCTTCCATGGCAGATAGATTTTGTAAATATCGTTTTATATCATTGTTTTTATTGTTGTTTAACAATGTTTTTAATCTTGCTATAGCTTGGTTTAATCTATTTTTATCCCGAGGTGCTTGGGTTCTTTGCCAGATTTTCCTTAGTTTTCGTTTTTCTGCAAGTTTTTCTTTTATTTCGTTGGGTAAGTATTTTTGTACGATTACTCTTGTTTGTATAGGTGTTGACTGCTAGCCAGCTTCCTGAATTATAATATTTAATTCATTTACTGCTTCGTTAATGTCGCCATCAGATTTTAGTGGAATGTTTAGATCCAGTCTGCCATCAAAAATAGCCTGGAATTTAATTCAATTTGTATATTTATTACTAAGATATGGCTGAGATTCTGTTTCTAGGATATTTGTGGATATTGTGACCAAGACAGGAGAGTGGTCTGATGAAAGACCGAAACAAGATTGTGATGTCTGGGATTCGAGTGGTATTACTTTGGTCACACAGAAATCGACCAAGTCTGTAATTTTGTTTGTGTCTGTGGGCCAGTATGTGAGTTTGCCAGTGGATATGTATTTAAGGTTGTCGGTTTCCATTGTCATATATAATTGCCTACCTTTCAAGGTTATTAACCCGGATCCCCAGTGAGTGTGTTTTGCGTTATAATCGCCGCCTGCTAAAAATCTGTTTCCAAGGGTGTTGGAAACACCATTTTTTGCTGACTACTATTGTTTTAGTTTTCTGAGATGAGATTGTCATATTAAATTCTTTTGCTCTTATGTTAAATCTGTGGACCAGTCTTTGCAAACTATCTTCATAATGAGCTATCAATATTGCGTCGTCGGCGTAACAGAGTATTTTTATTTCTTTGTTTCCCATTATGTATAATGTTCCTTTGTTAACGCTTTTGATGATTTCATCCAGGATCAATTTGAAGAGTATAGGGCTCAATGAATCCCCTTGTTTTATTCCGCTGCCTATTTCTGTACACAAGGAAGTAAGAACTAAAAATATACCAAACGGGAGAAAAAAAAGGGAATGGTTGTCAACGGAACTAGAAGAGAAAGTTCTCAAGAAAAAACAAGCATATCACATATGGCTTCAATCCAAAGATCCTCAAGACAGAGAAATATACGCTAAATGGAATAGAGAAGTTAAAAAAGACGTGGATAAGGCGAAAAATATAAACTGGGAGGCTAAGTGTGATGAACTGGACAGATTTATGGGTGGAACAAAAGTGGCGCAAGCTTGGAAAACATTAAAACAGTTTAGGAAAAATGAGAAAAATGAAGACAACATTTCTCTCATAAAGTTAAATGAATGGGAAGAATATTATACGAAACTGCTGAAAGAGGATAGAATAGAGTACAGATGGGAAAAGATAAGGGAATTAATAGACAACAGAGACGAAAGACAGGAAATCCCTATAATAACATTATCTGAATTGACGGAACCTTAAAAGAGGTTAAAAACGGAAAAGCCGCAGGGCCTGGAGACATTCCCATAGAGCTGGTTAAATATGGGCCGACTGCACTTTTAGAATTAATAGTAGACCTTTTCAATAAATGTATGTGTGGAGACCAGGAAATTCCTAAAGATTGGAATAAATCTTATATAAGCTCCATATATAAGAGAGGGAATAAAAGAGACTGTTCCAATTATAGAGGTATTAGTGTGACGAGCTCTGTGGGCCGGTTGTACGGCAGAATATTAAAGAAGAGGGTTGAAAGACAGATACAATATATTGAAGAACAAAGCGGCCTTCGTACCGGGAGATCCTGCCTTGATAATATATTTATCCTACGACAAATAATTGAAAAGCGTGTCGAAAGAAGTAGAGAGACCCATTTGGTATTTATAGACCTTGAGAAAGCATATGATAGTGTCCCGTTAAGGAAAATGTTTGAGGTCCTCAAAAGGTCCGGATTGGATTCGACGTATATCCGAGCGATATATAAATTGTACGAAAATGCAGTTAGTTGTGTAAAAATTGGAACCAGAACCTCAAATGAATTTAAAGTCACTAAAGGCCTAAAGCAAGGATGCTGTTTGTCACCGACACTCTTTAAAATATACGTCCAAGAAGCATTGAGGAATTGGAGAAATAAATGTAGATTTATGGGCATCGAAGTGGGACAAGAAACTCTGTATACATTGTTGTTTGCAGATGATCAGGTGGTGGTTGCAACCGATGAGGAAGATATATATTATATGAATCGAAAATTATTTGAGGAATATGCCAAATGGGGGCTTACTGTAAACATAAGCAAAACAGAATATTTAAAAATTGGAGGAAATACCACAGATCTGAGGCTTGAAAACGCAGTCATAAAAGGCTGCAACCAGTATAAATATCTAGGAAGCATCATATCAGCAGATGGCAGAGTTAAGATAGATGTACAAAACCGAATAACCCAAGGGAAAAAATGCATCCGAATACTGAATTCATTACTGTGGTCTAATAAAATAAAGATGCATACCAAACTTAGCGTATACAGAGCAATTGTAGAACCAATTACCACATATGGTGCCGAATGTTGGACGATGACAAAGAATGAACGAGATAAAGTAGACGTTGTGGAAATGGATTATGTTAGAAGGTCATGTCGAGTATCGAGAATGGAAAAAATCAGGAATGAGGAAATACAAAACCGTACAGGAATTAGAGATACTCTTTCAGATAGAATACAAGGAAGGCAATTACAATGGTATGGTCACGTGATGAGAATGGAGGAGGAGCGGTGGCCAAAGAAAGCCTTAATGTATGTTCCGCCCGAAAGAAGGAAAAGGGGAAGACCACCAAATTCCTGGAGAAGAGAAATTACAAAAACAATGCAATCTAGAGGTTTAGAAGAGGGAGTTTGGGGAGATAGGAAAAGATGGAGGCTGAAATGCGGGAAGCGGCAATCTCCGTAGGACCCCCGTTATATGATGATGATGAGAAAAGCAACTTAAAATAATCTGCTATGCAGATGACGCAATATTACTCTCTTAAAGTGAAGATAACTTATGCTGCACCAATTTAATATAACCGCCAGAAAATTGAACATGTTAATTTCCACAAAAAAGACACAGAGCTTGGTTATAACAGCAAATTTACTAAGATGTATATTGGAGCTGGAAGGTCAAATAATAAAACAAGTAGTGGAGTTTAAATATCTAGGCATTACATTATCTAGCTATGGAAAGCTTGAAAAAGAAGTAGAAAATTAAGCAAATAGAGCAAACAGAGCTGCGGGTTGCCTAAATGAAACAATATGAAGAAATAAAAATATTGGGAAAGAAATGAAAGGCAGAATTTACAAAACAGTCATGAAACCAATAATGACATACGCGGCAGAAACACGACCTGGCACAGAGAGGACAAAAAGGATATTAGAAACAACAGAGATGATAAGATAGAAAAATTGATGGCGAGACACTATGGGACAGAGCTAGAAGTACATATAAACGACGTAGGTGCAAGGTGGATAACATCAAGAACTGGGTAAGAATAGAAGAGTAACATGGACTGATCATATAAGCCGAATGACAGCAAATGAAGACCTGAAAAGCTAATAGATCTAAGTACCAAAAGTAAAATTGTTGGAAAAAGTAAAAAAACTACAGTTTTCAACAGAATACAATTTTATTTACAAAAAGTGGTTTTAATCTAACAAATTAGTGTAAATAGATGGTTTTGTAACTTTTGTAAAGTTTTACAAAAACGAAACAGAGAAAACTGATGTTAACCATATACTTTTTCAACCCGATCTAAGTCCATTGATAGGTTTCACTTCTAAGAGATCTAAGTCCATCGGTATGTTTTACTTTCTAAAGATCTAAGTGCCATCACAGAGTATTTCATAGTAGAAATCTCTGTTTTCTTCATCAATGATATCTAACGTACCTCCTAAGTCCTTTTTTGTTTTCTGCTAGTTTAACCTTTGTTGGTAGAGTAGGAAGTTTCATGGAAGCTACGTATTCAATAGAAATATTTTTCTTGAGGACGTAGCATTTTTGTCAAACCCATATAGTTCGCTAAAGTTTTTCTTGGTAAGTACGTAGTCAGGTTCGTTTTTATCGATTTTAAAATACGACACGTTGGATATCATTAAATCTTTAGTGTTGATACACATTGCAGCTACTTTGTCAAAATTTAAAAATCTATCCATGCTTAGCACTCAGAATGATCTTGGTCTGGCTGATCTAATTACTTTTACCACATCTTTAACAGTTTGGATTTTTGCTACCTTAGATCTCTTTTCTATAACTGCGAAATCCCGGTCTGGTGCAGAAAAGCTGTGACCAGGTACCAAGAACTTGTACCTGGTCTGTACATGCTCTACAGACTCAAATAGGCCCAACGATACTACTTAAATGTACAAGAAAACTAACATACGGTTTTTGACTTGACTACCACAGTTGACACTCCATACAACAAGTTTTTTCTTGTACGCCGGCAACATACCATCTGAGTCCCTCCTCACCCTGATTGACCTTCATGCCATACACTCATAATACAGTCATTGGTATCAGTAATATGAATATTAAAATTGTAGCAAGATAATTGCCTTAAATAATACATATTGCTATGTGTAAGTTTCGGAAGAGGAAATACCTTTTGAAGGTCAATCACCACACAAAACACTCCACTATTACACATTGTGCTATCAGATGCATCTTTATGTAATATACTTAAGGCTTTTTCACTTTTTCTGTGATGCAAAAAGAAATTGGTAAATATGGCACTTATATCGATTAGCATTTCAAGTCTTCAAATAGAGTAGTAAAGACGGCAAGAGACAGTTCCCAATAGGAAGACGATCAGTAGGAAGAGCACGAAAACAATGGAATACGAATCGCTCACAAAAATATCTCACATTCCTTTAGAGACTATTATAGAATTATTTTATTCTATGTATATTTTTTAAGCTAAATTAATGGATACTTTAATTCTAACCAGGAGTTTATTCTAACAAGTAACTGTCATTTGTTTCATTTTTTCTTTCGATCCTATAAACCGATAACGATACGACATATAATATTGTTATTTTTTATAATTGGCATTCTAATCAGTTTGCATTAGTATGTATTAGTTGTTATCAGATCTATTAGTTCAATATTTAGTTGTACAAAGACATTCCCATACAATTCTTTAAAAATAATCCATTTCCTTGTCAAGATAGCCATTTATCAAATCACCTTGACACCAAGATGTACCAAATCAATTCGTAACAACAATATAAGTACGCATAATTGATAAATTGCTGCCATTATTATCAACATTAACACATACTGATAATATTTTTATCTACATAATAGCCTTGCAAATATATCACATCGATGCGACTTTTACGGTTTCTGGAATATTGACATAACCGAAAAAATCCATTACGGAAATTAGAGGGACGGTCTCGCACATATTGTGATTACACTTTTGTTGCTAAATATAAAGAAACTCATTGATTTTGATTCTGAAGTTACATTAAAAAACTTTTTATATAATAATTTCTGGCGCTTTCGTATAATATTTTTTGTTATATATGCATTTTCTATGAATTTAAATACAAATAAAATTTCTCTTCCAAAAGGTTAATAGTAAAAAATGCATTTAACATGGATGTAATTTGTATACATTAAAAGCGCTGTAACAAAGTTGCAAAAAAAACTTCGTAGATCTACTACTAGGTGGCACCACTGTTAAGTAAAATTAATAATCGTGCATTGTATTGTTTCATAACATACAGAGTGAGTTGTGCATTTGGACTGAAATTTGTTGAACTGTGCTGTAACTCTTGAACGTTAAGTTTATTCAAACTAGAAAAAGTCAGGTTCAACTTTAAAAAATGAGTTCGTTTTGTTCAGGGAAAATTTTTTCCCCTGTATACGGTTTTTGAAAATTCTAACTAAGAATTTTATAAATTAGACCAATTGGCAATTAAAATGCCATATTTATTTTTTCCTTACACGATTACTTAAATTTTAATTAAACGATCAAATTTGACTATGAATTAAAAGTTTAGAAACATTTTTTGAACAATCATTTAATTCAATATTTAACAAAATAAACCGGACCTGTTCGATTTGTTCAAACTCGAATAAATAAGGTCTTATTCGAGTATATAAAGTTACCGTGTTATAATAAACTCGGTTAAAAAAAATAGTTCGTTTTGTTAATAGACAATTTGGTCTTGTGTACGGTTTTTGAAAAGTCGAATAAGAATTTTAAAAATTACACATAGAGGCAAATATAATGGCATATTTATTTTTTTCTCCACAAGATTATATAACAATAACACACTAAAAATTTTGCATTAAAAATTTTTACAAAATTTATTACAACATCTTATCACTACAGCTGTTTCGGCCGAGTTCCTTTCTCAAGTAATCTATTTTTGGTATGTATTTACACTTTATACTCTTTAACTGAGAAGGTTGTTGGATGAGAGATTAAGTTGAGAAGGGGAGAACTGTTTGTCTCAAGTTGGTCATTCAGAATTATGTGTATTTTTTAATTTGTTAATTAAAGAGATATATTTTAATAAAGATAGCTTAAGGCCTTTATTTTGGATGCGAAGAATTTGAAATTCGTCATTAAACGAATGATTATGATCTAGAGGGTGAAGTGCGTATGTAGAATCTGTTTTTCTATTATTGTAAGCCCTTTTATGTTCTGCAATACGTTTGATAATAGTTGTACCAGTTTGACCGATGTAAGTTTTTGGGCAGTCGCCACAATTAAGTTTGTATACACCCCTGTGTAATTACTTTTTCTTTTGGCTCTTCGATTTGTAATATTATGATCTAAAAGGATTTTTATTAGAACAAGAGTTTCTGTAGAACGAATACTACGAAAATTATTTTTTACTTCAAAAAAAATTAATCTGGAGTTGTTAGGTAATTAAAAATGTTGTATTTTATTAACTAGTTCTATTGTATTTTTTATCGTAAATTTAGGTGAAAATTTAGTGTGTTCTAAAATAATCGCTAACAGCTTTTTGAAAGTTTGTATGACGAAGCTGTGTAAAAAGAAACTACAGATCTTATTGAGGGATCAGGTTTGTGTAGTTTAATAAAAGAGTATAATTTATAAGGCGGTGGGTTCATATTATTGAGGTATTTCTGTTCTATTGGATATACTATTGATTTTGAATTTTCTTATGCTAGTTTAATTTATTTTTTATATTTTTCCGTCTGATCTTTATTTACCGTTTCAATATTTTGATTATTTAAAAATTCTTTTGATTTGTTACTATATTCTATTTTATCTGTAGCAATAGTAATGTTACCTTTATCTGATTTTGTAAACACTATGTTCTTTTCTATTTCTATGAACTTATACACTAAATTTCAAGATTATAAACCTTTCCTTGCGAATTAAAGAAAAGGTTTAAGAATATGACAAGGAGAAGAAGAATATCTATTAATCACAAACTTAATAGTGTCTTTTCTTACACCAGCGGAAACCTACGTATCAAGTTTGGATACTCTGACCTTTTGACTCGTAATTAAATAAGGTTTTTCTTGAATCAAGGTCGGCCCATGTATGCAGACTTTTTCTTTCAAGAAAAAGAAAACGCATAAAAACATGAAAAGATATTAGAAGGTCTATGGACCCTGAATTTAATAAGTTGATGACTATGATAATGATGGCCTAGTTTCAAGACTCTAGAATTTTTCTTCAAGATAATGAAAAGAACAGCTATTGAAATAGAATTAATTCTTACATCAAGAGGAATCTATGTAGCAAGTTTCAAGATTTTCGGACTTTGCTTTCCAGAAAAAGTAACTGTATAAGCATATGAGAAGAAAAAGAACTTGTTGACCCCACAATAGAGTTTCCTTACACCAACATGAATATTCTTCGTGTAAGGAAGTTTTAAGGAAAATCAAGTTTCAATATTTGTGAATTTTACTGCTAGTGTGTATCTTTAACCCATCTCTACCTGGGTATAGATATCCTACTATCTCACCTAGCAAAAATATTCCAGGGTGGGTAACATTTTACAGAGAAACTAAAGTCATATAGATGCTATTAGAAGTAACCTTTTTTTCCTACTAAAGGGTACGGAAAAAATCTTCTTTGTGTTCCTTTAGTCCAAGTCCTTTGGCATTGACAACTAACATGGCAAAACCCTTTTTGTCTTCAGCTATTCTCAACAGTTGTTGTGATCTCCTTAAACCAATCCAATTTATGACATATTTTAAGCAAGTGTCTTGATTTCTACCAATAGAAAAAATACTAACATATATAAGACATGAATACTTGACAAGTATATCGCTTCTTAAAGAAAGATCTGCCTATTAACTAGGAAAATTCACAATAGATACCTTGGATTGTATTGCTAATGATGTTAAAAGTTTGCTTATTACTGACATTTACTATTACCTCTTTGGAATTTATTAATGCTGCCGCAATAGAAGATATACCGCCCTTTATCATGAAATGGATCCAATTCATGCCCAGTACTAGGAATATAATTACCTACACAGGACATCAGTTGGCTACTCTAAGAGCATTAAACGCTTCACGAAGAGGAATGTTATCACCTCTACACTCTCAAAAGAACATAATTTCGTGCTCTGGGCAATGCAGACTCTTTTATTATAGCAGTTAGAGGTAATAGTATTATCGCAGATCACATGTAAGGTTCGTTAAACTTAGTAACTACCTGGTGTTGGTAATGAGCAATAAGGAAATAAACAATTCAATCCTCGACCATAAAAGAAACACAGCTCTCATTCTTCAAAGAGGTCAAGTATCTCGGAGTTATCCTTAATAGTAAACTTCTGTGGAATTTTCACCTCGAAAATAGCAACACCAAAGCAATAAGGGCTCTTTGGACGTGTCCTAGACTTTGTGGAAAGACGTGGAGTTTGAATTTTAAAATTATCTACTGGTAATATATAAAGTTTATTAGACCCCGAGTTACTTATGCTGCGCTGGTCTGAGGAAACAAAATAACGCGATAAAAGGCACTAGTAGAGTTACAAAACGTGCAAAGAGTCACATGTTTAGGAATTTAGGAGTTTAATACAATCGTGTCCCACTTCAGCCTTGGAGACAATGCTGGCCCTGCATACTCATGTGAGGAAGTTCGCTTTAAGAAAGTGCCAAAGTGCCGTTAAGCTAAAATGGGTTTAGCATGTAAAATGTGGTGACCTGACTGGGCCTCTAGAGTTTTTATGGTTTGGACTACATTGGTTCATACATAAATATTATCGTAAACGAGTGAGAGTTGACACAAAAAGAAAATTGCACAAACCACAAGAGGTGCCTTCTCATTTTATACTGATTGGTCAAAAATATAAGAGGAAATAGGAATAAGAGTTACTGGCCCTATGACAATACTGAGAATAGCACTTGGAAATACTCCAATATTTGAAATAGAACTGCTAGCAATCGATATTAGTGCTTAAGAGAAACGCCTGAATTTAACCAAAATAGTAAATAGCCTTAGATAGCCAAGCTGCATTAAAGTTTCTGAATTCTACTCCTTATAAGTAAATAACATCTTGCACTTTTCTATGAGTACTACCAGAGCATAGTAGAATTATTGGTAATGAGATTTATTTTAGAGGATTTCCGAAAATAGTAGTCGGAACTTAGTGTAAACTGGACAAACATACTAGGCCAAAGGCAAGTAAAAAGGTTAGTATAATCGATGGATTCGACCGTTACTTGATGGAAATTCATTTTATGTAACAATAAAACACTGAAAACTTTGTTTTCAAATTTCCACAAAATTTATTTTAAATATTATCACTACAGCTGTTTCGGCTGATTGCCTTTCTCAAGTGATCTATTTTGGCTTGGGTTTACAAATTTATAGTCTCTAATGAAATAGGTTGAGGAGGGGAGAACTGTTTGTCTCAAGTTGGTCATTCAGAATTATACCTGTGTTTTTTAATTTGTTGATTTCCATAGATTCTAACAAAGATAGCTTAAGGCCTTTATTTTGAATGTGAAGAATTTTAAATTTGTCATTAAAAGAATGATTATGATCTAGAAGGTGAAGTGCGTATGTCGAATCTGTTTTTCTATTCTTGAAAGCCCTTTTATGTTCTGCTATTCGTTTATCAAAGTTTCTACCAGTTTGACCGATGTAAGATTTTGGGCAGTCGCCACATTCAAGTTTGTACACACAACTATTTAAGTGTTTTTTATTTTGGCTCTTGTTATTTTTAATATATTTGCCTAGGTTTTTATTTGTTCGGAAAGCTGGTGTTATTCCTTTCTTTTTTATGTGTTTGTCAATTTTTGTTGTTAATTTGCCTGTATATGTAATCGAGCAGAAGGTACTGAGTTTTTTCTCTGGTGGTGGAAATACTAATTTTAGGGCTTTCTTGTGTAGTTTTTGATTTAACATTTTATTAATTGTTTGTTCGTTGTATCCGTTGTTTACTGCTATCTGCTTAATTATATTTAATTCTGTCTCAAAGTTGTATTTTGACATCGGAATTTCTGTTAATCTATGTAACATACTATGATAAGCTGCCAGTTTATGTTGTGTTGGATGGGATGACGAATTGTGTATAGTCGTGTCAGTATGGGTAGGTTTATGAAATATGGAGAAGTCATGTTTGTTTTGAAGTCTGCTAATTTTTAAATCTAAAAAAATTATGGATTGATTTTGTTCTGTTTCTATTGTAAATTCAATATGACTATGAAGTGAATTAATATATGATAAAAATTGGTCCAGTTGCCTGTTAGTTCCTGTGAAACATATAATCTTCTGGTAGATACGAAAAATACTCTTGAAGCTTTGATAAAAGGCGGAACACAGGATAAACACAGGTGTTATCATTAGAATAGAATAGAAATATGCTTTTTTCTGCAGCCGCCACGAAAATAAAACATTCGGCATGATTTATTAAATCGAAAGTACCATTTTACACAACTCGTACTGAAAGTAGCTACTCGGGACTAATTTTTTCACTTTCGGGACGATTTTGGGTAGCTAGATAACGGCTTTCACAATAACATCAACTTTATATTTTATTATGACAACGCTTGTCATTTAAGATTCGTGCGTTTTCGCTCAGTTTCGTGAATTTAGTGAAGAATTTCAGATGAGATTAGGAAAACTGCTAAAGCCATTATCTATGAATTATTGCCGGTAAAGTCAAGAAAGAGGTATGACTTGGTCTACTATTTATTTCAAGAATGAAACAATGATAAAAATGTAAATACTATAAATGAAGAAGTCATTCTTGCATATCTAATGAAAAAATCTAATATAGTGAAGTCATCAAGCGTTTGGAACAATTCAAAATTGGAGCTATCCAAAAGTTATTGCTTTCCTTAAAAGAAAATCCATCTTTGGGATAAAATATTGTTTTATGCTTTGTTATAGGAGAGAAATTATTATTTGTAGAAAGAATTAGGTTGCCACCATGAGCTGAACTTGGGCGATCATACCTAGGAATTGTGGTATATTTTTCTACAAAAAAAATTTTAATTCTTCTAAAAAAAATTCATCTATTTTATATCTTATACAACGAATTTTAATTAGAATCATGCTAAAGTTATTATCTTTAAAATAATTTTAGGTTTCTAGGCCCACAGAACACATCCTAATATTTAAAAATTTCGTTTTGAAGAGACAACGGAATAGTAGTTTTGGTGACTTTTTATTGATTTTTGCAGGGGAATAATTCTTTCCGAAGTGAGAAAGGATCTAAAAGCAGCAAGATCAGCTTCCACCTCGATTGGACCAATTCCATAGGCATCGTTAAATTCTATAGAAGGATTTTTCGTAGATATTTAGTCTTAGTGGGAAGTCCTTCGGAAGCCAAAAAGAGTTTATCGCATCTGTTAGTGAATCCTTCATAACATACGAAAGCAGGTTGGTCATGTAGAAAAGCAAGATGTAGCTTAATGGCTTTCAAGATATCCGGTTCCCTTAATCTTGCTAGAAGATATCGACTGTTCGAGTTATTGGTTAATCTAACTCTTGGTGGGGGTCAAAGAATCCAGATTTATTTATGGTTCCCAAGTATCCTTCTTAATGAAGTTGATATGAGAATGGAAAGTATTCTTAGATTTGCAATTATCGATGGCCTGCTTATGTGTGACTATTCGACATTGCTCACTGAGATATCATCCGTACAAGGTCGGCATAATCTCTGTTCTAAACGGATAAGGCTGTCTTAGAAACGTAAATCGATTCCCTTATAATCTACAATTTACAAGGCAATGGATGACTAATGGTATAGACACATATTGGATATATAGAATGCAAACCCGTTAAGAAGGATAACGAGTTGGGTACACCACCAAGTAAGGGAATAGACAAACCCAATAAATGTTAAAAAAAGAAGAGTCAGAAATCAGTACGAGACAGACAAATAAGAATTGAAAAAAAAAATTGAGATGAAAATATCTACCCCTTCTACGGCAACTCATAGTTGTCTGAGATGAATGACTAAAATAAACCTTTGTCACTGGTGAAACGAGAACTAGCTTAATCCCTTTTGATTAAAGTTAACGTTTCTGACAAGGACAAGAGGGAAATTTGCAATTTGCAGCTATTTTCCGTATCGTTTGATAAATTTCTCATTTACTTTGGTAAACTTGTACTCATCCTTAGAGAAGTAACTTTTAAGCACGTATTGACTTCGTCAATACACTTCGTTTTCACAAGAGAGTGAAAAAAGTAATGGTAGTGGAAATGTGCAATATTTAAATATTCTACTGAATGTCGTAGAAGAGAAAAGAGAAGTGAGAAATTTTAAAAGTAAGTTTTCTTAGGATTTGGGTAAATGTCCAAGTCTGAGTATGCAATGCTTTAACATTTATTTATTATTGCTCCTTGTAATATAAAACTCGGTATATAAAAGCTGGAATTACTTGTAAACTGGTTAAAAATTCGCAAAGAATTCCAGCCGACCAACTGACCTTCAATACTTATTAATGTTACTTAAAACATATGGCTTAAAGTATACGACATGCTACACTTCACTTGAGTTGGAGGTAAACATATATTTTATTTTATCGTAGTTATTCGCGTGGAAAAATATCAAAAGTTATATTGATTTTTAATGTCCCGGATGCTATTTAATGATATTTTTTGCTTTTGAACTATTTGTACTGAGTTCTGATAAGTCGTAAAATATCAAAGCAACAACTTTGTATTAGTATCAGTTGACATTGAAAAACAAACAGATGTCTGAAACGTTTAGAAAACCAGCGAAAATATAATATTTTTTTGAATATTTAATTATATTGTAAATTATGTACTAAATTTGTCATACTTGCATTCTTGCACTATTTCGCCACATTTAAATTTCGTCCTTTTGGGGTCACATGCTATGCAGCGTATTGGTGTTCATGCTGGTTTTTCTATTGTTGTGCTATATAGTACGTTAAGTTTTGGATTAGATATTGCAAATGCATAAAGCGCTAAAATCGGCAACATTGCCTCGTACGAGGTAATTGTTATTCTTCGATCTCCTCCATCCGACACTTAGACTTCTACACTACACATAAAACAAGAAAACCATTTAGTAACACATAAAGCTTACATACACCCGGTTCATTTCTTATGTCATAAATCGAAACAAATACACTGACCGTTATAAGGCGGTGCATGTGTATCGGTTTTTAATAATGTGAACAGTTTTTTGTGGTTAATTTAAAAATAAAAGCACATTTCTTTAAAAAGATCAAACAAAATATATACTCTTTTGAAAATAAAAAATAATTCATATTAAAATAGGAAATAATCTTTATGTCCTACAGAAATGATTCAAATATTTGACCTTCTACGGCTGAACAGTATCCCAATCTGCCATAAAAACTTCTGCAGACAGATGTAAGAGTTTCTGCTGTAATAGAGTTGGAGACTTCTCTTATTCGGTTGCTTAATTCATCCAAATTTTAGGCTCTAATCTCAGGATGGTCGTAGATGATGCTTTTTAAATGTCCCCAAAAATATAAGTCCATGTTTGTAAGATCTAGAGATCGCACAGACCACTTAATACCGCCTGTTTCACTGATAACTCGATTCGGGAGAGTATTGTTTAAGTACTCCCTAATTATTCGAGCGTTGTGAACTGAACAGCCGTCTAAATGGAACCAAACATTCTCCAGGTTTACATATAATAGTGGGAAGAACATGATTCTGTAACGAATCGAGGTATACTCTACTCTTCAAGTTGTCCTCAATAAAAATGGACCTATTATTTGGTCTCCTAAAATGCCAGTCCAGACGTTAACTCTTTGAGGATGGTGAGTTCGGCAAACAACACTTCTGTGCTTGTTTTCCCGCGCCCAATACCTCGTAATGGAAGGATTGTATCTCCTTACTAACGAAACATAAGATTCATTAGTAAATAAAATGTTTTTAATAAAATTGGGTTCATCATTAGTTTTCGTTATTAGAGTTTCTAAAAACTCCATTCTTCGAAAGTAGTCTGGATAAAGCTAAACATTTAAAATTCGTCTTCTTTCTTCTTTAAGTTCCATCTTCTATCGAAGGTTGGAAATCATCATGGCTATGCGGACTCTGTTGACTGCCTTTCTAAACAGTTCTGCACTACTGCATTCAAACCATTCCCTTAAGTTCTTAAGCGAGGATATTCTGCGTCTTCCCACATTTCGCTTTCCTCGGATTTTGCCTTGCATAATAAGTTGTAAAAATGCGTATTTTTGCCCTCTTATCATATGTCCTAAGTACTTAAGTTTTCGTCTTTTGATACTTAATATTATTTCCGCCTCATTTCTTATCCTTCTAGTTACTTCCACGTTTGACATTCTTTGAATCCATGATATTCGTAGGATTCTTCTGTAACACCAAAATTCAAAGGCGGTCAACTTATTTAGATGGACTTTTTTTAGTGTCCACGCTTCCAAGCCATAAAGAAATAAAGAAGAAGAGTAGAGAACACGTTACACCGAAGCATTCTCAGGCGTAGTTCTAACCTTATATCCCGACAACAAATAAACTTTTTAAGTTTAGTGAGTGATGCACGTACTATTTCAATACGTGTCTCAATTTCTTTGGTTTGGTCTACATCTGATGTTATCCATGTTCCTAAGTATTTATAGTTATTAACACTCTCAATTGCAGTATCTTCAATGGTCAATTGGATATTTGCATGTGAAGATTTAGTAATGATCATGCATTTAGTTTTCTTTAAATTTATCTTCAGTTTGTACTCATGACAGCCTTCATTAAGGCGTTGCATTACGTTCTGTAAATCATTGTTGTCATCCGTCATTATTACTGTATCGTCTGCCAAACGTAAGTTATTCAAAACTTCTCCATTGATAGATATACTTTTTATTGAGTCTGAGAGCGCTTCTTGAAATACCGCTTCACTGTAGACATTGAAAAGTAGTGGGGACAGCACGCAACCTTGGCGGACTCCTCTCTGTATTTTGATATTTTGGGTATACTGGTTGTCAACTCTTACCTTGTTAGTTTGATTCCAATATAAATTAGATATAATTTTCAGATCACGACTGACAATATTTTTGCTTTTTAATATATCTACAAGCTTTTTATGTTGAACCTTATCAAATGCATTTTCAAAGTCTACAAAACATAAGTACCTGCCTGATTCATGTCCATGCATCTCTGAGCCAGCACATTCAAGCCGAACAAAGCATCTCTTATACTCATACCATTTTTAAAGCCAAATTGTGTGTCACTAATTTCATACTCCAGAGTTTTAACAATTCTGCTGTGAATTATTTTCAAAAATGTTGAAAGGTGTGTGACTCATTAAAACTATTGTTCTGTGATCTGAGCAAGTTGTTGCACTTCTTTTTGGGAATTTCTACAAAGGTCGATTGCAGCCATTGTCTGGGGATTGTGGAAAAATTCTTGCAACCGTGCTTTTTCCATACTTTCGTTACCGTAAGACTGCTAACATCTAACTCTTCTTGTTCGTGTGGTTGCGCCACTGAGTTTGGTTGTAAATAAAATTTATTTTGCTTTTTCGAATTTTAAGATACATGCTTAACAATTTTTTTTTCTATATCTTTGAAATTTTTGAAGAGCGTGTTAAATTTCATTGATTATTTTTATTCTTTAGCTCATTTTTAGTCATAACAATTTGTATGCAAGAATTATTTTTTACCTTATTTTGTTTTCAAGTCTTTGCGTAATATAAACTAGCTTGCATTTTAGACGATCGACAAGGTCTAGTTTGCGTTTTTCAGTGTAATCTTACACCAGGTGTTTTTCAGTGTAATCTTACACCAGGTGTTTTTCCGTCAATGCTGACACCTGATTCCATATGAATCATTTATGACAGGCGAGTTTCATTTCACATAAAATCAATTTTACGGCGCCATTTCCGAACACGAAAGTTCAACATTCTTGGCGAATTCATAAAACTTACAAACAGTAATATTGTAATAAAATTATTATTTATCAATTAATACGACGAATAATAACTGCAGGATATGGGTTTTTCAAATTCCTCTTGGAAGTAAACAAGAATTATTTTTTTTAACTTTTTATTTACTTGCTCTATCCTGAGTATCAATCGGCTTGTAGATGTTGCCGGTCTGTGCTGATTTATCTTGCCAATCTAACTAAATTATCTGGGCACTATCCCTTCAATCTTCTAGTTCTGGCAGAGGCATTGTTATTTGCCGTGGTTTTAGATTTTATTTCTGTGTTGATCTGCATGTTCATGTACCGTTTGTGTCTTTTATGAACGTGATATTCTCAGGTCTTCATTAAGAGTTTCATTGGGTACAAACTAATCTACCATCATCCTCAGGGTTTTGGACTGATACGTTTGTAAGATTTTTGTATTTGCAGGTTCTGCACATTTCCACAATTCTACACCGAAGGTTCAGATTGTTTTTAAAATAGTTTTGTATATTATCGGCTTGTTCCCAAGTTCTCATTTTGTTTTTTTTTTGCCAATGATCCAGTTCGTTTGTTGAGTTTTGATATTCAGTTGTTGCTATTTTGCACGGATATTTGCCCTACACGTTAATCTTTGGTCAAGATGAAGACCCAAATATTTGACTTTATTCTTCATTGGGATGGATTGATGGTTAATTGTGACTTGATGATACAAAGCATGTCTAGTCGTGAAAGTTATTTGTGCAAGATTTCTTAGTGCTTATAGAATAGAATAGAATAGAAATATACTTTATTGTTACTAAAAATGTTACAATTTTATGGAAAAAGCTCACCAAAAGTCAGAAAAATAACAATAATTTAAAATTTACTGAAATTACATGAATTTAAATAAATTGCAAATTGTAATAAAACCTTACTAATAATATTACCTAATTTGTTTGATAGCCAATTATATTTTATATAAAAATATACTCAGTGACATTAGAAGTGTTACAACAATACCAATGTTTTATCTTTTTTACTTTTTGTAAAAATAAAGTTTTATCTTTAAATTTTTTTGTGAAGAGACCGATTTGTAAAAACCGGTTTGTATAGAAATTTCTAGATATTATTTCTCAGTCTAATTGTATTCAGTGTAAGAAAATGCCTCGAGTTCTAAAACACCAAAAATTACCACCATGTTAGCGATTTTGGCAGGGGTAGAATTATTGCGTATAGAGATATGGGTTTGTCGTATCGCAAAATTAGCCGATGTGTTAATTTTACGGCAATGACGATTATGTGTCTATCGTGTGTGAACAAACGAAGGTAAAACAACACAAAGAAGACCAACTTGTCAACCAAGGCGTACCACATTTCGTGAAGATAGGTACTTTAAATTACTGGCTCTCCGAGACCGTTTTGCTGCTATGCGTCAAACTGCTGACCAATGGTTTGGAGTGGTAGGTAGACCTGTTAGTATGCGTACACTACACCATCGCACATCATCGCAGTTCGACGCCTTCCCGTTAATTTTCAGGAGATTTATTTCCAACAGAATGGGTGACGGCTCAGAACTCTAGAGCAACGATTGACCTCAATCAAACGTTTCCTGATCGACTGATAAGTGCACGTGGTACAATTAAATGGCCCGTTAGATCCTGTGGCTTAGCGCCTACCGATTTCTTTTTTTGGATTTTTCTTAAAGAAAACATTTATAGGATCAGTTTGAAAGTGCCACAAACCTAGTCGAATTAAAGGCAAAATACTTCATGTCTCTGCAAGCATTACACCAGCTCTATTCCAAAATATGAGGAGAAATCTGTATGACAGATTTGGTTACTGTTTAGCACATGAAGGTGGAATATTTGAGCCCTTAATTCAATAATCTGCTTTCCTAACTTTTATTTTTTGTTTAGGTACATTTTACGAGTTTTGTAGGTTCTTAATTGGGTAGTATTTTTTATGTTTAAGTTTGGAAGAATTTTATTGTTTTTTTTTTATTTGAAAGTATAAACGATTCTTATTGTGATTTTTTTTTCTTCTTTCTTGTGTTATTGTTATAAGCTTTGTCCATAAAATTTGTACAATTTTCAGGGACAATAAAGCATATTACTTATTTACTTACTTATTTATTTGTATTGCTATTAAGGCTAAAAAATAACCAAAAATTTAGTTTTCGAGCATTATAATAAATATACTCTAGAGATGGGATTGCAATAAATCTTAATTCCTATGGTCAACCAAACAATGTCGTTATCTGTTTAGATTTTCTATCGCGCGTCTCCCAAACGAAGTTAAACTTGTGCAAAAATTTCCACTGGTCTCTTGTTACATTTGGCACAGTTTTATCATTAGTATTATCTACTAAAAGCTTGTTTATGCTAGTAGGTATCATTACAATACGGTAATTTTTTTTATTATAACTAATAAATTAACAATCAGAATAAAACAATGTATTCTATAAGTTAATGTGATGAGTTTAGGTCCTGTCCCTTGGTTCTGGCGTGATGTGGTCCCCTCCAATAAGAGAATCACGGGTCCATGTTACTGGTCTGTTGGCCAACGTCGCTTTAGTCTTCTGATAACTCGATGTTGAGGTATTGCGGAAATTAATGTATTGGAGTGTGTGTTCACTTTTTGAATGTATTTTAATTTATTTTGCTGGTATACTTCTTTCACTGTTGAGATATTGAGATCCTCATAGATTCTTTGGTTGGTTACGTACCAGGGTGCATCAACAATTGCTCTTAAGATTTTTGATTGGCATCTTTCCATAATAGCAATATTAGATTTACTACTACAGCCGCACAGCTCTATGCGATATGTCCATATTGGTTTGATAACTGTTTTATAAATTAGAATCTTATTATTTATTGACAGTTTGGAGTTTTTTTCCAATTAACCAATTGATTTCTTTTTGTCTTAGTTGTATTTTTTTTCTTTTTTTTTGTGATGTGTTCTTTCCAACACAGGGTTTGGTCCAGGTGTAGCCCTAGGTATTTGGTTGTTTTAGTCCTGGGTATTTCCTCAATTTTAATATATATTGGTGGTGGTGTTTCTCGTCGTAAAGTGAAAGTTACGTGGGTTGACTTGTTTTCATTTATGTTTATTTTCCATTGTTTTAGCCAGTTTTCAAGCTCATACAAATAGTCTTGGATTTGTTGTGTAGCTATGTTAATGTGTTTCTGACTTGTAAGTGCTACTGTGTCATCTGCAAATGTGCCAATTGTTACGTTATGTGAAATTGGTAGATCAGAACTATATAATATATATATATATATATATATATATATATATAATATATATATATATATATATATTATATATATATATATATATATATATATATATATATATATATAATAGAGGTCCCAAGACGCTGCCCTGTGGAATTTCCGCCTTAATGGCAAGCATTTTAGATATTTCTCCATTTACTTTTGTTCTAAACTGTCGGTTTTCCAAGTATGATGTAATTATTTGAAAGAATGGTGGTAATATTTGTTTAATTTTATAAAGAAGTCCTTTATGCCAAACCTTATCAAAAGCTTGACGTATATCTAGTGATACCATTGGGCAATATCCTTTTTCTTCTAATACGGAATTGATTTTATGGGTTATTCGGTGGCATTGCTGGATAGTTGAATGTTCTTGTCGAAATCCAAACTGAAAATTTGGTATCCAGTCTGCGCCTGTAAGGTCTGGATCTATTCTTTTTATTAAAAGTTTTTCTAATAATTTGGAGATTGTTCATAACAGACTGATAGGTCGATAGGATGAGACTTCACTTGGATCCTTTCCTGGTTTTGGGAATAAAAGTATTTCTGCAATTTTTAGATTGTTAGGCCAATAACTACATCTTAATATTGCGTTAAATATATGTAAGGATCACTATACCCTTTTTTGATAATTCTTTTAGCATTTTTGGAGTTATTAAGTCAATTCCTGGTGACTTTTTGATATTTAGTCTTAAGATTTCTTCTTTAAGTTCTTTGGGTGTTGTTAATTTTATTGGATTTACTGACGGTTGTTCTGAGTTTAAATAATTAATAATTTCTTGATCTTTTTCGGATTGTTTTTTATCGCTTCTTGCCCATTGGTTCTGTGTGTCTGTGGTTTTTCTTACTGGCGGCGATATTGCTTGAGGTTTTAAGGATAATTTGATTGGTTTCCATATTGAATGGTCGTATCTATTAAGTTGTGTTACACATTTTTTTGACTGACTCTTCTCTTGCAATTTTTAGTTGTGTTTTTAATTTATTGGCTAAGCGATTGTAAAACGTTTTATCCGCTGGGTTCCGACTTTGTTGCCATTTGGCTCTTGCTCTTCTTTTTTTAGCAATGAGCTTTTTAAATTTACTCTATTCTCGATTTTATTTTTATCTGCATCGTTCGGTGTCGCTTCTTTTGCAGCGTTTTGTAATAATGTCATAAGGTTGTTTGTAGCTGCTTCTATTTTTGAAGGGCTTCTTAGTCTTATATTTAGTTTAATGTTTTTATCCAATATTTTTCGGTAAACGTTCCAATCTGTTTTAGGTCCATGCAGTTTTGGATTAGGTTGTTTGTTAATAACGCAGGTGCTAATTTTTGCAATAATTGGTGAATGATCTGAAGAAAGATCATAACTTGGAACTATGTTCATAAAGGTGTTAGATATTCCTTTTATGATGCAAAAATCTAAGAGGTCTGGTCTTTTTTTGGGGTCTGTTGGGCAGTACGTTGGTGTTCCTGTTGATAAATATGAGTATTTATTTTCTTGCATTAAGCTACAAAGCTCTCTCCCCTTTGTTGGTATTAGTGTTGATCCCCAGTAAGTGTGTTTACTATTAAAGTCATCAGCTGCGATAAATTTTGGACCTAGAGTATTAAAGAAGGATCCAAAATCGGTTTTTTTAATATTGTGCTTTAGAGGGCAATATACTGCTGCTATTGTTATTGCGTAAGGTAATGAGCACACTTTAATTACTGTAGCTTGGATACAGTCTGTTATATAACTTTCCATCATGAAATGTTTAATTGATTGTTTGATCAAGATTGCTGTACCTCCATGGGCTGTCTTGTCTGGATGGTTAGTATGGTACGTTAGATAATGAGGTATTTTAAAATACGACTTGTCTGTAAAATGTGTCTCACTTATTAATACCACATCTATAAATTTTTGTTGTAGAAATATTATCACCTCGTCCTTATGATTCAGCAGGCCATTGGCGTTCTATTCTGCTATTCGTAGAATTTTATTTGCATACGAGTTTACTTAGCATGTTTGTTACCGTGCTGTTTTGTTGCAAGATTTGATTAAACATGGCTTTGAGTTCTTCTAAAAACTTCATAAGAATGGTGTTTGAATCTTGGTTATCTAAAGGAGCAGCAGGGGGTTGTCTATTACTCGCTGCATTAGCATAGCTTACATTTGGTCTTACTGTGTTTGGTATAAAGTTTTTGTTACGTGTTTGCGACATATTTTGGTGATGATTATATGTAGTTTTGGTCTATATTTTTATATCTATTTAAATTACGATAATATTCGCATCCTTTATAGTTTGCTGGGTGATCTCCTCCACATAAAGCACATGTAGCTGGTGTGTTCTTGTTCTTTTTATAGCTGTTTGTACTGTGCTACCCTCCATATTTCACACAGACATATGGTCTATTGCAATATGTTTTTGAATAGCCATATAATTGACATCTCATACATTGGATGGTATTTTTGTTTTTTATAGGTGGTTCAATTTGTATATTGCAGTGTTGTAATTTCTGAATTTTATAAATATCTTGGTTATTATCTGATGGTTCAAGGTCAACAAAGAACATATTTATCGGCTCTTTTGTAATCCTATGTTTAGCATTAATGATGTTTCTTACCTTGTGACCCAGTTTTGTCAGTTCTTCTTTGATATCTTGTGTTGCATGTGAATAGTGAAGGTATTTAACTACGACTCTATAGGCCCTTTCTTCCTTTGGTTGATATGTGTGATGAATAATGTTGTTCTCTCTCATATATCTGCATAATTTTCTGTATATTTCTGGATCGCTACAAATTATTTTGACTATATTATTTGCCATAGTCCTGATTTCGTATTGTTCAGCTTCAGCTATTTCTGTAAAATTTTTTCCTCATTTCTGGAAAGTCGCTTACACCGTAAACAAATATTGGTGGTGGTTTAGGTATTCTTGGCGCTGTTTCATTTTAATTGATTTCATTTTCTTGGGTATCTGTTAGGGTATTATATTTCTTCGACAGTGTGATGGTATCATCTTCTTTGTCTGTTTCTACATTTGATCTGGTTTTTCTGCGTTTTGTAGTTTTAACTACTTGCCATGAGTTATTTGTTGACACATTTGGACTTTCTGGTTCGTCATCGCTCGTTGATGACATTCTGTAGTATTGCTGGCTATTTCTATCTACTATTTATATTGCTGTTGTGTGGCGCATTTTGTTGATTTATATATTGTTCTTGATTGGGCGGAAATATCATATTCGTCGAAGAATTAGTGGTTGGTTGATTTATTTGCATATTGTACATACCTGGTATTTGTGATGAGATTTGTGGATAACCCTGTATATTGATGATTTGTGATTGACCCTGTGTGTTGTTTGGAACCTACATTTGTGGGTAACAATTCATTTGGTTTGATGGATACTGCATTGGTAATCGCTGGCTGTGTACATTTTGCATTTGTTGGCTAACTATGTAGTTGTCGAATCGTAGTCCATTCCCCGTTGGAAACATTATAAATAAATTACTGAATTGTTTTTAAATTTAATTTGTTGAGTTTTTTGTTTTTAAGTCTATTACTAATTGATTGCTTATTAATCACTTAACATTTATCTGATCAATTCGAGAGAACCGGTCGAATGTTGATAACAGAGAACCATTTAACGTCCGCTCGGTTTGGAGTATCGATGTGAACTAATACGGTAAAATGACGTTACTTCTAGAATAGTTCATTGGTTTTATTGTTTCAAGAAAACTATATATTTTGCTAAAAATTAGACTTACTAGAGAAACTATATCCTAAAAAACCGGATATATATATATATATATATATATATATATATATATATATATATATATATATATATATATATCCGGTTATATATATATATATATATATATATATATATATATATATATATATATATATATATATATTGTTATGATTTTGTATTTTTGATTTTAATTTATTTACTTGAAACAATCACAAAAATATACTTTCTCGTTATCAATGTCCTAAAAAATAAACTTCTGATATTTCTTATGTTCAGTGAGTTCAAAGTTTTCTAGTTGTATTTATCGGGATAGGAAAAACAAAGGATAATAATAAAAAGTATAATACATAAAATACAGATATTTTTTATTTTATAAAAAAAAAACAATTATTAAATTTGCCGTTATCTTTTCAATCAGCGAATATGCATGTAATGAAATTAATACAAAAAGAAAATTTTAATTCTTATTTTCTTCTTGAGACAAAACAATTTGAAACTAATTTAAATTTGGATACCTTTATAAACTTTTATCTTCCTTATATTTAAAAAATCTATTTTATTATGGAAACAAAACTTTAAAACATTTGATAAATGTAAAAAGGTCTAATCATGCTTTAAACTGGTAACAACAATGAGGTAAACAAATCGCATTTAAGATTTACACACCTTTCAACTTGAAAAAGGAAAATATCTGACCTTTCTTCCCTGGATTGTTTTAGGACCACACAAAGAATTGTCCACCTTCCACAGCAATGTGTTCTTCCACCTTGCGCCTCGGCTTCTTGTTTCAGTATCTGCTCCTTCAGCCAATTTAACTGACTTAATTTAACCTCCTGACTCAATTCTCCAACACTTAACACACGAAAATCACTTCTTCAAACATTCATATAACTTCTTCGTGACCCAAGGATCTCTTTTCTCACCTGGTGCCACAACTATTTAACACGTATTCCAGAAACTGCACACTTTAGATTCAAGGATTTCTTTACATCGACTTGCAATCTACTTCTTCCACAATTCTGCTAACAAGACTGGTAACTTTATCCACTTAACAATGCCGGCCTCCAACTCACGAACACACCGCCTGTCGAGACGCAACCTTTCTTTTCGATCACTCAAACATCACTGTCTTCTCGAACCAACAAAAACTCTATCAACCCTCGGTCTGTCGATTTCCCCTTCCAAAAAGATCGTCTCATCACAAAATCCAAATTTGTTTACCACACTTGTTGGAATGCTAATTACCGTTTTCAAGCAAGGAACTTTAATCTTTTAACAATGGTCATTTCCTTGTAAACAAATAATTTTTATACATTTCAAAGATTTTTGCCTTAGTCATAATAGAAGATTTATACAACACAATACCGGACTAATCCTTCAGGTAACAGCTTATTTTCTATAATGTACAAATGGTTTGTCAATAACTCGTTTAGAATGGCTTAGTTCTTTATAAGTCATAAAATTTCGGTACTAATCTATCTATTTACAAATATACAAACTTTCTATTTTAAAATTAATACATATTTTGTCTTCAGATTTCTTAAAAACTTACTTCCGATGGATTCCTTAATTATTTTTGTTCCTTCCGCGTTTGTGGAAGAAGAAGTATAATAATATATATATATAAATATATATATATATATATATATATATATATATATATATATATATATATATATATCCGGTTTTTTAGGCGTTACGCCCGTCCGGTAGGGATCTATGAAGGAGTATCACCGAGCCGCAAGCCCTTATCTCTTGTCGTACTGCTCCACCATAGGCCGATCAGATCCCAGCATATTCTAGTATAAGCCGTAGATTCATCTAGAATTTTAAACTGCTGCGTTAGACTTTTTGTTTTCTGTACACCGAGCTGGGGCTCGATCCCACATCCACTGAACCATTCGACAGTGAAGCGAATGAGAGGCAGTTGCACAGTCCGCTGAGCTATCTAACCGACTGAGAACTTGTAACGATATATAAAAAACGGTAATATATCCACTGAAATTTCAGAGAAAATTCTCTAACTCGAGTTGATTATAAAAATAAATTAAACCGTTTATTCAAACTGTATTTATGTCGTCGAGATCACCCTGTATTGTTCGATAACAGAAACTACAGATAAATAGTGGTCTCAGAGGAAGTCTCAAATATCAGTCGAGGAATACTTTACAACCAATAAATATTTACAATCTACTTGCTTACTTTGTTTGCTACTGCTATAATGTAGTAGATGAGCAGGTATGAGATTCTGAAGTATCTTACGGAAGTCATTCAATTGTCATAGGCGCCCCGCAGTTAATTTATAAACAGATTATTATTGGTTATCGTATTTTCGTGAATAATTTACATAAATTGAGATTTCTACGAAATTTACTTTAAGTCTGTAACACAATTATGCATTACCAAATATCCAGACATCTCCAGGGTGAATCGCGAGACTTTTGAAGTAAAGTTTCCATACTATACATTATATACAGGGTGAGTTTTTAGTGCCACATTGGTCGATAATTTTATTATGGTATAAAATATTAAAAAAAACTTATGTAGAAAAAATGTAGGCAATGATATTCTCCATACTTGAAAAATATGTGGAATTCTACAGGGTGATTAATAACTACATGGTATAGCAAACATACAATATTTTTAAATTGGACACCATATATATTTTTCAAATTTATATTCTTTCTCATAATTCTTGTTCTCATAGTATTGGGCATTGCATTACTATACAGAGTATTTAACAAGTTATGACCATTTTTATTTCGAAATCCCTATGAAGTCAACACCGTGTATATAAAGAAGTAATGTATAAAAAATTATTTATTTTATATTACCAAGTTAAATTGTAGTTTTTAAATTCAGTTTAATTGAAATCATTGACAAACATTTGTATACAGGGTGAACTATAAAACAAAATTACTATTTTCTCAGTTTTTTTTTAAATAGATCATCCTTCTTCTTCTTAACGTACCCTATCAAGTCTCCTTGACGTTGGCGATTAACATGGCGAAACTGTCTCTGTCTCGAGCTATTCTAAAGAGTTGCTCAGCTTTCCTTATTTCTGTCCACTCCCTGATATTCTTCAACCAAGAGGCCTGCTTTCTACCAATTCCTCTGCGTCCTTCGATTTTACCCATCATAATAAGTTGAAGAATATTACATCGATCTCCCCTTACTACTTGTCCAAAATAGGCCATCTTTCTACATTTAATGTTATCAAGCAGCTCGCGAGCAGCATTTGCTCTCTCAAGGACTGCCACATTTGTCAGCATAGCCGTCCATGGAATTTTTAGTATACTTCTGTGCAGCCACATTTCAAAGGCCTCTAGACGATTAATGGTGGATATTTTTAATGTCCATGCTTCGACACCGTATAAGAGGACTGACCAAATGTAGCATTTAACCATGCTCTTTCGAAGTTGAAGTTGCAAGTTATCATTACAGAAGAATGACTATATTTTTAAAAATCTCGATTCTACATTTTATCTCTTGATCTGGATCTAGTGGTTCAGTAATATGGCAACCAAGATAATTAAAACTGGACACTCTCTGAATTATATGACCATCAACATATAATCGTGCATCTTGATGTGCTAAACGGCTAAACACCATGTGTTTTGTTTTTGAACAGTTTATGTTTAGGCCAAACTCTCTCTTCCCACTGTATCAATGGCATTTAAAACGCATTGTAGTCTATTCATGTCATCACTTAAAATAACTGTATCGTCTGCATATCTGATTGTAGTTATCAGAATTCCATTAACTTTCACGCCCCATTCCAAATTATGCAGCGCTTCTTTAAATATGCTATCTGAATATAAATTAAATAACAGAGGGGTAGTATAAACCCTGTCTGACACCTCTTTGTATTTTACATATTTCTGTTGATTTTCCGTTTGTGCAAGCTGTCGCTGTTTTACGCCAGTATAACTTTTCTCTGAATCGCATGTCTTGACTATCAACTCCTTTATCTTTTAATATTGTAATTAACTTGATATGCTGTACTCAATCAAAGGCCTTTTCATAGTCAATAAATACAGCAAAGACGTCTTTCCATTGATCTCAACATTTCTGCAGTAATACATTTAGTGCGAAGAAGGCGTCCCGAGTTCCCAGTCCATTTCTGAAGCCAAATTGTGTTTCATCCTGGTCTTCTTCACATTTATCTCTGATTCTGCTGTGGATGATGCGTAGAAATATTTTAAAAGTGTGGCTCATAAGGCTTATCATTCTATAATCGCTACAGGTTTTCGGACATTGTTTTTTTGATAGTGTTATGAATTCGGACTTTAACCAATCTTCAGGGATATCACCAGTCGAATAAACATCATTGAAAAGCTTGACCAGTATTCCAATGTTCTCCTCATTTGGACGTAGTTAAGCAGAAAACGTCCAACCCAAAAAAAGTGATTGTTGGGAAATTGAGTTTAAAAGATTTTAGTGTGCCCTAGCTAAACTATGCATAATTTATTCGCCTGGCAATGATTTTAAGATAATGATATTCATCTCGTAGGCACCTCGTTTGTAATTTCTTTTAAATGTAAGTTTCAATGAAGTTATTTTGAAAATTTTAGGTTGGACGTTTTTAACAAAAAACAAAAATCCGAAAAAAATTTCGATAAAACATACTTATGTGGGTTGGAATCTTTCAGATAAATAAATAATGTCATATTTTTATAAAAATTTTAATGATCCAAAGAAACAAAATTACAATGATTTTCTTATGTAAATGTAAATTTAAAAAAAGTTTTAATTATTGTGGGTATCTACCTCAAAATCTAGAACTGGAACATTAAATCCATCAACGTCTTCGACTACATTAGCACTTGTAAAATTTTCATAAAACGGTTTAGCGTCTGAAGGAATTAGATGTAAATAGCTTTTAATATCGTTAATTTTATCCTCTGACAGGGGTTTACCATTGGGCCAGAGTTGCATAAGCAGCGCCGAAAAGCTCTCTGTATTTAATCGTCCTCGTCGCTCAATATCCAAACATACACTTTCATCGCCAAAATAACTAGGTTTCATAAAGATGTGGTAAGGATTTTCTTTTGTTAATATAATTTGTTTTGTCTCCAACCAATTTATTTTTTCTTTATTGGTGCCAACTTTTCTGTTTATTGTGGCCTTCTCGAGCTGGTGGGTACTCAAAAACCATTCCTTTTTCATTTGTGTAGCTGTTATTGGAGACTTTTTACGACATGAATTTATTATATTTATATAGTCTAAAGGTGTATATATTCGTTCTTGACGTTTGAGTTGACATTCTATATCCCCAAAATCTTTATCATTTGGTAGAAAACTATGGCCGGAAATCAGGAATTTAAATGTTATAGTTTTTATATTATGGCTGGTTTGAAGAAGACTGGCCATGAGGAGTGTTATTTTAATATTACGGTTCTGGCCTCCACAAGAATCAGACCACAATATAAGATGTTCAACAGTACTTTCTATGTTTTCTAAATATTTTACAATACAGGAACCAACCTCCTGAGCTCCTCTTCCAGCAGTTCCTTCAAGCCATACATAGGAATAACTCTTATTACGTTTGCCTGAAAATACACCGAGATTATACAAGCAAACTTGCCTCTTATAATATATTACATTGGTTGGAATTTTGGGTAAAGGTAGAGTTTTTTGAAGATCGTATGTTAAACACTCTACATTATCCTCATCTTTAGCTCGTTTTAAATCTGCCTTTAATGTTTCTCGTGATTTTTGGGCCAAATCCTGATGAGTGTCGAGTTCAATTTGTAAAAGTTGCTTTTTATGATCATCCGTTTCATTTTCTAGTTTTATTTTAAATGAATCACATACCTGGCATGTGTCCTTCTTGGGAACATTAAATCTCAAATTAAATTTTTCGTAAAAAATCCTCTTATAAATACCAAATTTCACAGGGTTTTGAACTTCAGATTTGTATAGATCATAAATCTTTAATAATGAGAGATGTGCCGGTAAAAATAATGCAGACGTGTTTTCACGACAGTAGTGCGATATGTACTTAGGCAGTTTATTGATCTGGTTGATTATTTCCTGAATTTTATTTTCAGGGACTTTGTTTAAACCACCTTGTTTTCTACCTCTTTGATCAAGAATTGGAGCACGATTGTTTACCTTTCTCAGAGCTGTTGTTACTCTTGACGGAGTTATTCTAAGACTATTGATAAACATTTGCCTACAAATACGCTGATTAAGTAAGGAATATTGTCTGGAATACAGACGTCTTTCAGTGTTTCTTCCATACATTCTTTTTTTCGGCATTTCGTGGATATTATTGGCAATAAAGATAGTTTGGGCATTATAAGACCCAAGACTCCAAAAACGATCAAATTCTTGTTTTCGTGACTCTGTAGAAATCAACTCAGAACATTTCATCGGGCAGTTACAATTGTAGTCATATTGAAATTCTTTAGCAGCTTTCAATTTTCCTTTGTAGTCAATGTAAGATTCATTTTTGTTCCTATTAATCTTTGATGTTGCTCGCGTCATTGCAAATTTCTTTTTTCTACCCTTCTTTGGACGACCTGATGTACTGGCTAAAAATGGATTATCATCACAACTTTCATTGTTATCGGAACTCTCTTCATGTGACGATGGTATAAACATATCAGAGGAACCGCTACTAAAGACATCACTTATTGACATATTCTGTAAGAATAAAAAGGTAGGTATTATTAGATAATATTTTAAATAAAAATTTCAAAAAATTATAGAAAGCGTCTATTTTAATTAAAGAAGTTAACTTTTAATCAATTACCAGGTACCAAAAAATAAAACAAATTCAATTCATTCAAATTAATCTTTTTCATAAAGTTTACTATAGGTACTCATCGAAAAATAATTTTCATATGCTTTACATTATTGTATAATTACTTTAATCAATAATAATTGATGATCATAATAATAGGTATCAATTTAACATTGGTATAATAAGATTAATACATATGTGTTTACAAAATTGTGTGTACCTAAGGAAGTTGTATTTTTTCTTTTAGATTGTAACAATAGGTACATCAAAGTTTAGTTTTCATTAAATAGAAATAATATAGCGAATAGCATTATAAAGCATTTTACTAAACAGTATAGGTACAAAGATTTAATACTTACATCATAATCATCAACAGAATCTATGGTAGAAGCTGATTCAAAACATCCAGTTTTCTCGTTTAAAACCATTTCACGAATACGACTATTGGATGACGATGGTTCGCTGTGACGGTAGAATTCTGTCACATTGGTATCATCCATATTCTACAATATATTTAAATTATGTAATGATGTATAAAATGCATTTATTTTAAAAATTTAGTAAACAACATAAACTTTTAGAAGCCGTGTCTTATAAACTGATTATTTTTTCGTGATTTTCGGCCAGATTAAAGAAATACCACAAAACTCTATTTTCTTCTATTTTCTTTATTTTTTTTTTAAGATTTAGTAACAAAATAAATTGAAACGTCGTAAAAAAAAAGAGAGTTTTGTGTTATTTCTTCAATCTGGCCGAAAACCACGAAAAAATAATCAGTAAACAACATATAGTTATTTTTTAATAAAAAATTTCCGACTTACCTCAACATTGGTAATATTTGAATCAAATTCCACGCTAGACATTACACTATTTGTTTGGTTTTCCATAAGTTTTGCTAGCTCACACATGTATTTGCTTCTTTTCGACATAATTATTATTAAATAAGTATTTTTAAACCCGAACAGTCAGAAAAATCAGACACAACTGAATAAAAAGAAATGTTTATCAATACATAGGCACATTTACTTAAAACTAAAGGAAAGTGATTACTATGCTTAAGATGAGTACCTATAATAAATTAATTTTTATCGACCAAGTTCCAGGGTTTATACGCACAAGGCACGTTTTAAACATTAATAGGGCACATTCCCGTAATAAAATTTTATTATCGACCGAAATCGAAGATTCAAACTACTTTTAACATATTAATGAAATAGTAAACGTAAAATGATACCAAGTGGTTTGGACGATTTCTGATTATACTCTTATTTTTAACAAGTATACCGAAATTTATAAGTAGAAAACATCCAATTCACTTGGATGTTTTTAACACAAAAAAATGCACAGTAGTTTTGTTATCGCATGGAGCGTTAAAGTGATCCAACCCACTTAGCCTGTTTTAACCACTCTTTTAACACGATTACTTAGATCGACATACATTTTTTAGAAAAAATTCAACCCACTTGGATTTTTTATTATCAATGAAAATCTCAGTTAACCTAGTTTGTGGGTTAGAACTTTGACGATTATTAAAAGAGTATGTAATGTTTTCACTTGGACGGTTTCTGCATATTATAAAGCAAGAAATTATATGCTCGCTGGTGTAAAGAACTCATTTTTAACAATTTGTGGGTTGGACGTTTTCTGCTTAACTACGTCCATTTATAAGCTTTAACATTTTAATAAAGACCAGTTACTTCTCTAACTTTTTTAAACATATTAAACGTATCATGTTTTTCATTCAACTTTTCTACTTCCTTGCATTTATTCTCCATCCATTTTTCTTTAGCCACCTTTATTTTTTGTTTAATTAGTTTCTGTTTTTCCTTATATTCTGTCTTGTTACATTTCAGTTTCCTTTTCTGCTCCATTAATTCCAGAATTTCATCAGTCATCACCCTATTATTTTTTTTAGAAATATTGTATTTATGATACTCTTTCATTTTTATATAGCATTCCATATACCTAAACTTATTACTTTCCGAGATATTTTTAGTTTTCTTCAAATTTCGGAAATACATTTAATTTTTTTAAGTAGAAATAATTATTAAGTATTGAGTGATAGTATAAAAATATAACAAAATTATTTTTGAACTTTGATAAAATTAAAGGCAGATATCGAGAAGAATTTTATTAATCAAATATTGCCCAAGTACTTTCGCTTTTCTAAAGCATCATCAGGGGCATTTCGTCAGTTTTGGGTTATCCAGCAAGTGGAGAATGTAATTAACATAATATTAAACATAAAATTATACAAACACTACACTAAACAAGGACAAACAGTTTAAAATTATTTAACAATTAGTTAAAGTCACATTCTTATCGGCAACAGGGGAGAGACATTCTCTCTCCTGTTGCCGAATGAATTTTTTCATTCGTTGAAATGCGGACCTAGCACCTCGTGGTGAGGATCGTTTTTTATCCAGCAACCAAGATACTGGAATCTTTGTACTGGTTCTATATGTTTGTTATAGATATGTCGACATTTGGTGCACCTGTAATAGCCATCACTTTTATTTTATTTGTGTTTATATTTAGTCCCAAGCATTTTTATTCCTTCTTCAATATTTTCGACGGCATTTTGAAAAATCTTTTCAGGATATATATTAAAGAACAGTGGAGAAAGTACACAGCTCTGACGAACTCCTCTTTTTATTGACAATTCTGCTGTCAGACGATTGTCTATTTTGGTCGACGCCATTTGATCCCAATATAGTTTTTTAATAAGTGTTACAGTGTTATAGTCTATACCATGTTGTGTTTGGGTTTTTATGAGTTCTGTGTGTTTTACTCGATTAAACGCTTTTTCGTCGTTGATAAAACAGAGAAACACGTCTTTTCGCTAATCTCGGCATTTTTGTAGTAATATCTGGAGGCAAAATAATGCCTCCCTTGTAGCAAGCCCCATACGAAATCCAAATTGATTGTCACTGAGGTTTCTTTCGCATTTTCTGTATATTCGTTGATGTACAATTTTTTGTAAAATCTTCAGAAAATGGCTGATCAAGCTCATTAATCAAAACTGTGAGTATCTATTTGCTTTATTTTTCTTGGGTATAGGTAAAAATGTCAATCTAAGGAAGATTCCAGTGGTATATATTTTGGTAAATAATAGTGTTAACGTCTGAAGATTTTCTTCATTGATAAGCTTTATCATCTCTACGTATATTTCATCTAGACCTGAGGCTTTTCGTGGCTTTGCCGTATTGATTGTTTTTGTAATTTCCGATGTTAATATATCAAGTATTATTTCTTGTACTATATTCATTTGTGGTGCTTTTTTCTCTTCATCAAACAGAACTATGATGTATTTCTTCCCACATATCTTCTACATTTTCTGGACTAGATACTATTTGGTTGTTATCATCTACTAAAGTTGTAGTGATTTTTATCATCATATTTGTGACTTCCTCAATCTTTTTGTATGCATTAAAGTAGTCATGATTTTTTAGTAAATCTCCCAGTTTCTCACAGTTGCTGCTCATCCATTCTTCTTTGGCTTTCCTGATTTTATTTCGGATGATTATCTGGGTGTCTTTATATTTTACTTCATTGCAATTTTTGTAAGATCTTATGTCCATCAGTTCTAGGACTTCTTCTATCATCCATGTATTCTTTGTTTTTCTGATATTGTCTGTAGTTGTTATTTTTATATAGTTGTGATTGTTGTTTTGAAGGTGTGCCAAATACTTTCTATTGTTTCTTCTGCTTCCGCGAGTGCTTCACTGAAAACTTTTTTGTACAGACTTTTTCTGTCTGTACAAAAAGGGAGTACATATGTGGGAAATTATTAGTATAATTTACGTGTATGTGGACTGTATTATTTAGGGCTGGTTCAATAAAATTAGGATAAGTAATAAAAGGTATACACACTATAGCAAATTAAGTTTATAGAAAGTCTTACCAATATTTTTTCTGCTCCACACTCTCACGGTTGTTTCCGGTCTTCCCTCGTGGTTATTCTTCACCCGCGAAATCTGTCCGATGCACCGGTTTCTGAACACGTGTTTCGCAAATATATAACGATTTAGAGCACACTTTGTCTGCGCACGATTTAATACAGTATTTTACGATAGAATAGGCAATTACGATAGAAAAACAGCCAAGATAGATGCTGTTCTTCTTGATAAGCGAAGAGAGAGAGATCAAGAGAGAGAACGTCTGGCTCTAGTGATGGCCAAACTAAGAGAGTTGAGAAATGGTCTGTCCTTAGTGATGGGCGACCATCAAGAGAGTCTTTCTTCTTTGCTATCTTGAAACTGTCTGTATTTCTTAAGAGAGGGGGTTGAACTGTAAGTAGGAAGGGTTATTAAGGATTGGACTAGGATAATGATTGTAAAATTGTGATATAAGGATAGTTAATAATACAGCGAAAAAATGATATGATTTTTCGCATGTGAGAAAATTGAACACTGTCTGTACTATTGGATCTTTCAAGTTTTTCGAGGCTAGATTTTATCTTCTCTTTGTATTTAATTTTCTTTGGTTTAATTGAAATTTTACCAACAATAGGATTGTGGTCAGAACCGATGTCGGCCCCGGGATATGTTTTAACTCCCCTGATTCCATTGCTATAATGTTTGTCAATTAATATATAATCAATCTGGTTTCTTGCTATGCGGTTTTGATTATCATCAGGTGCTTTCCATGTATATAATCTTATTTTTGGTTGTTTAAACCAGGTGTTTGCGATTATTAGATTTTCTTCTTGGCAAAATTGGACCAGTATTTCTCCTCTATCATTTCTTTGGCCCAAACCAAAGTTTCCTACTACGTCTTTGGTTCGCCCTTCACCTATTTTGGCATTAAAATCTCTCATAATCATGTTTACAGCATTTTTCTTTGTGATCTTCATCTAAACAAAATCAGATTTGCGAAAAGGCATTTTTTTTTATTAATGGATACGTAACAATCCTCGTTGGATGCGTAATACCACAACCACACACCGCATCCATTAAAAACTAATCTATGATAGAAGTCGGTAGGAACAAGTGGAGAAGTCCAGAAATGGGTAGATACAGACTGAAGAGGAAGAAACAAAAATTACCTTCATGAAAAATATTACCTACATATTTCTCATCATCATCATCATATAACGGGGGTCCTACGGCGATTGCCGCTTCTCGCATTTCAGCCTCCATCTTTTCCTATCTCTCCAATCTCCCTCTTCTAAGCCTCTAGATTGCATTGTTTTTGTAATTTCTCTTCTCCAGGAATTCGGTGGTCTTCCCCTTTTCCTTCTTTCTGGCGGAACATACATTAAGGCTTTCTTTGGCCACCGCTCCTCCTCCATTCTCATCACGTGACCATACCATTGTAATTGCCTTCCTTGTATTCTATCTGAAAGAGTCTCTAATTCCTGTACGGTTTCGTATTTCCTCATTTATGATTCTTTCCATTCTCGATACTCGACATGACCTTCTAAGATAATCCATTTCCACAACGTCTACTTTATCTCGTTTATTCTTTATCATCGTCCAACATTCGGCACCATATGTGGTAATTGGTTCTACAATTGCTCTGTATACGCGAAGTTTGGTATGCATCTTTATTTTATTAGACCACAGTAATGAATTCAGTATTCGGATGCATTTTTTCCCTTGGGTTATTCGGTTTTGTACATCTATCTTAACTCTGCCATCTGCTGATATGATGCTTCCTAGATATTTATACTGGTTGCAGCCTTTTATGACTGCGTTTTCAAGCCACACATCTGTGGTATTTCCTCCAATTTTTAAATATTCTGTTTTGCTTATGTTTACAGTAAGCCCCCATTTGGCATATTCCTCAAATAATTTTCGATTCATATAATTTATATCTTCCTCATCGGTTGCAACCACCACCTGATCATCTGCAAACAACAATGTATACAGAGTTTCTTGTCCCACTTCGATGCCCATAAATCTACATTTATTTCTCCAATTCCTCAATGCTTCTTGGACGTATATTTTAAAGAGTGTCGGTGACAAACAGCATCCTTGCTTTAGGCCTTTAGTGACTTTAAATTCATTTGAGGTTCTGAACTTACATATTTCTACCGCATTATAATATATTATTATTACCACTTTTTATGCAAAAAATGCTTAAATTTTTGATTTATAGTTCGCCCTATTTTTTACAAATGATTATATCCTTATCTATGCTAATTAAATATAACTAAAATTAACAATCCGTACAGTATGTACTTCTAGCACAAGCCCAGAAAGTAAAAGTGTGCCATTCGATAAAAGATTTATTTACAGAAAAGTCTCAATCTTAGCAACGTGACTAAAATAAATGTATTTCTTAATCCGAGTACCACGTCTTTTATTGTGAGCGAAATAAATCTTCGGTAACCTATTTTTTTCTTATAATTCGTATTCGTCACGTTGGGCGGGGTTTTCGACTCTCTAAAACGTTAGATGTTGATTGAAAATTTGATTTAATTTTTATCTTAACTGCACTTTAATTAAGCCGTCCAAATGTACAGATTTTGGCCCAGTCTGGTTAAAAAAAAGGTCGAAAATTTTTTCTCAGATATCTGAAGCTTTTAAGACATAGGTGAAGGTTACTAGATGACAAATAGATGAAAAACTACTCGTATTTTTACCTTGAGTTTTTTTAAACAACAATTTATGGTCACAATTTGATTTTTTGTCTGTAAGTTTCTTCCCTTATATTTTACATAAACAATATTTATATCATTTTTTTATATCAAGAATATCTTTATTTTCCCGTTTTTTAAATTAAAATTGATAAATAATTTACGGAGATATTTGCAAAAAAGCATCTGTGCGCATATACGAATTTGACCAGACTATCTCCTGTAAACATCCTGACAATGCGGATGCTTTGTTGATCTGACTCCTTAGGTCCTTTACTGAGTCGTGTGCGCTTGAGATATCTATGCCCAGATATCTGAATTGCATTACCTGTTCCAGTTGTTCTCAACAACTAACTTACATCTAAGCGGATCTTTTGCTATTGTCATACATTAAGTTTTGTTAGTAATGGTCATATTTAGTTGGTGACTTATTTGAAAGAACTGAAAGAGCTGTCTCTAAAGATCATTTTCTGATTCGGCAATAATTGCTGCATCATCTGCGTAACACACCATACCAATTATTTTGTTGCCCATTCTGTATCCGAGATTCAGAGATGTTACTTTGATAATTTTGCCCATGAGTAGGTTAAACAAGAAGGGGCTTAAACTGTCGCCTTGTCTAATTCGTGCCTGTGTTGGAATATTTTCAGTGAATTGATCTCCTGCATACGGTTTAGGAACGAGAAATGAACGAGGCACACGATTTGCTGAATTTTGCCAAGAGAACAACTTGGTGGTTCTTAACACATGGTTTAAATTACCAAAAAGACGTCTGTATACGTGGAGGTCTCCTCAAGATTGCGAAGGAAATATTGTGAGGAACCAAATCGACTACATTACAATTAACAAAAGGTTCCATAATGGTATTCTTAATGTAAAAACGTACCCAAGATGTGACATAAATTCAGACCACAATCCTGTAGTTGCAACTGTCAGAATAAAACTTAAAAGAGTAGGCAAGGCTAAACCCAGTCAGAGAGTAGCATGGAGTAGTGCTGACCAGGGACAAAAACATATGTATGAAGACATGGTAGACACGCAGTTAGAGTCTAAGATATTAGCTGCCACTAAAAAGAAGACAATAAAAGAAAACATTGAAGTCATGTGGGGAAAAATTAAAAATACTGTCCTGGAGGCAGCAAACTAAAATATACAGAAAGAAAACCGTAAACAAAGAAAACCATGGATGACAAACGAAATATTACAAATTATGGAAAGGAGACGGATGGTAAAAAACAAAAACCTAACAAGATGCAAAGAGCTTAACAGGGAAATTGAGAGAAAGATAAATGTAGTTAAGGAAGAGTGGATGAAAGAAAAATGTAAAGAGGTAGAAGATCTGCAAAGGCAGCATAAAGATAGAAACAGAAAGGCAGCACACAGAAAGGTGAAAGAAGTCGCTGGGATATGGAAACCCAAACATTTATCTATTGTAACAAAAACGAAAAACTAAATGGAATTAGACCCTGAAAAACAGAGGGAAATATGGGAACAATATCTTAAAGATTTGTTTGGTGATCGGAGGGCAGAAGGGCCTCCACAAATAGATACCGATGGAAAACTAAGTATTCTAACCGAAGAAGTTATGCGGGCAATAAAAGACGCAAAGAACAACAAGGCACCCGGCGAAGATCTAACAACAGCCGAACATTTTAAACACCTGAGTGATGATGCTGTCGGGAAATTAACCTACCTCTTTAACATTATATATGAACATGGCACTCTACCGCATGACTGGCTAACATCCACATATGTAGCTCTTCCTAAAAAACAAAAAGCAAGGAAATGTGAAGACCATCGAACTGTATCCCTAATGAGTCATGCTGCTAAGATTTTTATGCGAGTAATTTATAACCACATGTTTGGTTATGACCAAATATGTGAGATCCAAAGACGAATTACTTTAACATGGGCAGCCTTTGGAAAACTGCGAGACACACTTAAGGCCAACATACCAATCAGCCTCAAAAGAAAAGTGTTTGACCAATGCGTATTACCGGTCATGACCTATGGGGCGGAAACTATGACTTTAACCAAGACCATGGCTTCGAAACTGAGAGTGGCACAGAGACGAATGGAACGGTCTATGCTGGGAGTGACGTTGAGGGACCGAATAAGAAACGAAGATCTGCGAAGAAGGACGAGTATTACTGATGTTGTGGAACGCATAGCGGAACTAAAATGGAACTGGGCGGGCCATGTAGCGAGAATGCACGGTTCACGATGAACGAACAAAATTACAAATTGGAGGCCAAGAGCAGACAAACGCAGTAGAGGAAGACCACCTACACGTTGGGCCGACGACATCAGGCGTATCACTAAAAATTGGCAACAAAGAGCACAAAATCGTGAGGAATGGAGGAGTTTAAGGGAGGCCTATGTCCAGCAGTGGACGTGATAAATAAAGGCTGGATGATGATGATGATGAATTTATAACCGCATTCACAATAAGTGTGAAGAATACCTGAGTCGTTCTCAATATGGTTTTAGGAAAGGTACAGGCACCAGAGAAGCAATAATGGGATTGACACTAATGGCAGAAAGGTATCTCGAGGTTCAAAAACAGCTGTATGTATGTTTTGTCGATTATAGAAAGGCCTTCGACCGCATTAGACACGAAAAATTGATTGAGGTGCTAAAAGAAGTAGGACTGGACGGACACGACATAGATATAATAAGCAATACATACTGGAACCACACAGGATGTGTTCGAACAGACAACGGAAATACCAATTATGTAAACATAGAACGAGGAGTGCGTCAAGGGTGCATTCTGTCCCCTCTTCTATTTAATGTCTATGCCGAAAATATCATCAGAGGTTCTCTTGAAGATCGCCCTGAAGGTGCCAGAGTCAATGGAATCATCATTAACAATGTAAGATATGCCGATGACACCGTAGTGTTAGCAGAAACAGAAGACCAACTAAAAATATTGATGAACATACTATCAGAAGAAAGTCACAGACTAGGTTTGGATATTAATCTTTCCAAAACCAAAATCATGGTATTCCACAAGAACCCCCATGAACAAATTACACCCAACATACAAATCAATGGTATCACCCTTCAGAGCTCCCAAAGCTTCATACACCTGGGCAGAGAGCTAAACAGTCAGCTAGACCACTCAAAAGAAATTAGAAGACGTATTGAAATAGCAAGATCTGGCTTCATGAACATGCGTAAAATGCTCTGTAACCCCAAGCTATCAATCACAACAAGGTTAAGAACACTAAAGTGTTATGTGTGGTCTCTACTACTATATGGCTGTGAGACCTGGACATTAAAACAGTATGACGTCAACAAACTGAATTCATTCGAAATGTGGATGTACCGCCGAATGCTTAGAATAAGCTGGACCAGCAAAACTACAAATGAAGAGGTACTGGAAATAATGAACACACGACCTCATCTGGTTAATACAATCAAAATTAGAAAGACGTCATATCTAGGACACATAATGCGCCATAAGGAATTTGAGCAGCTCCAGGTAATATTAGAAGGCAAAAGGGGTATAGGAAGAAAGAAGAAATCCTGGCTCCGAAACATCAGAGATTGGACTCACACAACAGGAAATGACTTAATCCATCAAGCCCAGAACACAGAGAAATTTGCCATATTGATCGCCAACCTCAATAGAGAAGGCACTTAGGAGGAGGAGGATCTCCTGCTCTAGCTTTGGTTACATTGTTGTTATTTAGGTTATGGACTATCTTTGTTATGTTGCTCGATGTCTTATTTTCTACTAATATATTTAGAATATCTCCCAGGCGAACCCTGTCAAACGCCTTCGTCAGATCAATGAAGCAAATATACGCTGACATGCCGGACTCTAGCTTTTTCTTTTATGTTTGTAAAATCTTGTTGTTCTTCAGCATTAGTGATTTGCTTTTCCAATTTGTCCCTAAGAGTACTCGTGAAAAGTTTCATCGTTGTATTTAAGAAGGTTATTCCTCTGTATTTTTGTGGGCAAGTTTTTTGTCCTTTTTTAAATATGGGGATTGTGATGCTCTTATGCCATTCCTCTGGTTTTTAAATGGAATAGGTCAATATAATATTAACAAATTCAAGTAGTCAAATACATTATCGTGTCTGAATGGACCAAGTGATCCAAAGCCATTAATTAAATAAAAAATCTTATCTTTAAAATAAAATATTGCTTCCCCCTGTATATCTATTGTACTAAATCCTTTACATTGTTGAATCAGCTGGTATTTACTGAGCTTTTTAACTTATTAATCTGGTAGGCATAAATGGACGAATTTTTAAGTCGGTAATTATCAATCGCTTTTCGAGTTCTAATGGCAACAACACCAACTTTCTTGTCTTACCACTAACAATAAATTCCATAGGCACTAACTGTTCCTAACATCCTCGAAGTTCATTAGAATCAGTTAGAATAAACTCTTCATTTAATCATTTACCGTAACAACGACAATTATAATTCACTCAAATCGTTTTAATTTAATAGCTCTTAATGAGATAATACGTCGGTTTTGTAAAATGTATACAGCGCTGACCCACAAACGCACACATATATGCAAAGTAAAAGTGTGTACCTATCATGCTCCGCCTGTTCTGCTTCTGTTTAGATACGATTTAGTTCTTTTTTGACTTATTGGTGAGATTTATAAAGGAATAACAGATCTTGTAGAGGTGCGGTGAGATTTCTCCAATTGGTACTTTGTCACTGCTACACGTCAGTTGCCATTGCTAACTTATCCAATTTTAAAAATATATGTCGTTGCTTTCATTTAACACATCTAGCGATGTAATACATGATCAATGTTTAATTCGATTGAGACATGCGTTTTAGCCTAAACATCTAAGAAAAACGGGCGTGGCAGTCCAGTGGGACTGCCGGTAGAAGTTATACTTTTATAAACGCTTTCGCCGTTACAAATTTATATGGAAGTCAATCTACACCACAACTTGAACTTCACAAGTCTATATCATGTAAATAGACTTGGGTATAGGTGCATTCGTTGATGTCTCCGAAGCCCTCTACAGAGCAACCGGAGGCAATAGAAGGTGTTTAGACCCCTATTTATTCCCCGCGGTGACAAATATAAATTAAAATGCAATATTCATAAGTATTTAAAACTGCCAATATACATAACTTACTTTACGAAGATAAAAATAAAAAACCAACAACTCGGATTATGTTGTAAATTTTCATTTTATTTTAAAATTTAGCATTTTTTCGTATTTAACATATATTTAATAAGATTAACGTGCGGTTTTTAAATATTTCAAAAATAAAAAAGGAAATTCATATTGGGATTCGAACTCACAAACACCAGAGTATGAACCAAACACGTAAAAGATTTGCCAATTAGACATGACACTAACGGATTTCAAAATTGACAGTTCTCGGTCAAACAGTCATTATTTTGAAATACAAAAGCCTAAAATAATTATAAACGTTTAATAAATAATACAAAACATATCACATAAATAATAATATTAAAACAGGTTATATTATATATATATATATATATATATATATATATATATAATATATATATATATATATATATAATATTAAATATATATACACAAGGAACATTTTTATTCTCGAGAGAGAAAATATAGCTTCTGTCTGTCTCTTACTCATTCTCTTACATATGTAATGGTTCCACAGATTCACTGCCATGCAAATTTCCAATGATGACCGTGCGTATAGAAGTATAACTTCAAAAATATTCACAGTTTTCCGAAGAACCAACAGTACTATTGCTTATTGAGCAGTGAGTTGTAAAACAACGTGTTACGACCTTTCAGTATTCAGGGCCGTCATTAATTACAATTTTTCCAGCGCGCCCAATCTTTATTTTTCATAAAATAATAAAATACGACTTATATTATAAGTTGAAAATTTTAACCTTACTAATCACCTTGGTGCAGCATGTTGTTTAGTGCCCTAGCCTCTAGGCTTAGAGCTCTAATATAGTATTTAATTGCAGACCTACACTACGCACTTCTTATGATGCCCTATCCCATTAGTGGATGTTGGTGACAATTCTGGCATACTCCTCTCGATCTTGTGTGGCTCTAAAGAGTGTATGGACATCGAGGTTTGTCCAATCCCTTATGTTTTTAGGCCATGAGTATTTCTTTCTTCCTTTGACACGTTTTCCTTCTATCATGCCTTCCATAATAAGCTTTAAGAACTGGTACTTGGAATTTCGAAATATTTGACCCAGATAAGCAGTTTTTCTTCTTTTTATTATTGGCAGCAATTCTCGTTCTCTGCCTATTCGATTTAATACTTCGACATTTGTTGTTGTGATCTGTCCAGGGAATTTTAAGTAGACTTCGAAATACCCACATTTCAAAGGCCATCATCACATTGGCCTTTATGGTCCAGATTTCTATAACATACGGCAGTATGGAGTAAATGAAACATTTTACAAAGCGATATCGAAGCGTTAAATTACGGCTGCTGTTGCTTCGCAAGGTTCTCATATTAGTAAATGCTATTCTGGCTTGCTCAATCCTGCTACGTATCTCTATGTCTGGATCTAGATCTTCAATTATCCAACTACCAAGATATTTGAACTTGGGGATCTTTTGGATGTTCTTATTGTTTACTCCACACCACGTACAGTATTACCCAAATGTTTTCCATCTCCTCTTTGTCATGTACAACGGACATCAAACATACTCGCGGCTTACCGCCCCTACAAGAAGTTTAAATCGTCGTTCCGATTTGTTTCGAATATTATGAAAGATCTCATCTACAGTTGGGCATGCGTGTATAAATGCTGCAGCATTTAGAAGTTCGTGCCAGTTTAAGTCGAGTCCGGTGCCCAACTTTGTTAGTTTCACAAAAGGCTCACACCATTGGTGAAGATCTTATTCTGCCAAATGCGTGGTACCACTGGGTTAGGGGTACATTTCGAGCTACTCCAGAAGGTTTCTTAATTGTAGAAGAAAAAATCTTCATAGACTTTACTGCAATCGGCGAAATCAAAGAGAATTTAGTAGTAATCTATATTTGAATTTTAGGGGAAAATTGGATGATGCCTTTTCTCTACTGAAAACTGCTTTAAAGGGACAAAATACAGGTCTCGACTGAATATAGCAAATAACTAGTTAGTTATTTGTGGTTACTAGAGTGGTTAGTTATAATATAAAACCACCTTTTGAAAAGCTTTGCTGTGCCAAAGCAAATGAAGTTATAGACTTCATTGGTGCAGCTTGGCGTTAAGGGGCAATAACTATTTTTGATCGGAAAACAACATATCAGAAACAAGGAAAGATGTAGTGAATAGATGGGTGGAATACTTTAACCAGACACTTAATATAGCGGAAGAAGAAGAAAACCTGGAAAACGAAAGAGATGAGGTAAGGGAAACAGACGAGAGGGAAGAGGAAACACCAATGATTCTTGAAGTTAAAGATGCAGTTAAAAAACTAGCCAGAAACAAATCACTCAGAATAATCTCCCAGCTGAACTATATAAAGAAGGTGGCCATGATACCATACTCATTATAGATGCTTATAAAAGAAATATTGACACAGGAATCCCTCCCCAATGATTGGAATACTGAAATACTTTGCACCATACACAAAAAAGAAATATCTTTGAATGCTCTAACCACAGAAAAATTATGCTTCTAAATGCAGCGTATTATATATTTTTCACAGTACTGTGTCACCGTATGGCACCGTATGCAGAACGGATAGTAGGAAAATATTAGACTGGTTTCAGAGGTGGCAATAAATCGACAATTCATCAGATTGTAACCCTGAAACAAATTTTCGGAAATAACACTGGACTATGTATGGCATTGATACTCATCACATATTTATAGACTACAAAGCAGCCTACGACTCTGTGAATAGAAGAGAAATGTTCAAAGCAATCAAAGAGCTAGGAATACCAAATCAGTTGATAAATTTAACAAAACTAACTCTTGAAAAAGTTGAATGTAGAGTACGAATTTAGGGGAACTGTCTGAACCTTTTAAAACAAATAACGGGCTGCGCTAGAGAGACCCTCTCTCCTGTATACTGTTCAATCTGGCTCTGGAAAACGTAATGCGTATGTCACAAATCACAACTACTGGTTCAATATATATTAAATCAGTGCAAATCTTGGCCTATGCTCATGATATCAATATTGTTAGGGGATCGGAAAACTCTGTAGGAGAGGCGTATGTAACATTAAAAGAATCAGCTACAAAAATGGGTTTTATAATTAACACCAACAAAACGAAGTATATGAAAATAAGCACGCAAGCACAAATCCTACGACCACTTGTTATAGAAAACAACGTATTTGAAGCAGTGAACGAATTGGTATACCAGAACGCTTATATCCTGATTCTCACATACGAATTAAATAAATTGACTCTGACCAAATCCAACGAATCTCAGGTATTTATCTTTGATAGAAAGATACTACACAAAATCTTTGGAAAAATAAAACATTAAGACCATTTTACAACTTTGCGCCACAGAACAATTTATAAGCACAAGTTCAGTGCAGAATATGTTTTATTCAGAAAATATATTAATACTGCAATTAAACAAATTTATTAAAAACCTGCAACTGGCGATGGGTACCAGAAAACAGGATAACCAAAGCTTAAGTTGATATAGGGGGACCACAAGATGTTGAGGAAATCGTTGTTTCTAACTGGAAAGCAGAACAGTATGGCGCATTAAACTTGTGAAGTTCGAGGCCCTCTAAGAGCTGTAGAACAATCTTCTTCTTCATATATCATGTTCTTTAAGACTGTTCCCTCACTGTATCCCTAGCCTCTCATTTTGTATGTTGTAGCAATATTATTTGCCTACCACGTTGGGTGTCACTTGTAACAATATATAATTGCTTATAGGGGGTTGAAAGGAGAACTGAACACTTACTGAGCTTGGAGATAGGGTAAGCAAATAAACTGAAAAGTTTGCTGGACTTGGTTTGTTTGACTGGGAAAACTGCACAAATAAAAAAAATACTTAGAAAGATTTCCTGGGCAACAATGTACAAGAAGATTCCTTAACAATTTAAAAGGGCCGCCGTTTAAAAAATTCTCTTGCTGGTTAGAAAGGAAGGCTTTTCTTTCCTAAAAAAAATTAAGGTTGAAAATCTTTTTAAAAGAAATAATTTTAAACACCTGGTTTACAGAGAAACATTACATATTTATTATTATTTCACATAAGCAGTTATTACATATAAAATTATCCAAATTTATTAACAATCTTTACATTGACGCTATTTGTAGCAATTTAAACAATTATTATAAATCAAAATATCCTAATTTTGATCAACATTACTTAGGTACATAGAGTTTAACCCATCGAGCAAAAAGACAAAAGAGGGAATGTAAAGGTAATGGAGGCAAAAATATTGTTAGACAGGAAGTGCCATCTTGAGAGGCCACATTAAACAAGGAAAGAGAGTCTTTCCTTGTTTAAGAAATCAAATTTAGTTGGGTTATGTTATTGTTTGTTCCAACTGTCGTATGAAATCTTATTTATATTGAAGTTGTTTAACAATTGTGTCGCATTTTAGACTATTACCCTTAATAATTAATTAAAACTTTCTCGCCTAAGACACATTCTGAAAAAAAGTGTCGGAAAATTTAAATTTGGCGCATTCGCATTTCCGGATATGTCCGCCATCAGAGGCCACTTTTTTGGTCTCCTTTTAATAAGGATTAGATTCCCTCTTTTGTCTGTTTGCTCGATGGTTTAACCTATGTATTAACAAAACAGAATTTAAAATTTTGGTTATGTACCAAATGACAGAAAAGGATAGTACTGACTGTCACATGTCAAAATGAAATATCAAACTTTTCTGAATTATTACTTAATTATTAAGGTCAACTTTATTTAAAAGAAATTAAACATAAAACTTATGTTTATTTATAATTTTTTAGTTTGTCATGAATGTAAATCTTAGTTTATTTTACTTAGAAAAATTTAACAAAACTCTTTTGCTTCACTGGCTGATAATGTTTGTTTAAGATATTAAGAAAGTTTATTACCTGGGAATAGATACAAATCAAACACACTGTCCCACACAAACTTTAAATGATCTGGATTGACCCATGGAGACACAAAATGGACAAATCTTGGGGAGGTCGAACATTGAAATGTGCTTCAGAGTATCCTGATGATAACAAAACGTATTTTTCAAAATTCGGCTACTTAATTTTTACTTAAAATCATGTGGACTTCTTAAAACCTTACATACAGCAACAGGCCGGTGATTATCTCACTTTACAAAGATAAATAGGGAACCAACTCTATCTTTCTGAAGTCAATCTGCTTCTCCTTGTGACTGCTAATTGGAATTTCCTATGACAAAAACGAATAACTATAACGAATTTTAAGAAAATCTGGATCCAAAACAATGAAACCGACTGCTTTTTCATCGGGTCTACCGAGAGTGTTCTCATCATCCAAAGCATTCTCTTTCCCGCATCACTTTCACACTAACCTAAGTAGAAATATTCATATTTATTTGATGTACAATATCGAAGCGGAATCAAGATCAAACGAAATAGCAATTTGTATTGTTAAAAACAGACTTAAAATGTTTATATTATCAATCTTAGCGACGCAAAAAGACTAAGAATATTTTTCGGTGTTAATATGTTAATAATGTTAATATATATGAGGTAAAATGGAAATGCTACAATATTAGTCCTTTATGTTAGACTCTGTCGAAGGCTTTGTTTACCCAAATGGATGATTCGCTGGAGTGTTTTGCTTTAAATCCGTACTCCTATTTCATATGTTTTAACTTGTAGTCTGCTTAGTATTACACAAAGTGCGAATAAAGTTGCGCTCGAGCTACGCGAGTGAGAGTTAAGTTCATCAGCTGAGAGTCAATTTCAAATTGCAATATTTTAGCGAAAACTGCATCAAAATAAGTTTGGTAATTCTTAAAATGTTCGTTTTTCATTGTACTATAGTCCTCATTAACACGATACTAAACAAATTCGATTGGTTTTTTAAATCTAAATTGTAAACTTTAAGTTATGCAAAATCGTTAAAAATTGTTAAATTTTAATTTTTCAAATTCATTTTAAAGCTTATATTCTTGGCTTTAAAATGAGGTGCTCTAAATCTTTTTTACGTTTAGCAAACGCAAAGTTATACGCACAAAAGTCTGATATGGTCGATAATTAGTTATTTTTAATAATAAATTTGCAATAGCTCGGCTTCTAATGAACCGATTTTGATTTTTCAAAATTTGTTTGGTTTGTTTTTAAAAAACAAAACAAAAAATTATTGGAAAAAGGGTATATCTTTATTAGTTTCGTTATTATGGTAAACATTTAAACAATTAAATTGTTAATAACCAATTCCTGCCCAAAAATTCTGGTTATCATGTTGAATTCGAATATTTGTTCGTATTTCTTTCTTTTCAGCTAGGGATAGTTGCTGACAGCTTGTTGCTCGCTTTATTTTCTGAGTATTGATATTGATACTGAGTTGTCTTGTCATTATTATATGAAATGTTCAAAACGCATATCAGGATTTATTGTAAGGACATTTGATTTACTGCAGTATTAGTATTAGTACTACTGCTGATAGTAGTTGTAATGTTTATTCACTCTGTATATTGAAACATCTTGTTGTTTGTTGTCAAAGTAATGATGCAAAAACTGAAAAGTAACAGGTGACTGTAACCAATAAAGCGAAGCAGATATATATAAACGCAACATTAACACATTTACGAGTAACGACTCCATACAGCCGTGTTCTTTTTTGTTGCATGCAGACTAACCTCTTCGTCTTATAAATACATAATTAATTCCGCTCGTCTGGTATCGGGTTTTAGATTGGAATATTCAAAGTTATATACCGGCGGCCGACCAACAACCATCGGCTTTTACATAACCGGAAAATGTCAGTCGTTGTTCGACCTTTTGAGAGTGACCACTGCTTTCTCTCTCACTATCTCGCGTTCGCCAACTCTGTCTTCCTTCTTATCTCTGTGTTCGACGAAAAAACCGTATGATTTCCTATGGAATTTCCTTGAGGATGTTGAGTAAAGTGCGGTTTCCACTAGTGTCGTAGAAAATGTAGTGGGATATTGTGTTATGAGAGTGTTAGGTGACTTAAGTGATGCTGGAGGTAGATGTTGGGGAAGGACACGAGATCCCGCTATGAATATCCTGAGACGAATATGGGTGAGTTTAGTTCAATTTGTTACCGGAAGTTTATTTTTAATGTGTCTTTTTTGCGGAAGTGATAGCACCAAATTAAGATTGTTAGTAATTTTTAATGATAAGAAATTAAAGTTAAGATCAAGGAAGCGATAAAGCAAAGTAGAATAATTATTAATTTACGATTTTAAACAGTTTGAATTCTGATATTATCATATATAATACTAGAGAAATTAGCTAGTAAAAAGCCTTTTCCGTGACACTTTTTGATACAGGTATCTAACAACTGCAATTGATAAATTTGGTAATAAAAATATGTAATATACAAAATATTAAACGTCATTTTTTACTTGTAAGCAATATATAAACAATTTAAGATCGCTTGATTTGATTTTAAATAATAAGGGTGAACACCGACAAATGGCAAATCATATAGAAATGTGACACAATTTTACAGAAGAAGTTTAAAATACTTAATTATTACAAAAATGGCTTCAAAAGTCGATTTTTTGAAAATTATTTACTTTACTTACTTAGTAGATCCATTTGCATCTTTCGGTGTTGGGCCGTTTATAATCCAATTCTTTCGGAACTTTCTCCATTCCTTCCTATTGGATGTCATCTGTGTTGCTTCCTGCCAATTCTTACCTTTATTCTGCAGTATCTGCGAGATGCCACTGCTCCATTCTTTAATGGGTCTTCTTCTTCTGTTTTCCCTATTGGTTTGGCGTCCCACACTCTTTATATATATATATATATATATATATATATATATATATATATATATATATATATATATATATATATATATATATATACGATTCTTGAACTCCTAAGTGGAGCATAGAGCTTCAGTGAAAACGCGCCATCGGGTTCTATTTTGCGCTAAGGCCTTCACCTCATTCCAAGACTTTCCTTGTTTTCTTATCTCGTCCATGATGGATCTTCTCCAAGTTTGTACTGGGCGACCTATTTTTCGTTTTCCTTGGGGATTCCACTCTAGGGCAGTCTTTGCAATACTGGAGTTATTTTTTCGGAGTGTGTGACCGATCCAACCCCACTTTCTGGACTTTATTTCATTTACTACCCTCTTTTGTTTGGTCAGGTGTAGTAAATCTTCGTTTCTGATGATGTTAGGCCAGAAAATACGAACAATTCTTCGTAGACATTTATTAACAAAGACCTGCAGTTTGTCTGTAAGGGTTTTTGTCGCTTTCCAGGTTTCACATCCGTAAAGTAGTAAAGACATGACATTTGACTGGAATATGCGGATCTTTGTCCTCGTAGTGTAGTCTCCAGACCTCCAAACAGGGTTGAGCATGCTGAAAGCTTGTTGCGCTTTTCGTATCCTCATACGAATATCGTCTTCTGTGCCTCCGCTTTCTGTTATGACACTTCCAAGATACGTAAAGTTTTCCACATTTTCAATCTGCATGTTATTAATGGTAAATAGCGTATTGTTTCTTGCATTTATTCTCATGGATTTGGTTTTACCAATATTGATTTTCAAACCTATTTTATTGGCTTCAGTGGAAAGTGTTTCCAATTGGTCAGTCACATCTTGGAACCTTAACAGGCAGATATCGTCGGCGTGTTCTAGATCGCTTAGGCGTGTGGTTAACGTCCATTGTATCCCTCTTGTGTCATGAGTCTAGTTTGGAGAGAACATAGTCTAGAGCTATGTTAAAAAGAAACGGAGAAAGCACGCATCCCTGTCTGACTCCAGTGAGTACGTCAAATTCGTCACTGTTGATCCCATTGTGTGTCACGCTGCATTTCGCTTCAGTGTACAGTAACTTTATAATGGAAATTATTTTATGCGGGATGTTTCTTAGCTCTAAAATTTTCCATATCGCATCATGAGATAAGCTGTCAAAATCACGCTCGAAATCAACAAAAACCATGTATAGGGGTGTGTTCAATTCAACCGATTGTTCCATTATTAGCCTCACAGTATTAATGTGGTCTATGCAGGAGGATTCTGGTCTAAAGCCTACTTGATTAGCTCGAAATTCAACCTTGTTTGTTAATCTTTTAAGTATGATGGTCGTGAAGATTTTATTTATGGCGGTAAGCAAGGTTATTCCTCTCCAATTTTTGCATAGTGTGAGGTTGCCCTTTTTTGGAAGCTTAATAATGATGCCTTTTTTTCAGCCCGCTGGAATGCGGTTTGTTTCCCACACCTCTCGGATTATGGGGAGCAAAAGTTCAGCAGTTAGATGCGGATCAGTTTTAAGTATTTCGGCAGCAATGTTATCGATTCCCGGAGACTTGTTATTTTTCAGAGATTTGATAGCTGTTATTATCTCTGTTTTGGAAGGGGCGTCGCAAGATATACGCAAGTCTATATTCTGTGGATTTTCGACAATTTCATCTGCGTTATCCCTGGGCGTGCCTAGCATCTCCTGAAAATGCTCTTTCCATCTCTCTATTTGGTCATTTGTTGTAGTAAGTAATTCTCCTGTCTTGGATCTTACGACGTTTGGACAGTTGGGCCCACTTTTTGTTAGAGGTCTAGTAATTTGGTATAGCTCTCTAGTTCTATTGTGTTGTGCAGCTATTTCGGCTTGTTTTGCCAGTTCTTCAGCCCATCTTCTTTTGTCTCTTCTTGCATTTCTTTTAACTGCTTTATTTATTGTTTCATATTCTTGTTGTCGGTTCGCTCTTTCTTCTACAGTTCTTGCTTGCAAAATATCTTTTTTTTTTGCTGTTTTCTTTCTTCGATAAGATTCCAAGTTTCATCTGATATCCATTCTTTTCTACCACACTCTTTTTACTTGTCTATTATTGTCCATTTGGGTTAGATGTCCGAACCATGCCCATTTTTTCTTCTTGATTGAGTCAAGTATCGTTTTGATTTTGAGTCTTTCTCTTATTTCTTCATTTCTGATTCTATCACTTCTTTTTACTCCGATCGTTCTTCTGAGGTATTTTATCTCTGCTGCCTGAATTCTGCTCTGATGTCTTTTGTTTAATATCCAATTTTCAGCTCCATATGTCACTGTATTTCTATATATTGTTTTGTATATTGTCATCTTGGTCTTTGTTGATATTTCTTTGTTATTAAGGAATCCGCTATTTAGTTCCTGAGATAGTTTTCCTGTCTTTTCCATTCTGTTGTTAAGATGTCTCCTTTGTTATTGATTACTGTTCCTAAGTATTTGCATGAATTTGTCTGTATTATTTTTTGTCTATCATTACTTCTATTTGTTGAGTCTTCTCTTTGTTTACGTTTAAGTTGTATTTGCTTGCCTCTAGGTTCCATTTCTTTAAGTTGTATTTCAGTTTTTCTGCTGTTTCTGCAATTAATGCTATGTCGTCTGCAAATATACACATCTCAGCGTTTATCATTTGCATTCTGTTCCAACCGATGCAGTATTTCTTGAATGTTTTCTTACATTCTTTCACTATCTCATCTATTGCATTTATGAATAGCACTGGACTGAGACTTCCCCGTTGTCTAACTCCTTGAGTTGTTTCAAATGGTTCTGACTATTTATTTAACATTATTACTATATTTGTCGTATAAATACAACAATGAAACTTTTCACGGGTATTCTCAAGGACAAATTGGAAAAGCAAATCACTAATGCTGAAGAACAACAAGGTTTTACAAAAGGGCGGTCTATAACAGACGCAGTATTTATAATAAAACAAAAAAAGAAAAAGCTATAGAGTTCGGCATGCCATCGTATATTTGCTTCATTGATTTGACGAAGGCATTTGACAGAGTTCGCCTGGGAGACATTCTAAATATATTAATAGAAAATGAAACACCGACCAGTATAACAAAGATACTCCATAACCTAAATAACAACAACGTAACCAAAGTTAGAGCAGGAGACGAATTCACTGAAAATATTCCAACACCGGGAGGAATTAGACAAGGCGACAGTTTAAGCCCCTTCTTGTTTAATCTTCTCATGGTCAAAATTATCAACAAAGTAACATCTCTTAATCTCGGATATAGAATGGGCAACAAAAGAATTGGTATGACGATGCAGCAATTATTGCCGAATCAGAAGATGATCTCCAAAGGCAGCTCTTTCAGTTCTTTCAAACAAGCCGACTACTAAATATGAACATCTCTATGAACAAAACTAAATGTATGACAATAGCAAAAGATCCGCTCAGATGTAAGTTAGTGGTTGAGGAAAACCCCATAGAACAGGTGATGCAATTCAGATATCTATGCATAGATATATCAAGCACCCACGACCCAGTAAAGGACCTGAGGAGTCAGATCAACAAAGCATCTGCACTGTCAGGATGTCTGCGGGAGATAGTCTGGTCAAATCCGTATATGCGCACAGATAGTAAAATTAGAATCTATAAGACTTGCATACGACCGATCATGACATATGGCATAGAAGTGCGCGAAGATACCAACAAAACGAAACAGATGCTAAGGGTTGCCGAAATGAAAACCCTAAGAACAATAATGGGGAAAACAAGAAGAGACAGAGTGAGAAATACAAACATTAGAGAGCAGTGCAAAATTCAAGATATTGTAAGATGGGGAAGGCAGCGCAAGAGGATGTGGTACAACCATGTAAGACGAATGGATGAGAATAGCCCAAAAATTGTCCTAGAAAACAATCCGCCCGGTTCAAGACCCCCCGGAAGACCACCTAAAAGATGGAGGGATAGTTGGCAATCTACCTCCCAAGAAATTAACCAGAGGCAGCTTCAGAATTAAACAGATCGAAAGATCTACAAAAAGTAGAAGAAGAAGAAGACTATATTTGTTGTTTTTACGTATATACTCTTTTTTGCTTATATCAGTTCTTAATTTACTTGCTTCTTCTTTATGCTTTCCCATATATCTTTTTTTGACTGAGTCGAATGCTTTTTCCATGTCTATAAAGCTCAGATATATTTCTTTATTTTTCGTTAAGACTTTTATATTACTTGTTGCATGGTGAATATATGGTCTTGTGTGTTGTGTCCTTTCCTGAATCCACTATATAAGTACGTCCTCCAATTTGTGTTCTATTTCTTTTCTGATTGTCCTTTCTAATATGGTTTCATATACTTTTGCTGCTACACATAGTAGTAATATACCTCTATAGTTCTTACAGTCTCTTGTGTTTCCTTTCTTGTATATAGGTATAATTACTGCATTTGTCGATTTTCTGCGTATTACTTTTCTCTTCCATATTAGGGTATATATGCATAAACATTTTTCTTTTGCTTTTACTCCTATATATATCATTTCTGGTGCTACTTCATCGCTTCCTGGTGCTTTTCCAATCTTTATCTTTCTTATTGCTTCTTCCAGTTCTTCTTTTTCTATAATTTCTGTATTTTCCGTGTTTCTCATGAATACTCTCTTGATGTGGCTTTCCTTTTCCATTATATTCGTTTGTCGTTCAGTATCAGTTGGAAATGTTCCCTCTGTCTTTCCATTATTGTCTTATCGTCGTTTATTATTGTTCCTTCCTTGTTCATTATTTGTTTCAGTTTCGTTTCTTTGTGGTTTCTTATGTTTTTAGTGTTCTATAAAATAATTTTACGTTTTCTGTGCTGTTTTCTTCCATTTTTCTCGGAATTTTTTCCTACTTTTCTTTTTCTCTTTCTTAACTATCTCTTTAACTTCTGTTCTTTGACTCTTATAATTTTCATTATTTCGTTGGAGTGTTTATGAAACCACTATCAATAACACGCGTATCGCAGGCAGTAGGCCCGCCTTGGAGTAGAAGAACATTCATCCATTTTCGAACAAATAAGAAAAATGGAGTTACATGGTCACCAGTTGCACTCATACAGCAAACAGCCGTAATTGTTTGTCCTTGATCAGCAGCTACAGCTTTTGCTACTTTTCTCTTTCTAACTGGGACAACATGTTAGTGCAGATGGTTTGGGACTGTCTGAATGCCCGTTTCATCGACGTTATAGATACGGTTTAAACATTTATGAAATCTTTATATCCAAATCTTTTTGTTTTTGTTTGTATGAGTTTATATGACTGCGGACACTGAATTAATTCTTCATCTTACAATTTTTTGGTTTAGGTTTAGATTTACTCATTTATTCATTTGTCATTGCTTCGTATACAATCTTATCCTAAATCTAATATTAGAATTAATCTCTAATATATATTCTTTTTTACTATTTTTTAATAATTATTTTACTATTTTCTTTGTAAGGGGTGCTTTTTTATTTATTTATTATAAAACAGATGATGACGTCCTTAGAATTACACAGCAAACTCTTCTGCAGTTATCTATCAAATCTTAAATGCCTTTATATTTTTGTCAAATGGTTTTTTATGATTTCATATTTTAATAAAATATTTTTATTAGGATATTTTTTTATATCTATTTATTAACTAGTTTATTAATGATGGCTGGTGATATTAATTAAATATGGTATCTTCTTTTGACTGTGTTCTATTGTTTTTTTTTATATTTCACGAATTTTATCATATTACTTTTTTCTTCTCATCTTCCAACAAAGGTTTTAGCACTTCTTTTATTGCTTTAAACCATCCAGTGTGTTTAGTCCATATAATTACGCAATTACGCTATAATTATTATCTACTGCATGATTTTTAATATAATACATTCTAATTTAATTTCTTTGAATATTTCTGTCAATTATGAGCTGCAGAAGAATGTATTGTAGATGTTATATTACATTACCTAGACCTTGGAATTCCTCCAATACCTGCGAGGAACCGGTATTGAAACTTTCAGTATTTACAATTATTCTTTAAAAGATTTCAAGTAAATACTTTCTTTTGTTATATGTTAATTCTTCTTTTGTTTCAAAAAGGTTAGATATTCATAACATAATTCAAGGAAATCCTCAGATTTAGCCAAATGTTCATGGCCATCTGAAATATTCTTTTGTGGCAAAACAAAATTTAAAAATAAAACTAATGGTTTTAGGTTCCCCGAAAAGAATGGGAGTGGCCGTCCATTTATACTAAAATGCATACCATACAATGTATGCAACAGTCAAGAAATTGCGTGTTGAAAAGCGTTCTGTAATTATTGGTAGAAAAAAGGAAAAATGCTTTTGTCGATATTATTAGTCTGCTAAAAACAGAAAAACGTTAATAGATTGTATGTCTCGTGTTAGACACTTATAGTGAAAAAGTGTACTTCTAATGAATTAGAAGTCTTACGTTTTTATTCGAGAAATGTAGGATTTTGTAGTTTTAGCTATGGATTAAGTTTTGTAGTCAATCTATTTTTAACAAGCCTCAGGAGGCGCAAAAATTTACTGGAATTACTTAAAACGTATGAAAAATTGTAACCACAAGAATAACTCGAATAAGAAAGCAAATCCTGTATAAGGTTTTCAACATAAAATTGTACATAATCTAACAAAAACAATAGGAGAATAACTTGGCAGTGACACTGACTTATGTGTCAAACACTGACGAACCTGACAGGATAAGGTTGTCTACATTATTTTAAGTCTGGAGCAAATACCATAACAATGAAGTTAACGGCACATCATTCCCCAAGCTTTCTTCCAAATAACGTGGTACATGTTGAACTCTTTCAGATCTTCTAGGGACTCCTGGAACACGATGAGAGTCCTTCAAGAAGTAATGAATCCGGTGGAGGGAAAGATATAGACAACTGCTCGATGCTGCGTGTTATGTGTGGTTATATAATTGGCCGATCAATCATCGAGACTCGAATGTAAATCATGTAGGTTCTTTACCAACACTATTCTTGATCTGGTGTATCTAGTATTTCTTCTTCAACTCGTCCAATTGAAACTAGATGACGATTAGACATTGTGGTATCTTGTACGTCATTCAGTTTAATATCAGGGTACTCATTTCTGCGATAGGCTGGTACTTATTATCCGATCGAGCCTTTTCATCAGGATATGCCCTGATTCTGCTAGCCATGACGGTATTCTATTCCCATTTGGAGATCGATGTGTATGCACCAACATTCTTTCATGCGGCGTAGAATTCATTCTTTCTACAGTTTGCAACAATGCAAGAATGGAATCAGCGCAACTGGAAGTTATTGTTTAAGTCTCAATAGGACATTAAGTAGTGTTAAACTTTTCTAGTTGATCATTTTCATAAAAGTTACAAGCAGGAGTTCTATATGTTGCTATTCCGCTGGAGTTGAGAAACTCTTTGAATTCGGCTGATAGAAGTTGAGTACCTCTATCCGAATTGATTACCGTTTTTTGCACGGATAAGTATTTGGCATGGGAAAGCAAATGGAGAACTAAAATACTCATCTATTACCATAAGACTATAACGGGTATTGGTATTCGAAGGCACTGGTCCTTAAAAGTAGATACTAAGGCATTCGAAGGGAGATGAGGCTTTTATAAGCTTTGGAAAATACCCCTGATTGTTAAAGTAACTCAACTTGATTTTGGCACATACTTGATAGTCTTGTCAAGTTAGTCTTGACTTCATCGAGAGAGAGAAAGTTAAATTCTTTGATTTTATTTAGTGATCATACGTGTTACCTCTGGATGAGAAAGTGCTGTGTGAAGTGACTTGAGATTGATGCATCCGCTGTTTGGTTGTCTTGTCCTGCTCGATATACTATGTCATCTTTAATTACATATAATAGGACATATAATGAGAAATAAAGGCAGACACGAGCTACTCCAATGCATTTTGCAGCGTAAAATTTAAGGAAAAAGAGTCCCAGGACAAAGAAGAATATCCCGGCTTGCTAACCTGAGAGGTTGGCATGGTATAGAAAGACCTCAACACAGCTATTCCATATAGCAACCAACAAAATCATCATATCCAGAATGATCGTCAACGTTCGGAACGGACAGGCACACTAAGAAGAAGATCTTTAATTAAAGGTGCCAAAGGTAAATTAATAAAAGGTGCCAATTCAAATCGCCATCTTTATATTTTTCATTTTTGACCTTGCTGGAATGTTCGGTGTCAAACATAAATATTACAGACTTTTGATCACTGATGATTGTGAAATGCTTTTCTATTAGAAAATGGCGCCACTTTGTTAGATATTCGACTATAGTGTCCGCTTTTTTTTCACAACAGAATGATTTATGGTTTAGCTCGCTAGAGCAATGGGTCTGGAATACTGACTCAAGGTATCAGCAATCGAGTGTTCTGAAACAAGTTTCAACAACAAATGTCAGTCGATTGTTCTTTAAAAACTTTTTACACCAGTGGTAACACCAAACTGAATACGAAGTGTAAGAACATGGTGTTATGCACTAAGGACAGTAAATTGTGATACTTTAGACACATATCTTTGATATTTGGTAGTGAGTAGGCATTAAATTAAGTAAATCGATTAATTCTCTGAGAATAATCATTGACAAGGCGCTTCTTGAGAGTTTCGTTTTTGGTAATAAGAACTTGCGTCCTCCAAAAAGATTGACTTTCTTCAATAATGCCATCGTTTAAAAGCTTAATTTTATTTTTAATAAAAATCTGATCCTCATCACTCTGCCTCCTGATTTTATTGCGGTTGGTGTACAGTTCGAAGTCAGGTTATAAAATAAAGGAACTGCAGGAACTGATGCTTCAACTTCGCTACATACATTGAATACTTTCTTAGACCACTGTTTTGTTCCGCTCTTTTTATCGCATTTAATGATTCTATCTCTCTTTCGCTTCTACCTATGATATCAATATCATCTGCAAATGCCAATATTTGTACACTTTTTGTTATTATTGTTCCTCTGGTGTTGACTTTTGACTCTCTAATTATTTTCTCTAATGTAATGTTAAATATAATACAGGATAGGGCATCTCCGTGTCGTAGGTCCGTTCTCACATCGATTATATCTGTTAGTGCGTTTTGAATTCGAATTTTGCTTTATACTTTAAGTGTTTCTTTTACTATATCAATGAGTTGAGTTGGAATATTCAACTCTTTCAGTGCATGGATCAGAAATTCTCGATGGATGCTATCATAGGCACTCTCAAAATCAATAAAAAGGTAATGTGTGTCTATAATAAATTCACTAGTCTTTTCCAAGATTTGCCTCAAGACGAAGATCTGATCTATTGTGGACTTCTGCCTGTAGAAACCACATTGATATCCTCCAATTATTTGTTCCGCATATGGTCTCAATCGGTCATACACAATATTTGGCAGTATTTATTATAACTATAAACAAGTTAATATTGTCGTAGGAGTGGTTACTAGAAATGTTTAATATTCTGCTATACCTTTGACTTAAAAGGTGAGGGATAATGGGTCCATAGAAACAGTCAGCGTACATGGCTTTCTAGGAAGTTTGCACAGATTAGCGAAGTGTTCATTATAAAAACTGACGGAGCTACCAAAACCTATAAGATCATCGGTACGAAGGCATTTATAAACGCAGGTACTATAGTTTTCCTTGATGAAGCGGGATTAGCAGCAATAATGCAGACTGTGCAGTGATCATTGCCTTCAAATACGTTGGTATACGAACTAGTGTTCTTGGAGCTGCAAACCCGTACCAAGTGTTTCTTTTTATCACAGGATTTGCAGATGGATTTCCGAGCAGATCAGATCTGAGATGTTTTGGCCTACCGCAGAAGAAACATTTGTGTCTTGACCTTGAAGAGTTAGCAATAGAGTTGGTAACAGCTGTCATAGTGATGCTCTCAGAATTTATTGAAGAGCTCTGTGACTCGAATTGATAGTCATCAGATAGAGTACTGAGTGTTTGGTTTCTTCCAAAGTTAACGGTAACCTCTATAACAATCTTGATCATATCTTGGTGTACGTCATTCCAGCGATGAAAACTCCACGAATTGTATCATTTTTGTTAGTTTTGGCATCTACAACAGTGAAATTGCAGTATTTTGCTAACTGTATTAACGATTGCATGTAAGCATCGATAGTCTCTCTAGTCTGTTGTCGTCAACAGCGTGATTTTATTAATGTCTAGGGTTTTGCAGTAGCACTATCAGCAGCAACAGCGGGAGTGACAACCTAGGCGGCCAAAAAGTTCATGAATGTTCTTCTCTAATGGTCCTATTCCTTTACTGGTGATTTCACAGATGGATTCCCGTCAAGCCTCTCAGGTCTTAGATACTTCTTCATTATGTTGATAATCAACACGAAAGAGTAAAGTTGTCTACAATATTCTATGTACAGCCTTCTCTTTCCTTGTCTAAGGTACAGCCAATACAATACCAGGGATGTTAATATAGCATTAATAATTTTGACTTTTATGCTTTCCATTTTTCACAAAATTACATCACCAAAATAACGGTATATTTTCCCGTTAATGAACATATTAATGGTGTTGGTTTTTGTGACCTTTAATGGAACAAATCTACCGTTATATCTTTAACAAATGCAGATGATTACAAAAAATTAAACTGTGTTTTTTTTTCTCCAGCGCTGTATAATTTTTTTAAACATAATTCAATTAACTTTAACTACTAATTAATGACCATTGTTGACCTACTGTTCTCAAAATCAACACTTCACAAGCTATTTGTTATACAACAATGATTCATCCTTTGTGTATCGGTGCATTTTATGCACATTAGTCATATATTTTGGGTCGCCTGCACGTTTAGTCTCCATACCTGGGAAAAAACGAGAATTTTGATAGTTGCGAGGTGACTCATCCAGTAATATATTTCTAAATAAAAAGTAAAAGGCGCAATCCTGTACCGTTATGTCATGTTTGTCCTTTAACGTTGTATTTTGTAAGATTTTATGTATTTTAAATAAATAAAAAAGTGAAAGAAACTCATAGTTTATGTAGTCTTCTGAGTAATATGCTATTTCATTGGTAATTAACTGAATGTATTACTATAAACTTGATTAAATGTCAAATTTTTATCTGTCAGTGTCAAGTTGCTCCTGATTTTGAAGTTCATTTAAAGAAAGTGATGAAGCAAGTACTAGATGCTAAGTGAACAGAAAAATTTTAAGGGGGAAATAGTTAATTTTTGACTCAAACAAAGGATTCTTAATTTTGTGAGTGTTTCGAGGTGAGCTCTACTCCTGTATGTCGTCTAAACTATTCCTGGTGATTTAAATGTTTAAAAGTAAAAATGCAGATAAACCAAATATGTTATCTACGTACTTATTTATAAATACAGTATCTTTTGAACTAACTGAAAGCTTGGAACATCAGACCCTTGATAATTTGGTTCCTCCTTCTCCTAAGTGCCTTCTCTGTTGAGGTTGGCGATCAGTATGTCAAATTTCTCTCTGTTCTGGGCTTGATGAATTAATTCATTTCCTCTTGTAAAGGTCCAATCTCTGATGTATCGTAGCCAAGATTTTTTATTTCTTCCTGTGCCACTTTTACCTTCAATCTTGCCTTCTAATTTTACTTGGAGCTGCTCAATTTCCCTGTGGCGCATTTTTACAGTAATAATTCGCCTTTCCGAAAATATGGAAATTTGATGAAATCATCATAATCATCAAACCAGTTCCAGATCATTAATTCCTATTAGTTTGGTTTTCGAGAATGTCACTAAGTTACTCAGCAAATCCCTTGAATGGTCAATGAAATATCAAAAAGTTTTAGGGAAAAAAAACTGCAATTCTGTTTTCCTAGACACGCCTCAAGTTTCAGCAAAGTCTGGCATAGATATCTGTCCTGCACATTAAAAAGTCCACTATCCAAACTAACTATTTCCTCTTACTCAAATCCTTTATATCATAAAGACACTTTTCCGTAAAATTTAATGATCAACAATCTATTTTTCCTATTAATTTCGGTTTTCTGCAGGGTAGTGCTCTTTGACTGCTTCTTTTTTCACTATCCGTAGCCGATATATCAAAAACTAATAAAACTATAATCGCCTCTTTTGCTGATGACGTATTAGTTATAAAAGAAGATCAAGAGCAAGGATCACAGGACTTGCAACATCACCTGAACTATTGGTACACAGGATGTTAAAAGTAAATAAAGCAAAATTCATTCAAATGAGATTTACCAAGCGGCACAACACATGTCCTCCTATAAAAGTGGTTAATGTACGGATATCCACAGTCATAGTGGCACAGTCAAGTAATCAAACGAATCTGGTACTACATACTTCATCTATAATAATATGCAAAACCATCGTGACTATACTATTCCAAAGATTTCGGTCTAAAGTGTTTAGCTCGCTAGGTTAAGCTACGTTCAATATGAGTGGACGCCTAACCACTCTTCCACTCGAGCTAAGAGGTATATTATGGCTTATCCCTAGTTTAATGTCCTTTCAGCTCAGCTTTCGACCCAGCAAAATAATTCGAAGATCATTCCTATTCATATCTAGTAGATCTTTGGATCTCTTCTTAGAGAGTTCATATATAAAATCCTTCGAATGTTTAAAACCCATATGTTCGTATCAGTGGTTACGTTTCACCACCACGTCCGATATAGTTCTTTTGATTGTGTTTATTGCTATTCCAACGACAGATTTTGGGCTTATGAATGTTTCTTTTGCCCTTCTCTCGCAAGCAGGTCCATCTTTTTAATACCCTTTAATATAAGTATTTCCATGAACCCAGAGTACCTTGTTACTTTTTCCCAACCGAATTAGATTCTCAAAACAGTTTCAAAGTCAGTTCGATTCGATTCCTGTGCCTTTAATGCCGCGTAGCTCTCTGATATAATTTTTATAGATCTGCCTCTAGAGTTCCTCTTTATTAGTTACTACAGGAACATCTCTATAGCATAAATTACTGCTCGGAAGCTAGTGGAGTAATTACCTAAGCTTTCACTAAGACTTAGACGTGGTTACCTACTTAGACTCCAGCTCCAACTTCTTCATCGGTTTTGTTCGTTAAAGTGTGCTGAATAAAATACTGCTGTATTTTTCTCTTATGATAGTTACTAGATCGTCCGCAAGCGAGCTGTGCCTCAAGAAGCTGGATCAAGTCATCCACCAGGAGGGACCACAATAGAGAAAGATGCACTCTCCCTGTTAGCACCCTTAGCTGATTTGGCCACAACCTGCTTTTCTTGCAGGTCTGTTAGATTCAACCTAATTTTCAGCATTGCTTTGATCCAGTTGCATACGGTAGTGGATCATTGTTTGATGTTGCTGCATCATAAAGAGAATTTGGTACTGCATTGTTAAATGCGTCTTTTATATCTAAAAAGGTGGTTAACGCAGTCTCTCCATTATTAATGGAGGGACTGATTTTCTGAACTACCTCGTCCAGTGCTGTGTCTGTTAATATACCTTCTTGATATGCATGTTGGTTGCTATTTTGAGGATGATCCTTTTTTTTTCTATTACCGTTAACAGTAATCATGTAGACTACACCACCCTCACAGATGTTTAAGTCTTTGGTATAATCTAATCTAGTGGTAGCGCTAAAGATCTTAGAAGTTAGGATAAACAATAAAACCCATTTCTGTTTGTAGTAGGGCAGGAAATATTCTATCCTTTCCTGGAGATTTAAATGGAGCAAAATGGTTTATGGCCCAGTTTGCATTCTCCCTCTTGGTGTTTTTTTACAGAGAATTCCCAATCTTCTTTTCTAAGACGTTTAGGTCTTTTTAAGTTTTCAGCTTGAGTATTTTCATCAGTAATAAACCATGGCATATAAATAACCACACACTTTTCCACGAATTGAACGAGATAGGTGAGGCGAGGAACGCTATTGGACAGAGTTGGATGAATTGAATAATAGTGACTGTTATCAGCATTAGTTATATTTTGATATAAAGTTTCACATTTAATCCTGGCATCTTTCTTTATCAAAGGCAAGAAATTATTAGGTATTACTTTCAATCGTTGCTCTATTCGAGTGTCACAAGCACTTTTGGTTGCTATATCTACTTCATTGCCAGTAATACCTGCATGTCCCTTAACCCAAACAAATTTGATATTTTTTGCTTCTGCATGAAAGATCATAGTTTAGATTTAATGTTTAGTATTATATCGTTTTCATTCTTCTTTTTATTTTTATAAAGACATGACTGTGTCTGTTTTTCAATGTACCTCCAGTAAGTTGTCGTTCCATCGTTTTCGCGGTCTTCCTACTGATCGTCTTCCTATTGTGGAACATTCTCTTGCCAACTTTACTACTCTGATTGTTGTCATTCGGCTTATATGATCGTTCCATTCTACTATTCTATATATCGTTTTTAAAATTTATAATGGGAGATCCAATGAGTGCTTGCAAAACCGATTTGGGATCAGATAGAATTAAAGCTCTATTAATTGGATTTTTTTCACAGCAATTAAGTGCTTTATTTATTGTTAAAGCTTGTGCTACAAAAATTGCATATATATTTAATATAAGATACTTCTTCAAGTATTGGAGGGCGGTATAACAAATTAAATGTTTTTAAAGAAATACGGTAAAAAAAATACGGTAATTTTTAAACAAATGTGTTGCTAAAATGGGGCCAATAAAATTATGTGCAAATCTTTCAAGTAATTATGTATAAAACTTCCGTGGCATAAAACATATGGTGTTCTTAAGACATCCTCTTGATGCATTCATGTTACATCATTGGCTATTAATTACGTTCATTACTCCAATGACACTATTTAAATATTTGCTATGTAAAATAAATTAATTTGCCATTGGAATGTATCTGTTTGCTATATTTTTACGAGACTCTATATGGTCGCTGATATAATATTTAATATTAATATACTCACGTATTAGTTCAGACCACTTCCTTGTACGGACTTCACAATCGCGTTCTGTGGTATTACATTTTAATATTAAAAAAACGTTAATCTGTTGATTATATTAGAATTATATTAACATTATTACTAATTTTAACATAAACAATTTGGTCACTGATATAGAAACATAAATTAAAACTGGTAACGAAAATAGTTATTAGAAAATATTATGCCGATAACAATACTACAATAATGATCTTGACATATATCTTAGTATGCATTCATAGTTTAGACAAAATTAATCATAAATTAAAACGAAAAAGAGATAAAAAAAGAAATGTAACTTTGAAACAACAATTTTGAAACAAATTCTGTCACTACTTTTTGATTTTCTGCATCTTTAAACATTTCATTTGGTTTTCCTGCGCCCACTTCCTCTTACTTTGCTCCCACTTCAGCTGCTGATTATTTTAATACTCATCTTTCTCTAGTTTTTATTTTTTTCTCACTTCCGAGATTTTTCTACAATTTATTTGGTATTGAGAAAGGGGAAGAAAGATGTCCCATTCTCTTACATTTCTGTTTGCAATGTCTCAGAGCCTCATCAGTCTATATATTGAATAATACTGGATAAAAACAACATCACTGCTTTGAGTCCTTTAGTGACCAGAAAGCCTTGGGATATTTTATTTCCCAATTTAATTTTTGATGTAGTTTCTGTACAGAATTTTAGAGCATCAATGATAATATTTATAGCAGTTTCCTTAATGTCTTTTCATAGCTTATTAATACGTACGGTATCATAAACTTTTTCTATTACTTCAGTTATGTTAAAAATATTGTGGAACAGATTATATTCTTCATACATGATGGTCTGTTAACACTCCTTTATATAGTCGGCTTAGCGTGCTGGTTACGGTTATTCCTAGGTCCAGTTTACTTCACCATAATCATCATCACCCAGCCCTTTGCGTCTACTGCTGGACATAGGTCTCCCTCATTTTTGTCCATTGTGCTCTGTCTTGAGCACTTTTCATCCAATTTCTTGACATGTTCTTGAGATCGTCAGTCCATCGTGTAAGAGGTCTTCCCCTACTTCTTTTGTCTAATCTCGGCCTCCACTCAAGTAATCTCTTCGTCCACCTTTTATCACTGATTCAGGCGACGTACCCGGCCCAGTTTCATTTCAGTGTGGCAATTCGGAAAATTACATCGGTAACTCCTGTTTTTCGTCTTAAGTCAGCATTTTAGAACTTGTAGCTGTCAATGTCAAAGTCAAATGTCAATGAGATTGACATCCTGTTTACTTACTTCCTTGTATATCGATGTTATCCATTCTTCGTTGCATGTAGGTCAGTATCTGTTAAATATAAATGTAATTATTTGTAACAATAAAACACTGAAAATTTTGTTTTCAAACTTCCACAAAATTTATTTTAAACTATTATCACTGTTTCGCACTCTTTCGTACAGCTGTTTCGGCTGATTGCCTTTCTCAAGTGATCTATTTTTTGGATGCGTTTACACTTTATAGTCTCAATGAAATAGGTTGAGGAGGGGAGAACTGTTTGTCTCAAGTTGGTCATTCAGAATTATATCTGTGTTTTTTTAATTTGTTGATTTCCATAGATTCTAACAAAGATAGCTTAAGGCCTTTATTTTGAATGTGAAGAATTTTAAATTCTTCATTAAAAGAATGATTATGATCTAGAAGGTGAAGTGCGTATGTAGAATCTGTTTTTCTATTATTGAAAGCCTTTTTATGTTCTGCTATTCGTTTATTAAAGTTTCTACCAGTTTGACCGATGTAAGTTTTTGGGCAGTTGCTGCCACATTTAAGTTTGTACACACCACTGTGTAAGTGTTATTTATTTTGGCTCTTGTTGTTTTTGATATACTTGCCTAGGTTGTTATTTTTTTTTAAGATAAAAATAAACGATTTCCGAAGTGGAAATTGACACGTCAATAAATAGGTTGTTATTTGTTCGGAAAGCTGGTGTCATTCTTCTCTTTTTTATGTATTTGGCTATTTTTGTTGATATTTTTCCTGCATATATAATCGGGCAGAAGGTACTGAGTTTTTTCTTTTGGCTCTATTTGGCCAATTTAATACAACAAAGCGATAGCAGCTTTTTGCTAAAAGATTTATTCTTTACACATTTCGCATAGCCCAGAGATAGAAAACGATGTGATTATATCGTTTTCGTTCACGGCCGCCAAAGCAGGTGGCGCCTCTGCTTGCAAACCACTGCAGTGGTGAAGCTTTAGGAGATTTTTATTCTACTTTCCGTGTTTGAATTTGTATCAGCCCAAGTGTCTGACGATGGCTGGGATAGGCCGAAATGATCATAACACTTTAGTGATACCGATTCGAGCACGGAAAGTTTAACGAATTTGTCCTCCTAGGCCATATAAATGGCTTGGAAAATATATATATATGTATATATATATATATATATATATATATATATATATATATATATATATATATATATATATACGATTTTTCACGAAAAAATCGATGAAAACAACCCCCTAACCACACCCATAATCAAAATCGATCTTCGCCCTTCTGCAATTCTCTTTGTACATGTATTGTTAATACGTCCATTAAGTTTGACCCATTTAAAATGCTTAGTTTTAGAAAAAGTACAGCTTAAAGCGAGAAACGATTTACAATTTCATATTTTTTACCCTTCTTTTTTTAAATATCCCCCAAAATACTAAATATATGAAAGAAATAAAATGTACTAAATTGTAGCTTTTTTAATGACTAAAATTTTCCTTTATTTAGATTTGTTGTACAATGAATATTTGGCGAGATATAGCCGTTTAAAGCATCGATTTACGATCAAGCACCATCTTTTTCGAGCCCTTTAAACTCACCCCATTTAAAAACCAAGGGTTCCAAAGAGATTTAATTCACAGATCCTTGTAGCTCTTAAAAACCTCTGCAAAATCGTTTTTGAGGAAACACTCTATCGTTAGAAATGAAGGAAATACGTTAAAAAACCAATTAATTTTTTTCGGAAAATTCCATTAGTATAGTACAGTACATTTTGGAGCATAATAATCTACAAAACCGGTATATTAGGTAGTGGGGCGTTATACATTCGAAATTTTAAGCGTTCTTATTTTGAAATCCCATACAACAGAATAAAACATTTGCTCATATGTTTATGCCTTGGCAATGAAAATATCAGAGCAACAGACTGGGGATGATATTCCAAAGATGGATTGTTATTACCCGTACGCATGAACAAACAACTTGCACCCGATGAACTTTTGAAAATTATTTTTTGCCAATGCAAAAAAGGATGCGGAGTTTCATGTGGGTGCAGAACAGTTGGTTTATACTGTAACTTTACTTGTTCTGGGTGCTGAGGTGAAGGGTGCAATAATAGTTCACCAATAATTGAAGAAGATGAGGATGACATAGATCACGATGAAGATGTAATTGATGACGAATAAAATTAATATTGTAATTGTTTTACCTATAAATGTAAATATTTTCAACTATTTATGTAAATGTATAAGAATATATGGTGCCTTTTTATGTTGATAAATTTTTTTGTATTTAATTCTACTTTTTTCAATTTATATCTATTAAATTAGTTTATAAACTGCACCCTTTACAACTGCAATGTTGTAAAGGGTGATTTTCAAAAGTTGAAAAGTTGCAAAATTTTGGCAAAAAATTGTTTCTATCTATAGCACTCATAACAATTGATTTTTAAGGGTTGAAAATGTGTGAAATTGTATTTTAAAGTATAAAAAAATCACTGTTTAACTAATCCAAACCAAATTTCACTCATCTTAAGATTTGTAATGTTATTTTGCAATTTTTGAAAATTAAGCTTAATGAGTTAAGCTTAATTCCAATTTTTTATGCAAATCGTTCCAAGGCGAAATCATTTTCTGCGCATTACTAATTTTTTTACATTAATCACTAACAAGGGTCACTTTTTAAGGGTTGAAATATGATGGAACTTTATTCAAAAGCACGAAACTATCATTATTTAATTAATTCAAACCAAATTTTACCCATATTCAGGTTTAATATGTTATTTTATAATTTTTGACAATTAGGGCTAGTTTTCACCCCTAAGAACAATCAGGGTTCGTCTACATGGCATAAACTATAAAGCAGCGGGTGAATTGAGCTTAAATCCAAATTTTTATCCAAATCGATCCAAGGCGAAATCATTTTTTTAGAATTAGTAATTTTTTTACATTAATCTCTAACAAGGGTTGCTTTTTAAGGGTTGAAATATGATGGAACTTTATTCAAAAGTATAAAATAATCGTTATTTAATTAATTCAAACCAAATCTTACCCATATTCAGGTTTAATATGTTATTTTATAATTTTTGACAATTAGGGGTAGTTTTCACTCCTAAAACCATTCAGCGCACTTCGCTTCGATATAGATTTTGATCCTTGGGCTATCACCCACCTACTGTTAAAATTTCAACTCAATTCATGCAGGACGAAAAAATTGCGAGGTTTTAACTTTTTTCGAGCTTCATTTCCTGAACTATTAAAAACTTTCTTAGACAAGCAACATTGTTACATAAACAACATTGTTGCGAGACAGATAGTTGAACGATATTTTATACAATGTCTATACCCAGGTATGGATTTATTTTTGTCCAAGTTTTATATTGGTCTACTATTTCAAATGCAGTTCAAACAGATATATATTAAATTGTATGTTCCGTTTTAAATTCGTTTTATCTGTATATATTTATACTGTGGCTGTGATTTGCCACGTATTATTGTAGCGCTAGATTGGACAGTATTTGGCAGAGTCTCTCTGTCTCAACCCGTTGTGAGTTTTAAACAAACAATTCCCCTTAGCTGCTTCCCATACATCTGTACATGGTCAATAATGTTTTTTCGATTTTCTTGCTGTTTTTGCCGCAAAATAGAATTTTATGACGGAACGGTATTCAAGCGTTATTTACTTTAGACAGGAATTTGCGCATAACGAAATAAATATACCAATTATAGTATTACTATATGTATGACCTACGCCTAGAAATTTTCGCCTTGCACTCGTATTTGTTGTTATACCGTTCCTATATTTGCGCAATTTTTCCGCATGGTAACAGTTCACGTGTTTGGATGCTATAACCATTATTGCAATTTGGAGGAGCACATCTAATAGCAATCCTAAAAATAGTGTTTGCGGTAAAATATCAGTGTCAAATATTCGTGTTGGAAGCATCCTAAATATATAGAAGATCACGCGAAGGAAATATACAAAAAAGATTTATATACATAGTTTATATTTTGGGATATAAAACAAGACTATTGTGGAGATACATGTGGGAGAACCAGTCAGTTTAAAAACGAATAATTCGTATGGAGTAGTCAGATCTAACGGTTGTTTTTGAAATGCATGCTTTCTATACATGCGGTTCTCTGTTAGTTGTTCTCGTTTTATTGTGTTTCATAAATTGTAAAGCTTATCATCTATACAGCATGCATTTAAAATATGGACAGGGCCGCCTTAACCATGCATTGGCCTTTAAACAGTTAGAACATGTGCCCTTTTAATAGGTCAAAACATGTGAACAAAAATATCATAACATACTGTTATTTAGTGATTTTATTTGTTAAGGGCCGGTTTCACCAATAACAAATAAATCAGTGAGTAGTTATTGGTCGAATAAAATTTATTATAGTGTATTTTTATGTATGAGAGAGTAATAAAACAATAAATTATGTATGCAAATCCCTAAACTGTTGATACGGGTGACTCAATGAAAAACAGATATTTGTCAACAAGTTTACAGAAATATATAGGAAAACAATTTTAAATTGAGTATGACCACCAGGTATAAAGGTTGGAGCAGAATAGAATACAATAGTTGTGAGGGTTACTAATCCCTAAATAAGGTTGCCAGTGTCGGAGTGATGGAGGTTAACAGGTACTAATGAATTTGCAAGAAATGTAAGATGTTTATTTTATTGGTTATATATAACCAATAAAAGTTTAATAAGTACCTACCTATTTGCAAAATAAAGTTTAATTCTTTAGATAAAATAAAACGTTTTATTTTACCTGAAATGAGTGCAATCCACGAAGTAAGGGTTTCAACAATCAAACATTTAATTCTTTAATTCCAGGAATCTACGACAGTAATTGACTAGATAATTACCTTCTAAACTTATTCCACAGAAAATGTGATAGTGGGTTTTTCCATTTTGTAGGAAGGTCCAAGTGGCGTATTCAAAATTCTTAACAGTTCACTAAAAGTAGGTACTTCAGTTGCAAGGTGCAGTTTATTGTGTATACTAGTGTTATGGAAAATTTGGAAGTGCCGTGTAAACGCCGAAAAATTGGTCCTTTAACAGTTAATGAAAAAACATTAATATTTAATTGTGTTAAATCACTTACAGACAAACGTTTATGTGAAAGTGTTGATGAGACCGTTGAGTTAGTTAGCAGTACACTTGGTGTTGGGAAATCTACGATTTACAGAGTTATTAAAGAAGAGAAATGTGGTAGTTTTCAAATGCCACGTAATGCTCCAGGGAAACCAAAATTTCAAATAGAATATCATTTTAAAGAAGGACTTCGACGGAAAGTGCATGAATTCTTCTTTAGACAAGAATTTCCAACATTGGATAAAGTTCTTGTCTCAGTTCGAGATGATAAGGATTACCCAGAAATGAGTCGAAGTACGTTATGGAAACTTTTAAAAGAAATAGGTTTCCGCTGGAAAAAGAATCCCAGAAAGTCTATTTTATTAGAAAGAAGCGATATTGTCATATGGAGAAGACATTTTCTAAGAACCATAAAGGAAATGAGAAACCAAAAAAGAAAAATATTTTATCTTGATGAAACATGGATCAACGAGGGTCATACACCAAATAAATTTTGGCAGGATGAAACTGTTACAAGTCAAAGGCACGCTTTTGTAAATAACTTATCTACTGGTTTAAACCCACCATCAGGAAAGGGACGCAGGCTGATAATAGTACACATTGGCAGTTCAGACGGTTTTGTTGAAGGTGGTTTATTAACTTTTGAATCAACTCGTACCGGTGACTATTATGAAGACATGAACGCTGATGTCTTTTAAGAATGGTTTGAACAAATGATAGATCTTCTTCCTAAGAACTGTGTAATAGTAATGGATAATGCAAGTTATCACTCCAGACTCATAGAAGGACTGCCCACAACCAAGTGGTTAAAAAAAGACTTGCAGAATTGGCTGAGTTCAAAAAATATTACGTACCATCCCGGATCTATAAGAAAGGAACTTTATTCGTTGTGTGCCCTTCATAAAGAAAAATTTAAAAAATACGAAATTGATGAAATTGCCAAAAATCGTGGAATGACAGTACTTAGATCCCCACCATATCATTGTGAATTAAACCCGATTGAACTGGTATGAGCACAGATAAAGAGTGAAGTTTCAAGAAAAAATACCACTTTTAAAATTCATGATGTTAAAACAGTTGTTTTTGGAGGCCGTAAATAATGTAAAACCTGAAAACTGGGAAAAGGCAGTAAATCACACTATTAAAGAAGAGGAAAAAATGTGGAAGCTGGACAATATTACTGATAAAATGATCGAGCCAGTTATAAATCTTGGTTCTGAAAGTTCATCTTCTGAATCTGATTTGGATTTGTAACAAGTAGCTGTAAGTTTTATATTAATATTTTTATTCATCTATTTAACATACCTTAGACGGTTTTAAAAACTCTTTTTCTCTTTTGTAATTTTTAAAAATTAAAAAAAATGTGAATTTTTTAAAACCCTTTTTAATGTAGGCCAGTCAGTTCTAATATAGTGTGTGATAAAAGAGGTCACTTTTGTTTACATGCACATAACACTTTATAACACTGAAATAATTCATTTATTTTTTACAATTATTCAAAGTAATTTTTCAATTAATCTTGAGCACGCCCATGGAGTGGTCGGAGGTACCAGTTAAAATTATGCTACTTACTCTCTCGTTCATAAAAATAAACTATAGTCGATCATATTTTATTGCGTTTCAATAACTTTTGTACTCCACAGTTTAATAGAAATTCAGATGTCAAAAGACAAGTTTGAGATAGAATTCTGAAGTTGTCTATTTGCTTATTGAAAAAACATCAATAAGCAAATAGCAGTAAACAATGGGTACAACGAACAAACAATTAATAAAATTTTAAATAAAAAACTACATAAGAAAACCCTGAAGTACCTTCTGCTCGATTGCATATACAGGCAAGATATCAAAAAACTAGCCAAATCCATAAAAAGAAAGGAATAGTACCAGATTTTAGAACAAATAACAACTTGGGCAAATATACTAAAAACAAAAAGAGCCAAAAAATTACGTAGGCAGTGGTTTATAAAAACTTAAATGTGTCGACTGCCCAAAAACGTGCATCAGTCAAACTAGTAGAACTTTTAACAAGCATATAGCAAAACATAAAAGGACCTTCAATAATATAAAAACAGATTGTACGTACGCACTTCATTTTCTAAACCAGAATCATTATTTTAATATCGAATTTCAAATTCTTTACATCCAAAATAAAGGCCTTCAGCTATCTTTATTAGAATCTATGTAAATCAACAAATTAAAAAATACACACATAATTTTGAATGACCAACTTAAGACAAACAGTTGTCCCCTCCTCAATTTATTCAGTTAAAGACTATAAAGTGTAAACAAATTCCAAAAATAGATCACTTGAGAAAGGCACACTGCCGAAACAGCTATAGTGATGAGAATTTATAATAAATGTTGTGGAAGTTTTGAGAACAAAAGTTTTCAGTGTTTTATTGTTATATAAAATTAATTTCCACCAAGTAACGGTCGAATCCATCACTGAAAAACATATTTTACAACATTTCTGTCTTAGTATTTGTTTGTAAAATCATTAATTTTTAGCCTTTTTTTTTAATGGAATATTTCATTTCTACAAATATTACTTCTATTATTAACTTTCAATTAGGAACAGAAAATTGATTAATTTAATTGTTCAAAGTACCTGACCTCCTCCTTCTTGTATACGGGCTCTACAATGTTTCACCAATGAATACCGAATATTTTGAAAAATCAAATGTCGGAATAAGCATAATCTTTTATAAATCCCCAAAAACAAAAATCCATTGGATTAAGATCTGGACCGCGTGGTGCCCATTCAATTAGTGCATCGGGCGCCCTTCTTATCGATGCTGCTGTGTTTTGTAAGAATGATAAATAATTTTATACTTTCACATTATTGGGAAGAAATACTGGCCCTAATAAATAATAACTGACAATTTCAGCCCAAACGTTTGCTTTAAAATTACTCTGATGGCGACGCATGTTTTTTCCTATTAAGATCTACGTCGGCCTAGACATGAGTATTGTGATGATTAGTTACTCCATTTCTTATAAAAGTTGCTTCATCGTTGAATAAAATATTCTTTATAAAGTTTATGTCCTGTCTATTTTCTTCTAAATAACCAGCACAAAATCCTATACGTTCTGGATGGTCTTTGTGGACGAAATACTTTTTCCTATACGTTCTTGAAATGAAACAAATGAAACACTTTTAACAATAAAGTAAAAAAGCTAAAATACTACAAGGAAATACCTTCAGATTCATGTTAAAGTAAGTTTTATTGCAGAGGACGATTTTGTTCGCCATATAGTTATCCATTTGTTATTTCAAAACCTTTCCAAAATATGCTTAAAATGTTAAATCGTTTCGTAGACTGTTCCGAGTATTTTTTTGGGCGAACTCTTCACATATTATTATCATCCTTGGTTGTAAAACCCTTTGTTGGTTTTGATCTGTTCCAGGTTGTTTTGTGTTCCTTCCCATTCTCCGTTTTGGATTTCCATTTTTCCACATTTCTAATGATATTTTGCTCAAAAATGCAGCACCTGCGCATGTTTCTGCAGGTTGCAATCTGTTATATATAATAGCCATGGCTGACAAACAAAGTGAAAATATAATTTGTGATGCCACTTGTTAGATAAGGCAATAAGTCAATATAAAGAATATCATGGCTTTCATCTTCGTCATTTTCGTCCTAAAAAATATTGGTATCAGAAATGTAACTCGCGAGACGGATCGAAAAAAATATACTTAGAGGTACATCTTCTATTGTCAGACTGTATATAAAAGGGATCATCAATTACTGTTAGAATCATCTGTCACTGATCTTTTAATAACATTTTCATTTCTTCTACCCCCATTTCCATAAAATCTACTACACTAACCTGAGATAGTTCCATGACGTGATGGTATAAAGTTTCCAGAAAGCAACGAACCTTTAAAACTTGATTTGTTATTCTAATTTTATTTTATGTTTACGAATTGTGGATGAATTATTCATCTGACAAGTCTACTAAAAAAATAAGAGAACTTTGTGTTTAGAAATAGCATAAAATGAGTAAAACTTACAAGTTTAGTCACACATGTATCGCACAAGTGTAACAAATTACTGACGACAACATCTGAAAATTTTTGATGCGAAAACTGAGTTTGAAGTACTTACTGACATTGGGAGTTGCATGACAGTTAGGCAGTATGTGTCTTTGACTACACGATATCCGCTTTAAAATAACTAAAAGGCAAAAGATGGTTTTCTAACTGCATTTAATTTCGATGTTGCCTGAAAGCAACGTTATGCAATGTAGGATTAAATATTAATTTACTAATTTTGCAGTAATAATTGCTTTACACAATTGCAATAATCATTAAGCTTTTTGACCATTTTGGAACCCGCATCAAGCCAAGCCTCTTTTCCCGTTTTTTGATAACTTTTATTTCTTATATAGTGTTCTTACACCTCTTCGATTTAATTTTAATCATCTTTGAAACAAGAAAGAAATATTTATTCTTGAATTATAAAGATATCTTAGCGTTATTTCGACCTTCACTTACAATATTTTTTGTTTCAGAGTGAATTAAGTGAGAGATTGAGACTAAGGCGAGGACGCGGTGACACCAGCGAAGACGACGAAGGTCTTCCGCATAGCCCATGCAACTCACCAACTGCCTCCGATGGACTCCTTGTTGAAAAGACTGCAAATAAAGTGAGTATTTAATTTATTGTTGAAGTAATAAAAGGACATAACATATTGATATTATAAACGTTAAGTATGTTTCAATCAAATTCTCTACACTCTCACTAGTTTTTCCTTGAATGTGTCTTTGTGAAGGGGGTTTTGCAACAAAATTTATAAAAAACCAAGTTTATGAAATATTACACTGTCAATTTATTGGTGGGTGTTAATTTTATTGCACAATTTGTACAATTATTGTACAAACAAGGATGTTTTTTGTCTTACATTTAAAGTTTCTTCGTAGCGAAATCTAGTCAACTTGATCTATGATATACTGGTATATATATATATATATATATATATATATATATATATATATATATATATATATATATATATATATAGGGTAACTTTTTAGTGTGACATCTCGCATTAATAGAAGTTGAAGTATGTAACAAAAAAACAATGTAATTTCAAGTGCTCAATCCCAAATAAAAATCCAGCCGTGTATAGATTCAACCATCTTATTCCGCTGTAGGCTTTGTAAATATATCCTTAATAAAATGATACAATAGAGCATCTCTAATGTGGATGTCAGGATAAGAAGGATTCAAAAGTAATGAATTAGAGCAGTCGAATGAGTCGAATGAGAATTGATAGCAAAATGAAGGTTGAGAAAGACTTTGGAATAACCAGAATCATTCTGGGACGTAAGAAAATCTGGCGTAAAGTTCAGAGATGACTGGAAAAAAGTCATGACAACAAATCAGTAGCAACATTGACAGAAGCACATAGGACACTGGTAATTGGTGATTGGACACTGTTAGTTGAGGAAAGATTTCGACAAGATAGATAGAGTGAATGATCAAACATACAGGAAATATGAAATGAAAGAAAAAACTGCCATACATGCTGTTTGCCAAATTCTCCAATTGCAAATAAATATTAGAAGAAGATGTAATCATAACAACAATCTAAGTGGTATATGTACTAGATACTTCGTATTCATTGTAGGAACAGTAGCAACATTTTCTACTTCAGGAAATACTAACTTCTGATTTTTTTTTAAATTGGCAACAAGTTTATAATCTAAAATTTTAGTTACTTCTTCAACAAAATATTAAATTTGTCTGTTTTATTGAGTCTAGAAATAAGAATTTAGTTTCGTCGTTTTTTTTGTACTTTCGCAACATTATATACAATATATTGTATTGATTGGTCCGCTCTTCTTCTCATGACGCTGTCTTCTTTCGAAGGTTGGCGATCCAATGGAAATTGAAGTTTTGAAAATTGCTGCGTGAAAGATTTCTGCGGATAAGCGGTCGAACCATCTCCTCAGGTCTTTCAGCCAGGAGTTCTGGCGTCTTGCTACTGATTTTTGGCCCTGTACTTTTCCTTCCAGTATAACTTGAAGTAATTCATATTTTTCGCCTCTCAACACATTTTCCTCTCTTTGATTATTCTTAGTAATTCTTTTTGTTTACACATGCGACGAAGTACCTCAACATTAGTAACTCTTTGTATCCATGGAATTCTCAACATTGGTCTGTATATATACATCTCAAAGGCATCTATCCTTTTTTCTATTTCAGAGTCCATTGTCAAACTTTCACAGCCATACAGTAAGACAGAAAAAACGTAACATCTAATCATTCGGATTCTAAGCTGCAGACTAAGGTCTGATCTTGTAAAAAATATTTTCATGCTCATAAATGTTTTCCTTGCTTGTTCGATTCTTGATAGAATTTCTTTTTTTTTGGATTACATTGACTGATATTTACTCCCAAATATTTTATGGAATTTACCTGTTCTATTATTTGACCCTTCTCATACACATGTACGTTTATTGGTGTGTTTGAAAATAGTAAAGTTTTAGTTTTGGAAACCTTCAGATGCAACATTTCGCTATGGTGAACCACCGCATTTATTATATTTGTAGTTCTTGTGCGTTTATTGCTATTAAGACGGTATCGTCAGCATATCTGATGTTGTCTATGCTGATTCCGGTAATCTTAATTCCGCCTTGGACCTCGTTTAATGCTTCTCTTAATATAGACTCCGAATACAAATTAAACGGTAGCGGTGATAAGACGCAACCCTGTCTCACTCCTCGTCGGCTTTGTATATCTTCGGATGTTGTGTACTCTATTTTAATTGTTGCCGTTTGGTGCCAGTATTTTCTCTTCTTCACGTGCCATCTCCGCGACGGAGGTTGGCAATCATCATGGCTATTCTGATCTTAGATACTGCAGCTCTGAATAGTTCAATTGATGTGCATCCGTACCATTCGCTCAAATTACGCACCCATGAGATTCTTCCTACACTTCTCTTGCCCTGGATTTTCTCTTGTATAATCAATTGAAGTAGGTTGTATCTCTCATTACGCAAAACATGCCCGAGGTATTGCAGCTTTCGTGTCTTGATGGTTTCCAATACTACCATTCTTTTGTTGATTCTTCTCATGACTTCGTTGTTTGTTACATGCTCGGTCCATGGTATTTTCAGGATTCTTCTATACACCCACATTTTAAATGCTTCCAACTTTTTAGCAGTCGACGCGTTAAGTGTCCATGCTTCCATACCATAAAGCAGAGTCGAGAAAATATAACACCTTGCCAGTTTAACTCTCAAGTCCAATTTTAGTTCTCTTGCACAAAGTACCTTTCTCATTTTATTGAAGTTTGTACGTGCTATCTCTATTCGAACTTTGATTTCTTTGGATTAATCGTTTGTGTGATTAATTATTGTGCCAAGATAGTGTTAGTTTTTAACTTGTTCTAAAGCACTACCGTTAATTGTCAGGCTTTCGCCATTATTTTGGGTTTTTGATATTCCCATACATTTGGTTTTCTTGGTGTTTATTGATAATCCATATTCTTCTCCATACTCAACTATCTTGTTCATTAGCTTTTGGAGGTTTTGGAGGTTATCTGCTATTATGATAGTATCGTCCGCATATCTAATATTGTTAATTGGTGTTCCATTGACCTTGATTCCAGCTGTTTCTCCCTCAAGAGCTCTTTTCATAATTTCTTCAGAGTATGCATTGAATAGTAGTGGTGACAATACACACCCCCTGTCGCACTCCTCTTTTAACTTCGAACTCTTCTGATTTGTGTTCATTAATGCGTACGTGTGCCTGCTGTTTATAATATAGATTTGTTATAATTCGAACGTCATTGTGTTGTAGTTGTTTTGCTTTGAAGATGTCCATTAGCTTTTTGTGGCGGACTTTGTCGAAAGCTTTGTTGTAGTCTATGAAACAGACGTGCATATCTTGGTTTACATCCAAGCATCTCTGGATTAGTATGTTGAATGCAAAGAGAGCTTCACGGGTACCTACGCCATTACGGAATCCAAATTGGGTTTCTTCAATATCAATATCAAGTGTTTTGTAAATGCGTTTATGAATGATCTTTAAAAACAATTTAAGTGCGTGAGAAATCAGGCTTATGGTACGGTGGTCGGTGCATTCTCTAGCATTTTTTTTGGGAAACAAATGAATGTTGAGGTCAACCATTCGTTGGGTATGTCACCCGATTAATAAATTTTATTAAAAAGCTTTAAGAGGAGATCAATGTACTCATTTTCTATTATTTTAAGGATATCAATAGGCAGTTGATCTGGCCACGGGCTTTTTCCGTTTCTGGTGTTCTTTAGTGCATACAGTATTTCTTCTTTTGTAATTTCTACACTTGTTTCTCTGTCTCCTCAAAAGACAAGTCTTGTAGGTTTCCTCTTTCGTCGTCGAAGAATTCTTCCATATACTCTTCCCATCGTTTTAGTTTTTCGTCAGTCGTTATCATAGTATTTCCATTTTTATCTAAAAGAGTTGTGTTGTGGTTTCTTTTTTGAAGCTTTACCATTTCTTTAACCTTTTTATGTATGTAGAATAGGTCGTATTTGTTCTGAAGATCCTCTTTCTCTTTACATTTTGTCTCATAGTAAGTTTGTTTCGTCTCTCTTATCTTTTTTCTGATTTCATTGTTAATGATTCTGTAATTGTGACTGTCTCTGTTCTTGGCTTGTCTTCGTTGTTCCATCATGCCAAGTATCTCGTCGGTCATCCAATTGTCTTTCTTTCGTGTCGGTTCTTTTAATATCTCTTTGCATGGAGCGATGAGGCAGTTTTTTAGTGTTTCCCATTGTTCGTTACTCTCGTAAGTGTTAGTATCTAATTTATCAAAGTTTTCGTATATTTTCAGTTGAAGTTTGATTTTTATATCATCTTTTAGTTTTCTAGCATCTAATTTTGGAATTCTTTGTGGTTTTCTAATACGTTTAAGCTTAAGCGTGACATTAGCGATTAGTGGGTTATGGTCTGATGTGACATCTGCTCCTGGATATGTGTTAACTGATATGATGGTGTTACGATATCTCTCTTTAATCATTATATAGTCGATTTGGTTTCTTACAACTTTTTCCGGTTTATCTGCTGGTGAGCGCCAAGTATATAACCGTCTCATTGGTATTTTAAAGAACGTGTTTGTGATTATTAGACTTTGTTCTTGGCAGAATTGTATTAGATGATCGCCTTTATCGTTACGTTCCCCTAGTCGTTGGTCTCCCATTACTCAGCTCTTCCTTTGCGACTTTTGCATTGAAATCGCCCATAACTACCGTGATTTCCCTGTTCTTTGTCATTTTTAGTGCATCTTCAATTTGTTGGTAGAATGTTTCTACTTCATCTTCTGTTGCATCCATCGTTGGCGCATATACCTGGATCAGATTTAGTTTTATGTGTGATGTCCTTATTTGTAGTAGCTTCACTCTTTCTGAGATTGGGAAAAAGCCCTCTATTGACTTGTTGACCTCTGTATCGACAATAATTGCTACTCCACGTCTATGTTGGTTATCAGTGTTTCCCGAATAATATAGGGTACCGATTTTTGTTGAAAGATATCCTGAGTTAGGCCACCATGTTTCGTTTACTCCTAATATATTTATATTCAGTCTTCCCATTTTCTGAAAGATGTTATGCATTTTACCAGGTTGATACATGCTTTTGACGTTCCACGTACCTATTTTTGTTTTTGATAATTTTAGTTTGTCTTGTTTCGAAGTTTGACAAGGGTTTCGCCGGTTAACGACCTGGGAGTTATTATCTGTTCCTTCCCTGCCGGATCTTGGGCTCCGATTTTTGTGATCAGTTTCTTTTTTTCCTTTAGTACTCATTGCCATGATAATTGTACTAGAGATGTACAATTGGATCTTTAATGCAGTGGTTTCTCCTTGCCTTATGCATCCTTATGCCGTTGACCATTTACTTGATTCATTCGCCTTTCTTAGCACCAGGACAAAAGAGTGCCCTTCCACTTACTAACTCATCCGCCAGAAGCCGTTGGTCATAAAGTGTAGGATTGCTGATATCGGCAATCGCTCGGTGGAATTTTTGCCATATCTGGCTACCCTCACTTAGTTTAGCCTGCAGACCAATGCAGTTGCTCGGGGTGTGGCACGTGGAGTCATAAGTGAAAGTTAGCTGTCTTATGAGGACTAGTTATCAAGAACCATCTCCCGTCTATGACGCTCGATGTGGTCGTTTCGATAAAAGTTGCTACCTCTATAACACAACTCTACATCCTGTATAGTCCCTGTATAGTACCGGTGCCAGTATAGTTCTGAGATGATTCGCAAGTCTTATATTCGTCAACTCCAGTTGTTCTCAGAATTTCCATCATCTTTGGATGGTTAACGCAGTCAAATGTTTTTCGATGGTCAATAAAACCGCAAAAGTCCGCTCTGGCGACAGATAATTGCGTCCTTTGCTTCTGTCTTACCATTGGTGTATTTTGCCAGGTAACTTGCTGAATAATATATTCTCTGTAAATATGTTTACTACTTTTACCTGTTGTTCAGTGTAACTGAGATAATGCAGGTAAAATGGTGGACACACAAAATACTGGAAGAAGAGGTATATTCTGACTAAAAAATTTGTTAGTCAGAATTTGGGCGTCAAAGCAAATATTTAGGGTAGCTATTTTAAAAGTCAAAATAACCAACCTTTGTAGCGAAGATGGAGGAAATATCTTGTAAATAAGAAAAGGCTATTTTAGTAATTAATAATAAAATACAGTGTTTAATCACGTAATTCCAACTTAATAAAATGTTATATCACTACTCAAACACGAGTAATCAATAAGTGCCAATCCGTGATTATGAAAGTAGGCAATGGGTTTACGAACATTTTAAAAAAATGATTCATACGTGTATATAAATGATGCCCCTATGACCACCCTGCTTCGATCTCTCTTACTAAACTCTTTTATTACTCTGCAATGATGTAAAGACAGAATTAATAATACATGATTTGCTTATTTATAGAGATCCTCTAGACTATAAATCTATTAGAAAATTAATGATCTAATGAAAAATTTAAAAATAAAAATAATGGCAATATCTGATGGATGATAGCTCAGTTTTCACAATCGTATAGAAATCCCATATCAAACTTCATCTATAAACTTATGTCACATATTATACTGCTAACAATTTATTTATGTCATCTAAATGCATTGCTTTCAAGATTCGTTAGCACTAAAATTTGCATTTCTCACAGTGACCCATAAAGATCGTTTTAAAATTGTACGCTCTGTGTGAAAAGTTGGCAGCGAACATCTATCCGTAGCTATAAATTACCTGTTATGTATGTCAGAACTCAGTTTATAATCCGTAACATATTAGGATCTTAAAAATTGTTAAAAGAAAACTGTTAGATTTTTATTTCAACCTCCCGTTAGGAGGTCACGATCAAATCTCTTTCGTGATTAACTGATTTGACTTTTTTATCATCATTTCCGTTCGAAAACTAACGTTCTGCGAAAAGAATTCCGTGTAGTTTAAATGTTTTTGTAGTCTTTAGTTCACAAGTAACAAGCTTTTAAAAGTGTGTGACAGAACGTTCAATCCTTTAGATCTGACACCTGTCGATTGATCTGAACAACAATAAAGGATTACTGCAAAACTTAGTTTTAACGAACTCTATTGATTATAAATACTAAAAATTACATAATTATAAAACTTCATAACTATACCCAAATGTTAAACAAAATTATAAGGTAACAATAAAACACTGAAAACTTTGTTTTCAAAACTTCCACAAAATTTATTTTAAACTCTTATCACTACAGCTGTTTCGGCTGATTGCCTTTCTAAAGTGATCTATTTTTGGCATGCGTTTACATTTCATAGTCTTTAATAAAATAGGCTGAGGAGGGGAGAACTGTTTGTTTCAAGTTAGTCATTCAGAATTATATCTGTGTTTTTTATTTGTTGATTTCCATAGATTCTAACAAAGGTAACTTAAGGTCTTTATTTTGAATGTTAAGAATTTTAAATTCATCATTAAAAGAATGATTATGACCTAGAAAATGAAGTGCGTATGTAGAATATGTTTTTCTATTATTGAAAGCCCTTTTATGTTCTGCTATTCGTTTATTAAAATTTCTACCAGTTTGACCGATGTAAGTTTTTGGGCAGTCGCCACATTTAAGTTTGTACACACCACTGTATAAATGTTTTTTTATTTTGGCTCTTGTTGTTTTTAATATATTTGCCTAACTTGTTATTTGTTCTTAAAGCTGGTGTTATTCCTTTCTTTTTTATCTGTTTGTATGTATGTAATCGAGCAGAAGGTACTGGGTTTTTTCTCTGGTGGTGAAAATAGTACTTTCAGGGCTTTCTTGTGTGGTTTTCGATTTAAAATTTTATTAATTGTTTGTTCGTTGTATCCATTGTTTACTGCTATTTGCTTAATGATATTTTATTCTGTCACAAAGTTGTATTTTGGCATCGGAATTTCTGTTAACCTATGTAACATATGCTACCATACTTTATGTTGTATGAGATGGGATGATGAATTGTGTATAGTCGTGTCAGTATGGGTAGGTTTATGAATTATGGAGAAGTCATTTTTATTTTTAAGTTTGATAATTTTTAAATTATTTATGGATTGATCAAACAATTTATGGACTTATTTTGTTCTGTTTCTATTGTAAATTCAATATGACTATGAAGTGAATTAATATACAATAAAAATTGGTCGAGTTGCCTTTTAGTTCCTGTGAAACATACCAGTACGTCGTCTACGTATCTTCACCAATATAAAAACTGTTTGAATATGGAATTTTTTGAAATCTTTGTTTCTAGATGATCCATAAAATATCTGATAGTAATGGGCTTAGAGGATTGCCCATTATAAGTCCTGTACTGGTATTTGTATACAGAGTGGCCTGAAAGTCTGGAAACGGCCATTTATCTCGTAAATTGCTAGTCATAATTGTACAAAATTTAAGGTACACTTATTTTGAAATACGGAGATTCTATATTTAATATTTGCAATGTTGCCAGATTTGCACTAAATTGTAAGAAAAACTACTAGTCCTAAAACCATCGAGCATAGATAAAACATGGGAAGACATAAAAGATAGTATCTTAACAACAGCAGAGGAGACGATAGGACTAATGGAAAACAATAAAAGAAAGGATTGGTACGATGAAGAATGCGAGCAAGCTAGTAAAGACAAGGACAAAGCAAGACACAGGTTCGTGGCCACAGGGAAACAAGAAGATCTCCTACACTATAAAGAGAAGAAGAAAGAGTCAGACAAATGCTGCAAAAGAAAAAAGAAGAAATGGATCGAAGAATTACTGCAGGAACTCGAAGCCAATAGTAATGACAATGCAAGTCTATACAAATACATAAAATCACAGAGAAAAAAAGAGATACCAGCAAATATTGGAAAAATAGAATGGGAAACACACTATAGAGAACTGTTTAAAAAGAAAGACGATGCTGAAAACGCAGAAAATGAAGAACAAACAGAAAATAGGAATGGAGAACAATCAGAGCCTCCCTCATACAGCGAACTATTGGCGACTATAAACAGATTAAAGACAAGGAAAGCAGCAGGACCAGACGATATTATAAATGAGTTCTTTAAGAATGGGGGAGAGGAACTAGCCCACAGAATCCACAACCTAATAGAACGAATATGGGAAGAAGAAAGCATGCCGAACGACTGGAATTGTGGTCTGATAACACCAATCCCTAAAAAGGCGACAAGACGAAATGCACTAACTACAGGAGAATCACGTTATTAAATACAATGTACAAAATATTAACTAATTTGATCAGACAAAGAATAGAAAAAGAAACTAGAACAAAAATAGGTGAATACCAACATGGATTCAGAGAAGGTAAGTCAACAATAGATGCAATACACATTGTAACGCAAATAGTCGAAAAAAGTTACGAGCACGGAATAGATCTACATATACTGTTTATTGACTACAAGCAAGCTTTTGACAGTGAAGTCTCACGAAAATGACGATGAAGGAATCCAAGGCACGAATCTTAACAAAGGAAGGCCCGTCAGATGAAGTACAAATGGAGGTAGGTGTCAGACAGGGAGACTCCCTGTCAACAACATTATTTAACATTGCCATAGAGGGCGCAGTAAGAGCAGCCAAAATTATGGGAACGATTATCGAATCTTCAGCCCAACTGATTGCGTATGCAGACGATATTGCACTGGTTACTAGAGATTTAAAAACCATGCAGAACATAATATTAATACTAGATAAAGAAGCAATGAAGAGAGGGCTAGTAATAAACCAAATCAAAACGAAATACCTCAAGTGTTCAAGAGAGAATACGAACATAGAGAAAGAAATTAAGCTTGGTGCATATACATTTGAAAGAGTACACCGTTTCAAATACCTGGGAGTGATGGTAAATGACAGAAATGATAGAACAGATGAAATAAATGAACGCATCCTACTGGGTAATAAAACCTACTGGAACTACCAAAAATTCTTGAAAGAAAAACACATTAGTAAGAAAACCAAATTAAAAATTTACAAGACTGCAATCAGGCCAGTGATCACCTATGGTGCAGAGACGATGTGTCTAACACAAAAAGATGAAATGAGGTTAGAAATCTTAGAGAGAAAGATAATTCGACGAATAATGGGGCCGGTGACGATAAGTGTAGGCGAATTTAGAAGATTAACCAATGAAGAAATTAAAGAAGTCATCGAGGGTGAAGACATAATCAAGTTCGTTAAGACGCAAAGGCTCAGGTGGCTGGGGCACACAGAAAGAGCTAACCCAGACTCTACGCTATAACGAATAACTGGATGGAGACCAACAACAAAGAGACCAAAGGGGAGACCCAAAACAAGATGGAGAGATCAAGTCTTAGGAGACATAAAGAAGCTGAGAATCTACAATTGGAAGGAGCGCTGTAAGGATCGGAAAGAATGGAAGAAAATTGTAGACAAGGCCAAGTCACACACGCTGCTATAATAATAAAAAAAAACAACAGCGGACTGATTCTCCGCAATAAATGAATCAGAGAGCCCAAAAGGGCGGCAAACACTCCGCCAGGAGTGAATAAGCCATGATGATGATGAATGTTGCCAGATTGGCCGTTTCTTTAATAATATTAGTAACTTTGGTTTTTCAAATTCATCACAATGTATATTCAGTCATTATTGAAATCCCCTATTTAATACGAGCTCAACCATATATAACACTTATGATTTTATGTAGTCTGGAAAATCTTAAATACATAAAATATAAAGTCTGGCAACGCCTGACTTTTAATTTAATACTATTTTTAACTACATTAAAACGTAACAATTGATATATTACAACATTTTTCAACATAATGGTTACTTTATCAAGTGTTCAAAATGTGCTCCATTTGTGAGTTGACAGTACCCTAATCGATGGCAGAATGCGTCTACCACATTTCTCCATGATTGTCTAGAAATTATTCGATATTCATCGATATATCGTTGCCTTAGTTCAGCAAGACTTGCTAGTTTAGTTTTGTAAACTGAATTTTCAAGTATTCCCAATAAAAATAATCTTTAGGATTGAAATCAGGTGAACGTAGAGACCATTCAATTCTACCTCGTCTACCAATCCATCGTCCGGGAAATACCTCTTCTAAATAACGCCGAACATTTACACTAAATTTTGTAAAATTATGACAAGCAATTTACAAGGAACCATCATTTCTGGGATACTAAAAATGCCCATGTTAAGAGAGAAAGGCATTTCCAACATGAATTTAAAATAAACGTATGGTGTGGAAGCATTGGTAACCATTTTTTAGGGCCACGCGAGTCACCTCGTAATTTGAATGGTGAGAACTATTTACATTTTTTACAAAATGAGTTTACTAATTTGTTGGATGAATTGCCATTAAACTTAAGGCAAAATATGTCGTTTATGCAAGATGGTGCACCACCACATTATACAAGGTCAGTGAGAACATACTTGAATACCAACTTTCCGGAACGTTGGATTGGTCGTGGTAGTCATTTTCCTTGGCCACCACGTAGCCCAGAATTTAATCCGCTAGATTTTGGTGTCGGGGGCGCAATGAAACAACGTGTCTACAAGAATCCCATAAACACTCGCAACCAACTTTTGGAAGAAATAAGTACTGCAGCAGTTTTAATTGAACAGATGATGCTATTTAATATGAGACGATCTTTTATGGAGAGGATTGATAAATGTATTGAGGAAAATGGTGGACATATCGAACACTTACTTTGACAAAGAGTTTAATCTTAATTAGCTTAACTATTTCTTAATTAGGTTTGAAAAATAAAATGTTTATGACTTTAATTTAATATAAAACGTAAAATGTTTGATGTCAAATCCTATTATTTTGTTTGATGTAATATTATTAATTATCCTGTTGATATATTTATTTTGCTTAATATTTTGTTGGCTATTAACTTTATTCACTACATGGTCACAGCCATTATAAGACAAAAAGTTAAAATTGAAACAAAACAAAAAAACCAACATAAAAAGTGGAATGTCAATAAATTGAGTAATGAAGAAGTAAGAAAAAAATATGAAGAGGCAGTAACAGTTCAAATAAAAGAGAAATATAAAGCAGAAGATATAAGCACAGAATGGGAGACGATCAAAAAATCAATAGAAGAAGGTGCAAATATGCAGGTAGGTAAAAGTCAGGCTAAAACAAAAAACGAATGGTATAACCAAGAATGTAGAGAAATAACAGGAAAAAAAGTGCAAGCCAGAAATAAATGCTAAGAACAGATAAAGAGGAAGACAGAAAAGAATATGAAAAATTAAGAAGGGATGCTAAGAAAGTGATAAGACAAAATAAAAGAAGATGGGTAGACAAAAAATGCAGGAAATAGAGCAGGAAAGAACAAACAGAAATACGAAAAGTTTTTACAAAAAGATTAAAGAACAAAACAAAAAATACAAGGGCAAAACAAACGGAATAAAAAATAGAGCGGGAATAGTGATAATAGAGGACCAAGAATACAAGCAAGTATGGAGAGATTACTACAGAGAGCTCTTGACGGAGGAAACAACTGAAGAAGAAATGCATGACGAGGAGAAAACAGTACACGAAGAAGAAGCAAATGAAGTAAACATCGAAATTTCAAAAGAACCAACATTAGAGGAATTGGATGAAGTTATACAGAGAAGCAAAAATGGAAAAGCCCCAGGTAAAGATGGAATTAATATGGAACTAATAAAATACGGGGGAAGCGAACTAAGAGGAAAAATACTGGCACTATTGAAAAATATATGGAAAGAAGAGAAAATGCCAGGTGACTGGGAGGTAGGACAGATCATAACAGTACATAAAAAGGGAGACCAACAAATCTGTGAAAATTATAGAGGAATAACATTACTAAATAGAACATATAAAATATTGACATCAATAATAAAAAAGAGGTTATCAAAGATCACAAAGAAGACAGTAGGACAGTACCAATGTGGATTCACAGAAGGAAGATCTACAATAGATGCAATACACACAATAAAACAAATAATGGAAAAAGCAAACGAGTATAAATTAGAACTGGAAATGTTATTCATAGACTTCAAACAGGCATTTGGTTCTATTAAAAGGAACGTATTAATGACAGCACTTAAAAAATTAAAAATTCCACATAAACTCAGAAAATTAATAGAAATGACAATGAGAACTACAAAAATAAGCATAAAGACACAAAGAGGAGAGACAGAGGAATTCAGTATAAATAAAGGGATGAAACAAGGAGATGCCTTATCAACAACGCTATTTAATCTAGCATTAGAATATGTACTGCGAAATATAAATAAAGGAAATCTCAGAACAAGAGGTGGTCAAATGCATATGCAGATGATATTGCTATTATTGCAAAGAACAGAAAAATAATGAAAGAAATGCTTGAAGAAATAAGAGAGAAAGGGGAGGTAATGGGGCTAAGATTAAATCAAGAAAAGACAAAAATATTAAGATTAGGGAAAAAACCAATAAAGGAAAAAATCAAAATAGGAAGTTCCGAGTTTGAAGAAGTAGAATACTTCAAATACCTAGGAGTTACAATAAGTAAATCCGGAGAAAGGAAATCCGAAATAAAAGAAAAAATATTAGCAGCGAATAAAGCTTATTTTGCAAACAAAAGATTACTTAAAAGCAAAACACTGACTAAAAAAAGCAAGATGAGCATTTATAACACCATAATTAGACCAATATTATTATATGCAGGGGAAACAATGACGATGGTTAAAAAAGATGAAGAAGACTTAAGAATTGCAGAGAGAAAGATTATGAGAACCATACTAGGACCAATCAGAACAGAGCAAAATGAATATAGAAGCAGAACAAATGCAGAAATTAAGGAAGAACTTAAGGAAGACATCGTAACTAAAATAAAGCAATGCAGAGTTAGATGGTTAGGTCACATTTGGCGAGCAGGCGATGAGGCAGTGACATACGCAATGATAGAATGGAATCCAGGAGGAAGAAAGAGAAGGGGAAGACCGAGATCAAAGTGGCTGCAAGAAGTTGAAGAAGACCTCCAAAGGGCAGGAGTCAGTGAATGGAGAGGAAAAACTAGAGACAGGAAAAAATGGAAAGATATTGTCAAGAAGATAAGATAAACAAAAAAAAGACTGATCCACTTCAGAAATAGGATCTAGAAAGCATTTGCGGTTTAACCCCACGCTGGGGTGTATAGCCATTATATATATATATATATATATATATATATATATATATATATATATATATATATATATATATATATATATATATATATATATATATATATATATATATATATATATATATATATATATATATATATATCTAGGATGCCACTCCACCTGAAGAAAAAGGCATTCGATCAATGTATACTACCAGTCATGACATACGGCTGCGAAACTTGGACACTAAAGAAAGATATAATAGCTAAACTCAAAGTCACTCAAAGGTCAATGGAGCGATGCATGTTAGGTATAACCAAGAGAGATCGAAAAAGAATAGAATGGATCAGACAGAAAACGAAGGTCACTGATGTAATCCACCGAATAAAATCTTTAAAATGGCAGTGGGCGGGACATTTAGCAAGAAGAACTGACAATAGATGGTCCACTAGAATTACTCTGTGGCATTAAAGAATTACACTGAACTTTATTAAAGATATTTCATACCAAAATTCCGAAGTATTGTTGTTTTTGTCTATTTTTCTTTCGTTGCCTGGAGTAATTGCGGTAAATCAGAATTATGCAGTTGATTTGTAAATTGCGATTATCTCGAAAACTGTTGAGTTTTAAAATTATTAACTGGTATACCTTTTTTATGTTAAAATAATGTATCTTTAATATTTTTTATCAAAAATATCGATAACTTAAAGAGCAAAAAAGTTTTAGTAAAGAGCAAATTTCTGTCACATATGTGGCATATGTGGCGCCCTCTATCAGCTACATCAAAGTTTGCATCAAATTATAATTTCTTATATTCAATAGTATCTAGTTGTAAATTTTTATACATAAATGTTAACAAACATAAAAGTTTGTTAAATTTGCGAAAAATAAAATTTTAAATTTCCACTTTAACACCCTGTATCTTTCTTAATATCAACATTTTACTTAAGCAAGTTGACTTAAATCGTAATATTTTAAAGTGCAGAATGTACGGTTTCTTTTTGTACACTTACTTAAGGACCACCCTGTATACTATTGGACCGCACAGATTTCTGCAAGAAAAACATAGTGACTGAAATGGAGAAATAGGTATAGAGATATAGAGACAGGAAGATAGAAGGTGCGCGCTCCGGCAACAGAGAATGCAATCTTTCGAGAGACAGATAAACATAGAGAGATAAAGGTAGCATGAGAAAAGGCAAAATGGATACTCTTTTAGTACCTTTGCTACTTTTATTTTATTTTTTCGTCTTTGCAACGCTTACTTTATTTTGTTCGTCTTTGTTTCACTCCGCCAATGAATTGTTGTTGAATGCAACCGTTTTTCTTTTTAGACTATGTTAAAAATTAAGATACTAATCTGAAGTACGTGGCTTTGAAAACATTTATTTCATAAAGAAACTTTGCTTTTCGTCGTCGCGTCGTATCAAAGTGAAATATCTCCCGTTGTGCTACAGGGTCTGCCATTGTTTACGACTGGCTGAGAATGTAGCTCAAGAACGTGCCGATGCGAAATGTAAACCACAAGGAAATGAAAACAACCGTATTTAGCGAGTCCGAAAGCGTCTCTCTCTCACTTACATAATACTCCCCAGTTAGACAATGCAACGACTGATATGGTTATTACTCTGTTACACATTGATACACTTGTGCGTGCTTAAACAACTTTTTAAAGGGTTAACAAACATATTTACTAAACAGGATATTAGATATTCAATCAAACTATAAAGGAAACATGTACAAACATATATTTATATTATAGTTTAAATCACAACAATAATGATATAATCAATATGCGATCGCCACAAAAAATTATTTCATTTAATATTAATAAAATAGTATTTGGTACTAATAAATATACTAGGTGACGTGGGGTCTTATCGTACCCCATTTTTAAAATAATTCATCGACTCATTTTTTTATAAATTAAATAATTGATTACATATTGTGGGAGGTATTCCACTTTTGGTCCCAGTGAAGATAGTCTCAAATTAGCTGTCAATTAAGTTTCACAGAACTGCGTTGGCAGTGTTGCCATCTCCTTATAATGTCTATGTAATATGTTAAAATACAAAGAGATAAAGCTTTTAAAATTTACATTTTTATTTTATTATTTTATGGATTCTGCAGTTTTATTCTTATATTAAACAGTAATTAATTAATATTTGTTTCGTTTGATATTAATTACAACTAATTATTAGAAATTTTTTTTGGTAATTGTCCTTTGATAGGTTAGCGGCTAGATTTGGCAATATAGTCACAACCCTCAAACCACCAGTTGCCAGATTGCAATAGATGTCTTTTTAAATTTATAAATTTATACTGACATTTTACTATTTACTTTTAAAAAATGTTTTAAAACTATTTACTTTTTCTTTTTTGGTAATTGTTAAGTATTAGTTTTTAAATATCTTATTGCTTTTGATTGCTTTGATCATTTGTAATGTAAATTTCAACACTGCCAAACACGTGAATGAACGACATATTGTTAGGTAAATTTTAGTTTCAGCGATTAGTCACAACCTGTTTATTAAAATAAAGTAAATTATAATAACAGAGTAAAATGAAATAAAGTAGAATTAAACAGAAGAAAATATAACAAAATTAAATTAAAATAAAATAAATTAAAATAATATAAAACAAAGTAAAATATAATAAAATAAAGAAAATTAAAATAAAATGAAATAAAATAACAAAATAAATTATTATAAAATAAAATATATAGAACAAAATTGAATAAAGTAGAATAAAATAGGAGAAAACAGAATTAAATACAATAAAATTAAAATAAGTTAAAAGAAAATAAAATTATTTATAATAAAATAGAATAAAATAGAATAAAATAGAATAGAATAGAATAAAATAGAATAAAATAGAATAAAAAAGAATAAAATAAAATAAAACAGAATAAAATATTATAAATCAAAACCTAATAAAATCAAATCTGAAATTTGACGAATATTAACAGACCTGTAGTATGCTAATTTAACTGTGTGTTCTGCCTTTTATTTTATTTTAAAAATAAACTTTGAGTATAGTTTGAAAGGAATTTATTAACAACTAATGTTCAAATGTTAATACAACACCAGAATAAATAGTGACGTTTTCGTGTTGTGGCGGATCTTCACAACACGAAATAGTTCGTGTCGTGATGATCCGCTCTGCATTTTACTATTTCTTCTTCTTTGGGTGCCGTGTCCGTATTCAGACGTTGGCCGTCATCATATTTACAATTTCCTGAAACCTTTCTCTGTCGACTGCTGCGCGACATAATTCTTCTACTGTGGAACCACACCATTGTCTAATATTACGCAGCCATGAAAGTTTCTTTCGACCAATCCATCTTTTTCCTTCCACTTTTTCTTGTATTATAAGGCGGAGTAGATGGTATTTAGGTCCTCTAATTATATGGCCGAAGTATTATGTTTCTCTCCTCTTTATGGTGTTTATGAGCAGACGTTCTGAATTGATCATTTGAAGAACGTCTTCATTGGAAGTGTGCGAAACCCACGATATCTTTAGGATTCGTCTATAGCACCACAATTCGAATGCTTCTAACTTGTTTAGCATTGTGGTTTTTAACGTCCATGTCTCATAACTATACAATAGGATGGACCACATAACATAACATTTTAGGACCTTCTTACGAATTTTCATGGACAGGTTTCTGTTGCATAAAACGGGTTTCCAAGTCATAAAAGCCTTACGTGATATTTCGATCCTGGTTATTATCTCTTCATCAGAGTCACAATTTACATTCAACCAGCTGCCAAGGTATTTGAAATGATTTACCCTTTCGATCTCTTATCCATTAAGAGAAATCAGACCTTGATCTATATTGATCTTTCCAACTGCCATCCACTTTGTCTTTGAAATGTTTATTTTAGGGCCTCTCCGATAACTTGCTTCACTGACTACATTTAGTAATGCTTGTAAATTGTCTGCAAGAATGGCTGTATCGTCAGCGTATCTAATATTGTTGATTACTTCTCCACCTAGTCTTACTCTTGTCTGTCATCCAAAGCCTCCCTAAAGATTTTTTCAGAGTGGGTTTTAGGAGTGGGTGACAAAACACAACCCTGCCGTACTCCACGTTTGATGGATAGTTTTTCAGTCGGACTGTCTCCAATTTGGATAGAGGCTATTGATTGTAATATAAGTATTTCAGCAGTCTTATATCATAGTGGTCAAGTCCTGCTGCCCGTAGGCAATCGAAAAGTGTATCGTGTTGTACTCTGCCGAACGCCTTCTCGAAGTCGATGAAACAAACATCAATATTCTTTCGGAATTCACAACTTTTTTGTAATAGAACGCGCATACAAGTGTTTTATGTTCCTGTGTGTTTAAATTGTCCTTAATGGTTTTAACTTTAATATTTTTATATACTTGACTTTGCAATAATCTACCATTTTGCCAATAGAACTTTATCAAAGAAATTTGATAATTACAAGTTGAAAGAATTGCACACCCACACAATTTTTACATCTAATCTTATTCATTGTCATAAAACTGTCACCTTCATAAAATAAATACTCAATAAATAACACACATTTCATAAATAGATCTCTTGAATATGTATAAATAACTTTTAAATAATACAATGGTATATAACATCACTTTCTATCCTATCTCTACTTCATTGGATCAAATCTATCTCCTCAAGAACTTCCCGTTTATTGTCAAACAACTACAATAGCAGACTTAACTTCTCCATTCAACAATACATGATTGCTTCAACCATGTTCTACCATACATCAATTAACAAGAGTACCGGCATCATTTATTTAACTTTGTATCGAGACCTGAAGATACTTTGCATATTGTAGAAAACGAAACCGGTCGTCTGATAGTTAAATTAAATTGATTGTGAGTAAGTCTTATTTATTATTTCTTTACCTATTTGAAATAGACTCACATAAGCAACACATTCATGATTTATTAACAGTTTATTGTCGGTATGAATGAAAGTATCCTGAAAAGATTAGCTAGTTATCTATAAATTTCGTAAGAGTCGTTTTTCCGACATGTTTGAGTCATCAAATGTATTGAATGACTTATTTTATAATCATCCATTTTTATTTTGGCGTTTTTCTTTTAATTTTTAAGCTATTTATTGAAAAACAGTAGCAGTATCAAAAAAATCACATCAGTACCAAAAAAAGTTACTGAGGGAATCTGTGTCGACTCTGCCTAATAAAGCCATAGTCAAAGTTTGGAGAGAGTGTCATACTCTATTTTGCCGATGATGGGCGCTCTAACTATTAGCATATTCAAAAATATCTTAAAACACAATAGTAAAATCAAATTTACTAACCAAAGAAAAAGACAAAAAAACTATTGGAATAAATTGCAATCCTAACAATATGGTAGTTAGTTGTGAAATTACCAGCCTCTTTACTTATGTGCCTCTGGAAAAAAACTTACTTGGTATAAACGCTGCTCTTTTCCCAATTCCTTTTTTACTTTTTATTATAGTCGCTTCTCTATTATTTACGTATAGACAAGACGAAAAGCTCGGATTCATTCGGAAAAATAGTCCAATGAGATTTTTTTGCATAATTGTTTTCATTAGATACCCCAAAAATACGGTTCAAGAGGTCTTTCAGGCGAAAATCTGTTCAACTTCTTTTAAACAAATTGTAACAATAAATTTTTTTGCTCCGCAAAGGTCTCTTGTACTTAAAATACAACTAAAAAAACATTATTTTTGAATTTACGAAGGACCTAAATATAAGTTCATAACTTGCTCTATCATTTCACGATAAGTATTTTTGGCCTATTTTATTTTTTTATTTGTTAACGAAGCGCTTATGACAGGACGGGCACTCGGACTGCGGCGTTTATAAGAGAGAGAAACAAGATCTAGGGCACACATTTTTGCTGGTTTAAATTGTACACTGAACAGTATTGTGCGAATTAATGGAATCACTGTGAATTTTTTTTCATTTTTCCAATATTCACAGTTGGCAACACTACTTACACAGTTGACAGCTGACCAAGCATTGAAAACATAACCTTACTGTGTGTTGGTGTGTTTGAGTGTGTTTTAGGTCATTTCTTACCAAGCTTGTGTTGTTTTGGGGGTTTTTGTACTATTTTGTGTTGTTTTTGGTTTTATTCCAACATGGATATTACGCCTAGAAAGCGTGAAAAGATTGTCACGTTGAGTGAACACACTAGTATGTCACAAAGAGAGATTGCTAGAACGTGTGGAGTGAGTCAGGGGGTAGTAAGCAAAATTTTGAAGCGTAAACGAGAAACGGGATCAGTGGATGTGAAAAGGTTAGGAAAATGTGGAAGAAAGAGAAAAACAACACCAGCAGATGATAGATTTTTACTTCGAAAGAGCAAATTGGACCCAAGAAAATCAAACCAAGACCTACAACAAGATCTAGCAGCATCAGCTATAGTGATTCATGACTCAACTGTTCGTAGAAGACTTTTGGAGAATGGAAGAAGGGCAATTCGTCCACAGAAAAAACAGCTTCTAACTGAACGAATGAAGAAACAAATGCTACTGTGGGCCAAAAAAATACTCTAATTGGACTGTAGGCGACTGGAAAAAGTCCTATTTACAGATGAAACCCACTTTATAGTTCAGGGACAGCGGTCGAAATTCGTCAGAAAGTCTGACAATGAAAAGCTTACATCATCTCATATTGATCAAACCGTAAAACATCCAGTCAAGAAAATGTTTTGGGGATGTTTTTCATACATGGGGGTTGGATCTTTGGTGCCAATTGAAGGCATGATGAACAGCCAACAATACAAACAACTCCAAAAATGTCAACCCCAAGGAGGAGCGATTCTTCAACAGGACTCTGCTCCCTGTCACAAATCAAAGGAAATGATGGCATTTTTCAAAAATAAGAAGATTAATGTTTTAGATTGGCTCGGTAATTCGCTCGACCTCAACCCCATTGAAAATTTATGGGCCATTTGCAAAGCTAGACTGCGAAAAATCGACTGTACCACTAAAACAAAAATGATAGAAGCGGCCATTCAGGTTTGGTATCGAGATGAAAGGATATCTGACAACTGCCAGAAACTCATAGAATCTATGCCAAAACGGGTAAAAGCAGTAATTGCTGCCATAGTGGAACATATTTCCTACTGAAGTCTGGAGAGCAACTGGACGGGAAGTCCAGTCAAACAGTCTGGAGAGGGAACCAAAAAAAATCGCATGGGAATATTGTTTCAAACGAACCTGCCTTATCTGTAGTATATATTTTAACGCATACCAATCACAAACACATTGATTTATAGTTTTTGCAGTTTGTGATTTTGTTTTTGTTTTTGTAGATTGATACTACATATTTACTTTTATTTGTTAGATGTTGGACAACAAAAAAATACGCGCTCTACTAAGTATTACTAGGTAATTCAAATAATTTAAAAATTCCAGTTGAAATACATGGTTGTTATTTGTAGAATCGCGCAATAAGTTTTCACTCCGGGAAATCCCATTCATTACTTCAATATAAAAAATTGAACAAAATAATTTACTAATTATTTTCAATCGTACCAAAAGTATTATTACATGATTATCTGTGTACTGACTAGATTCATTTTGGATGAATCGTTTTTATATTTAAAAATGTAGCACTAACCACAGAGTTTTGTGATAATAGTATTTTTCTCTAAAACCCAAAATCAACAATTAAATTTATATAGGACATGCTATTATTAACTATGAATTATTAATTACACAACTAGATAGTGGTTATAACCAATTACATGTGAGCAACTTGCTCAAATAAGGGTACTTTAAAATTTGAACCACAATAAAAATATTTCTACGTCTGTAAGCGTAAAAATCAGGTCTGAAACAGTAAATCGTGAGATGTCAATGCTACCGTAAATCATCACCTTCTGACACCCATTACCAAACGCGTCGCGCCACTGTGATTTTTACCGCGCTCATAGATAGAAAGTTTCTACTTCTGTTGGTTTGTTTCTATGGTTTCTCATGACGAGAGAATCGTTGTTGTTTGTTGTTTCAGTGAGGATGTTTCTGCTAGTTCGCGATTGCTGTATCGGGATGAATTTCGTACGGTAGCTATTGTTCGCCAACGGGAACACAAATGTTCGCGTACGACAATGGTTTAGTGATAAGGAACTCGCGTTGGATAAACAGAATTAGGATATTTCTGCCCTACGATGGCACTCAGGTACATAATGCACTAAGTTACTGTAACAAACCTTTTGTCTTTTCGTTAATAGAGTTTGTGAAGTTTACAAATGTTTTACTACTATTCTTTGGCTGTATGTGTGGTATACAATGGTTTCTTATACACAATGTCTCAAACATCTCTGAAGAGCTACTTTTGCATCCGTTTGAAGCAATTTTGGAAATAGGCCAGTAAAGGAAAGCTGGAAAAATCTTATACTGGTTCTTGAAGGATTTTAAAGGTATATGACGGATAGATGATGATAATAATAATATACGTTTATTCAAATCCATAAGTATTACATTAATTTACAATTTTAATTTCAGTTTACTTACAGTAACATAAACGTAAAAAAAGTCTTTAAAGCATTAACATGCTTGTTGACTTAAGCTGTCTAATATTAACAGGTTTAATGTTTTTTTTACAAATTATTATTTCATTTTTACAGTTTCTAATCTAATCTAATTTGTTTCGTTTTTTTTTTATCTAGTATAATTTAAATTTATTAAATTGTTACACAACTCCCTTTTTTCTTTTACCCAAGCATTAACTAATTTTTTATACAAATAAAAATTTTTGATATTTTTTAAATTTATGGGCAATTGATTGTATATTCTTGGAGCAAAATATTTAATTGACCGTTGCGTGATTGTTTTTGAAGTATGAAGACATTCAACATTCAATTTTCTTCTTGTTTCATAATTTGACACTTTTACTTTAAGAGGTATTTTATCTTTATGAATATTTTTAAGTAGCTCTCAGCAGTACAATTGCCGAACATCAAGAACCTGAGTTTCATGAAAAAGTTGGTCTGAGGGATATGTTTTTCGTTTTCCATATATTAGTTTAAGAAACCATTTCTGAGTATTTTGAAGGGTCACCAGATGGCAATCAGCTACGCCACCCCATCCTAAAATCCCATATACAAGATGAGATTGTACTAAAGACAGGTAAAGCATTTTAAGCTGTTCAATATCTAAAAACTCTTTTAAATAGCGGAATTTTGGTAACAGTCCTCTTATTTTTCTTATAATATTTTTTATTTGTAAGTCCCATTTAAGGTGCCTGTCAATTAAAACTCCTAAATATTTTATGTATTCTGCTTTAAATATTTGTTGTTTTTTATTTATTTTTAATGAGTTAAAAGTTGGCAGAGAATTTTTATATATTGCAAAAGGTATATATTTAGTTTTTTCGTAATTTATTGTGAGTTTATTTATTTGCAACCATGTTTTTATAAGTTTGAAATCTTGTTCAGCTATAGTCTTAAGATCTTCCCAATTTTCGGCCTTATAAAAAATTGCGGTGTCATCAGCAAAGCTTATTATGTTTCCATCAGTTTTTGGTTTAAGCATGTCATTAACATAGAGTGTAAAGAGTAGAGGGCCTAAAACGGTCCCTTGCGGTACGCCATAATTAATTACTTCAGGATCACTTTCGACACCATCAATTTCTACAAATTGTTTTCTGTCTGTTAAGTAACTTTTTAGTAATGTCAAAACGCGTCCTCTCAGACCATACTTCTCAAGTTTCTCTAACAAGATCCCGTGAGATATCGTGTCAAACGCCTTAGAGAGATCGACAAATATGCATAAACTACGTTTATTAGACTCAAAAGCTTCTGATATTTGTGATGTTAGTTTACAAATAGCATCTTGTGTAGATTTTCTTTCTCTAAAACCATATTGACAATCCGATATTATACTAAACCTATCCAAAAAACTCACTAATCTATTTTTTAAAATTTTTTCAAATATTTTGGAAAAAAACAGACAACAAAGATATTGGTCTGTAATTAATCACGTCTTCTTTATTTCCTTTTTTAAACAGAGGTTTGATTTTGCCTATTTTTAGACATTCTGGAAAACAACCATCCTGAAAACATGCATTAATGAGAAAAGTTAAAGGAGTAATAATTTCTTCCTTAATTTGTTTGATGGTTTCTGTCTTAATCCCATCCCAGCCAGGAGATTTTTTGTGTTTTAGAGATTGTATTGCATTTACCACTTCTTTTTGGTCAACGAGATACAAGTACATGCTGCTTTCTATCCTATCTATGTCCTCAATCTGTTCATTACAAATGGGTATTTTTTGTGCATACCTTTATCCCAATGTACTGTAATGTGTATTAAATTCATTTGCAATTTCTTTTCTGTCAATTATTTTTTCTCCTGTTTTGGTTTTAATCGATTAAATTTTTGTATTTCCTTTTATTTTTCCACACGATGAATTAATTACATTCCAAAGTGATGAAGAAGAGGTCTTATTTTTTTCAATTCGTTGTTTTGTATAATTTCTTTTTGCAGTTTTAACTAAGTGTCTTAATTTATTTTTATATTCTGTATATCGTTGTTTTTTTAAGTTATCTGAGGGATCTTGGATTAGCTGATCATACAATCTGTGTTTTTCCTGTACAGACTTTAAAAGTCCCCCTGTCATCCAATCTTTTTTAAAAGTGGTTTTTAGATCATTTCCTTTTAAAATAATTGTATTTTTGTTTATTAAATTTAAAATTTTGTCAATGAAAAGTTTTACCGCTTCATTTTTATTGGTTTTATTGTAAATATCCAACCACTTTTCCTGCTTCAAATTGTTTTTTAGATTTTTGTAGTTGATGTACTTCTTTATTATTATTTTGTTTTCTTTGGTTTTGGTTAGATTAGGAATGGAAACTGCGACTGGATAATGATCTGAAGTAGTATTATTTTCAAATATCAATGAAGTTATGTTAGTGTAATCAGCAGGTCTTTTTATAAAGAAATGGTCTATACAAGTTTGACTTCTAGGTCTAGTTGTTTTATTTATATAAGACAAAAAATTTTGTGAAGCTAGAATATTCTGGTATTCTTCAGTGTGATCTAGATCCTCAAACAAATTAATATTGATATCACCAACTAATATATGAAAACACATTCGTTTTTTACTTATGAGGTATTGATGCAAATCCTGATTAAAATTGTTTATGTTTACTATCGGTGATTTATAGATAGCGCTCAAACAGATTTTTGTTTTATTATAATTTAAAATGACTTCAAGTAACTTGATGTTCCCCAATGGTACAACTGAATATTCATATTTTATAGGAGATTTAATGTAAATGATAACTCCATTATTTTTGTTTAAATCGCCATAATTGTATAATAAATCGTAATTTTTTAACAAAAATGGGGTTTTATCAATATCATCTTGAATGTGTGTCTCCGTGAGAACTAAAATATCAAAGTTGACATTTAGAGTTGATAAAAACAAACAAAAATTATCAATAAATTATGATAAATTATGATAAATCCTTGAAAACGTACAACTGATTTTGCACATTTTATTTTTGCCTGTAAAACGTTTTTTATACATTTTAGAGAAAAATGGTTCAAAAAAAAGTGGTAGATCGTAAAAATTTCTTTAATTTGCGATTTTTTAAATTAAAATACACAATTGGCCGAGATAAACCACAAGAACAACGCCTCAGAAGTTTGTTCATGGTCCCCATTTTTCGTGACCTTCCATACCAATTCCCTCTCACCACTCACACTTCGGTGAATAAACTGTTATTTAATTTCATTCTGTTTACGTTTCCAATATCCAACACCCACATCTTCCAAGTAACCTTTTTTATGGATTCACCATTGTCCAACCTTTTAAATGCATTCAGTTTTATTTCCAAATATACAACTACTCTCTTCAGCTTTTTACTCATATTACAGAGTAAGAAGCTCAACTCACACTGGACTTACACTAACATCTTCTCCTTCTTCTTTGTCGACCATTTTCCATCCACCCTGAATGTAGGTCTCCCCCAATTGCTTCCATCTTTCTCTATCTTGCGTCAATCTAATCCACTGTTTGCCTGCCACTGCTCTTATGTCATCTACCCATCTTTTATAAGGTCTTCCCATGCTTCTTGTTGTCGTCCTTGGTCTCCATTCTAGAATTCTCCGTGTCCACCTGTTGTCATTATATCGGGCTACGTGACCTGCCCAGCGCCAATACATTTTTGTAATTTCTTCCACAATATCCCTAATCATCGCTCTACGTCTTATCTCGGTGTTTCTGATCTTGTCTCTTAATGATATTCCAAGCATGATTCGTTCCATTGCTCTTTGCGCTGTTTTTTTATTTATAATTATATATAATTTTTTAGCAGATTTTTTGGTAAGGGCTACGGTCTCCAAGCCGTAGGTACAAACTGGTAGTATGCATGTGTTAGGAATGGACGTGTTTTTCAAGATAAATGTAAGTTTGCCGAAGGCGCCCCATGCCAGTTGTGTTCTTTTAATTTCAGCATATTGGTTTGGTTTTCCTAGTTTGATAACATGACCTAGATATACATAATGTTTAATATTTATTATGGTATGATTTTGTATTGTTATATTTGTCTGGTCTCGGCTCATTATTTTTGTTTTGCTGTAGTTCATTTTTAAGCCTACCGCTCCTGAAACTGCATTTAATTGTTGTAACATATTATTTAGTTCTTGGATATTATCAGATATTAAAATTATGTCATCTACGAATCTCAAGTGGTTTAAGTATGATCCGTCGACGTTGATACTCTTATTGTTCCATTCTAGATTCTTAAAAATGTCTTCTAGAGCAAGGGTAAATAGTTTGGGAGAGATGGTATCTCCTTGTCTTACTCCCCGTTGTAGTCTTATGGGATTAGTTTTTGTGCTTTCGTCCAGCTTTATCTGCATGGTGGCATATTCATATATGTTTTTAATTATGTTGTTGTATCTGTGTTCTTGTGTGCAAGTGGTGTATGGTAATTCATACAGATGTGATAACAAGGATATTGGTCGGTAATTCTCGATGTTTTTGCTTTGTCTCATTTCTTGAATAGTAAAATGACTTCGGAGTTGTACCATTCTTGAGGAATCTTTCCTTCATCAATTACTTTATTAAATAAAATATTTAATATCTGTTTCATTTTTCTGCCACCAATTTTCAACATTTCAACTGTAATCTTATCCTCTCGCGGACATTTATTCGTTTTTAGTTTAGGGCTATTCTTATTTCATAGTCGGTTATGTCCGGTATTTCTTCTGAGCCGGTGTTAATTATTGTTTGTTCAGTACGTCGTTGTTGCGGTTGTGTATTTACTGAGTATAATTTAGTGTAGAATTTTTCAATGGTCTCGCTTATTTCCTTTCTGTCTCGGACGGTGACGTTTCTCTCGTTTTTTATTTCTATGATTTTTGTTGTGCCGCTTGAGTTTTTTGCTTTGAGTACTTTCATATTGCAGTTATCTTGTATTATATTTTTTATTAGATTGTTAGTATAGTTTCTATGATCGTTCCTAATTTCTTTCTTTACGTTTTTGTTTAAATTTTTGAAGTTGCCCGAAGTTCGATCTGTTCTGTTTCGTGTTTCTTGGAGTAGTTTAATTGTATTAGGTTGGAGTTTAGATGTTTTGGCTGTTTTCGTGTTTGAGCATATTTTCTTAACCGATGTTGTTACAGTTACTTTTATTTTATTGGCTAGTTCGTTTATATCCATTTGTTTCAGTGTTTCTATTGATTTTAGTTTTGAGCTTAGCTCTTTTTGGTATACCGTTTGGTTTTGAAACAGGACATCGGTGGTTGGATATCGTTCTACTCTCGCTGTATTTTAATATTTGCTCTAACCAATCTATGGTCAGTCCCGGTATAGAATTTGTTTAGTACTGTCACGTCGGTGCATATGTTTTTGTTATTGGAGAGTATGTAGTCTATTTTGTTCTTAGTTTTCGTGTCTGGGCTGATCCATGTCCATTTACATTGTTTAGATTTTTTAAAGAAAGTGTTGAGACAAAATAAATTTTCGTTGTTTAAGTAGTTGTACATCTCACCCCTTTCGTTCCTGTTGTCCAGCCCAAAGCGATCCATATATTGTGTGTCGCCCTCTTCTTTTGTTCAAATTTTTGCATTAAAATCTCCTGTGATTATTACGAAGTGTGATTTTTCTTGGTTCCTTACTGTTGTTAGATCCTCGTAAAATGATTCAGCTTCCTCGTCTGTTGAGTTTCCTGTCGGTGCATATCCATGTATTATCTGTAAGCTGTATCTGCTGTTCAAAGCGATGACATGATACATGACTCTGTTTGATACTGAACAGAACTTTGTTACTTTATAGGGAGCTAGTTTGTTTATCAGGAACGCTACACAGCTTATGTGATGATTTTCTACGGAGTCTTTCTGGTATAGCTGGTGACCAGATTTTAAGATGGTACATGCTTCTCCTGGTAAGCGAGTTTTACACAGTCCAATTATATTTCATTTGATATTTGAGAACTCTTGTTCTAGTTCGTCAAGGTGTTCTTGGGTCTTCATAGTTCTTATATTGTAAGTGGCTATACGAAGCAATGATGGGTAGTTTTTCTTATTAGATATATATATATATATATATATATATATATATATATATATATATATATATATATATATATATAAGACGGCGTAGAACGTTATAAACTGATATATATATATATATATATATATATATATATATATATATATATATATATATATATATATATATCAATCAGTTTATAACGTTCTACGCCGTCTTCTGATTTCCAGTCTCCATTTATCTCGGTCGTTCCAGAGGTTTTCTTCAACTCCCTTCTCCCTTAAGTCTTTATCGATTCCTTGTCTCCAACTTAATCTGGGTCTACCTTGCTTTCTTCTTCCATGCGGTGTCCAGTTCAATACTTTCTTTGGTATTCTGTGTTCATCCATTCTTTGGACGTGTCCATACCATCTTAGTTGATTTACTCTGATGTCCTCTGTTAAATTGTGTTTAACACCCATAATTTCTCGTATTCTTTCGTTTCTAACTCTGTCTAATCTTGATTTTCCAGCCGCTCTTCTCCAGGAGTCCATTTCTGTTGCTTCTAATGCTTTTAAGTTTTTTCCTTTCAATGGTCATACCTCACTTCCATATGTAATGATGCTTTTTATAATGCTATTATAGATTTTGTGTTTGTTTTCTTTGGAGATTGTTTTATCCCATAGTACACTGTTTAATTGTCTAATGGCTTGTCTTCCTTGGTAATTTATATGTTTAATTTCTTCGTCTAATTTGCCATCGTTGGTTATTTGCATGCCTAAATATTTGTATTTTATACAGTGATTTATTTCTCGCTGTATTTCTTCCAAGATTAGATTTTGTTCAATTCGCCCAATGCACATGTATTCCGTTTTCTTGATATTTAATTCTAGCCCCCATAGTTCGTATTCTTCAATAAGTTTACGGGTCATATATTCGAGGTCTTCATAATCTTGGGCCATCACTATCTGGTCATCTGCAAAACTCAGTGTGTACAATATTGCGTCGTTTAGAGGGATTCCCATGTTTCTGCAATTTCTTTTCCACGTCTTCAGAGCTTGCTCTGAGTAGATCTTGAACAACGTAGGAGACAAGCAGTATCCTTGTTTGAGTCCTTTGCTCAAAGTGAAACTCTTGGATACCTCCTGGCTTTTCTTTATTTTACTTGTGTTGTTCTTATAGAGGTCTTGGCAGCCTTGATTAAGGTTACACTTATATTTGTTTTCTCGAGAACTTCCCAGAGTTTTTGTTGTGGTACACTATCATAAGCTTTTTTAAGGTAAACGTAGAGGAGATGTATTGGTTGATTTCGTGCTACTTTTTTTTCGATTAGTTGGGTAAGAGTAAACAGATGGTCAATAGTAGATCTGCCTGCTCTAAAGCCGGCCTGTTTTTCGGCCTCCATATCACAGAATTCATCTTCCATTCTCTTTTTGATGAGTTTCCCGTAAACTCTTGAGACAGTGCTAAGGACTGCGATTCCTCGATAATTGTCACATACATCTTTACTTCCATTTTTATGTATTGCCGTGATATACGATGCCCTCCACTCCTCCGGTATACTCTCTCCATTAATACACTTTTGGAAAAGGCTTGCTAGCTGTTTATATAATTTGCTTGTACCGTACTTGAGTAGCTCAGGTAGAATATTGCCAGGGCCTGATGATTTTCTATTCTTCAATGTTTGGCATACTCGTGCTACTTTTTTGTCGTCAATCTTAATTGGGGAAGCTATTGTATGTACTTGCACCTCTGATTGTGTTTGTTGTGTTGGCAAATATTCTGCCCTTTCTTCCGCCAGTAGCTTTGCGAAGTATTCGTCCCATTTATCTAAGCTGATCGGTTTGATAATGTCTTTAGTCCTATTTTGTCGAAGATATCGAAGTATTTTCCAGCTTTCGGTGCTTCTGCTACCCCTCTTTCTTATTAGATTCAGTTGTATATTACCAATACACAAAACACTAACATAGGACCAATAATTGTAGACCAAAAGCGACACAGAAATTTCTTGAAATAAGGCAGTAACCAGTTTCTGAGAATTCCGGCTCAACCTCAACTCCAATAAAAACTTTTTATAGCTGAATACATGTGATATTGTACGTATTATCACGCGAAATTAAAGTTTTTTGTGCATTTTTAGAAAATGGAATAATACTTTTTAAAAAATCGACTTCTGAAGCTATTTTTGCAATAATTCAGCAAGTTATTAAACTAGAAAATGAGCCCTTAACAGTAAAGGGCGTGTGGAAGAAACTTTCTAATTTCGATTGTTTGATTCATGTTGCATCTGCTTCTGCTCAAATAAGACCAAGAACTTTAAATGCCTGTTGGGAAAAGGTTTGGTCAGCATGTGTAACAAGCAATGCAACCATTCAAACATTGACACTATCAGATGAAATAATTAACTTGGCACATCAAATTGACGGAGATGGTTTTATTACCTTCAGCTACGATGATATAGATGAATTACTTGTAGATTGCGTTGTGAGTCTAGAAGATAATAATGATCAGGAAGAAAAAATCAACCCCTCTCACTGCCAAATTAATTCCAAAAGCTCTTTAACTTTGCAGGAAATTAGAAAATCATTTTGTTATTAATGACCCCAATTCTGAACGATGCTTTAAATTACAACGTGAGCTGCAAAACTGCATGTCAGTATATCGTGAGCTATTATCCGTTCACAAATTGTTGATAGCACGAAATGTGCATCAAAGTCATAAAACGGTCGTAAAATTTGTATCATCATAGGCGTTCCTGATGTGTTTATTCATTAAAATTAATATTAATAATGTTTTAATACTAATATATTTAGCAAAAAACAATTTAAAACTTTCACGGATAATATTGGTTATTATATTATACTAATAAAAATAAGAATTTACCCATTAACAATTTTGTATCTCGTTGGATATTTCAATACTAATATTCGCGTTTAATCACTTTACTAGAAAACCTGGAATTCATATCCGAAGATACTATTCGTTGCAAGATAATTAGGATGGAATTCCCCAGATTTTTAATAATACAATTCCATATACCTACGAATATATACGTACCTTTTGCTCGTGCTCGTTTTGTTGGATTGTTTGTGATGGCTTCATCATCAACATCATCAAGTTTTACACCAGTACTGTTGCGTACAGTCAGTAAGTCTGTCTATTCACCAAGAGAGAAGACTATTATCCTGAATGTTCACGATGCCCTGTTTTCTCAGAATCCCACAAACACTGTTCGCAACATAGTCGAAAGTTGTGCCAATATGACTGGCGTAGGGGAGTCAACTATATATAGGTTCCTATCAGAAAGAAAAAAACACGGTATAGCTAACCCAAACACAAACGAACACTTAAAAAAGAGAGGGAAAAAGCCTATTGAAATTAATGAATTTGCCAAAACTGGTATTCGAAGGAAAATTCATAGATATTTTTTCAAAAAGAAATACCAAACATAAACAAAATTTTACAAGAAGTTAGATACGACCCGGATTTGCCTCATATCGGACGAACTAAATTGTGGGAAGTTTTAAAAGAATTAAATTTCCGGTGGGAGAAATCAGACCGAAACATCACAGTCCTTAGACTTCCACCCTGCCACTGGGAAATAAATCCAATTGAACTCATTTGGGCACAAATGAAAAGTTATGTGGCTAGAAAAAATACGTCATATAAAATACAAGTTGTACGTGAATTGTTATACGAGTCTTTACAACATATTACAGAACAAAACTGGAAAGATGCAGTAAAACATGTAATAGAAGAAGAACAAAAAATGTGGGATCTTGATAACCTAATTGATGTGACCGTAGAGACACAACCACTAATTATTAACCCTCAAGACGACTCGGATTCCGAAGTTGATTCTATTTATTTTGAATTTGAATAGTTTTCTAATCGTAATTATATAATGTAAGTAAAAGTAGTTGTAATCGTAAGGTATTAAAGGGGAAAGGCGCAAAATGTCGCCTGTCAAAATGTTCAATGTGTTTTAAATGTATCCATTTTTTTTCAAATCCTGAGAAAACTAAAAAGCATTTTTGAAAAATTTAAAGGCAGAATGAAATATTTGGTTGATTTTACCGAAAGTACAAGCTGAATATAGCCGTAAATGTCAAAAATTTTTCGGTTTGACAGTGTTGACATGTTTATAGAATGCATATGTCGTATGCTTCAAATATAAAGAGGGGAAGGTTTTAAAAAGTACATTTTGATTATACCATTTTATGTATTCTGCAATTTTTAATTTATATGAAACAATAACCAATAAATATTTGTCTCTTTCGAGATTAATTACAAACACCTGTTGCATTATGGCAACTGCTGATTTGACAATTGCCAAATCTATCCCCTAATCTATCAAAGGGTATTTGCTAAAAAAATGCAAACAGCATCTAATATAAAAACATGCCAACACTGCTAAACCAAAATTGTTTGTTCCATGTTTGACATTTGCAGCTATAATCAGCTTGTACTTTTGGTAAACCCAACCAAATATTTATTAGAATAAATAAAAAGTTTCTTTTGCATGCAATATTTTCAATTAAAAATTATATTTTTTTTAAATAAAAAGAAACTTTTTATTTTTGAATAAAATAAAGAAGTTTTATTAAAACAAAAATACAATTTAAAAAATATATTTATTTAGTTCAAAATAAATGTTTCAATCATATAGTCTACGACAATGGTCGGTCATCTGTAACCACAATACCTTCATAATCGGATTATAAGGTTGACTGTTGTGTTGTATTCCTACAGATACAAGGTGGGTTAGTCGAAAACATCTTAAACCGTCAGTGTCAGGTTGGTTTTTACTATTATATCATATTACCTATCCTCTCTGTATTTCAGTTCTCTAATTAGGATTAAACTTGTAGTGAGCTATCGACAAATTGTGAACCGATTATTCATAAAAGATTACTTTCATCATCATCGCAAAGTTTAATTACTGATTACTTTGTCAGAAAAGGAAGAGCTACACAGAACGAGAATGAAGTTTGTGAAAATACATCGCCTTTTTAGAGACAGTTTTTTCTGACTATGAAGATGATTTGGAGCCACTTCTTAAACAGTGTAAACCATTATCAGATAGTTATAATGCTTAAAAACATAAATGTAAATATGTATCTATTACTTTCCCATAAAATAAAATAAATTAAGTTTTGGAAATAAGTTTTTTAAACGTTTGTATGAATTTCTTTCAGATATTCGAAGTAATTTATCATATAGCCTTTTTCTTTTAATGTCTGTAAACTTTTTTGGTTTTGTCTGGGTTTTATGTAATTTTAGAAGGCTACGGAACGTATTCCTACTTTTTCAAGGCAAGTATTTTTATACGATTTCTTTATATGCTCTTTTTTGTGTAACGTATTCACCGCATAAAACGAGAGCTTGTTGATATACTTTTTTGAGGTGTTTTTTCAGTCTTTGTTGTAGTCTGTTGTGTTTCTTTATTTTTCCCAAAACTTATTTTGCAACATTCGTACAGACAAATATTTTATATAACATTTTACCGTTATATTTTAAAATAACTACAAATCAGTCAACCTTTTTATACATCACTTTTATCGGCCCTTCACAAACTGTTTCCTGCTTCCTGTTTATAAATCAGTGCAGTGCTTGCTTTAATGACAATTTTTTCTGTGTTTATTGTAACACTTCGTAAAAATGAAGTATTTAGAAAGCCAGCATTTGTTGGCTTTCCAATAATAATTGTTAACTTTTAGTTGTTAGTTGAATACCCGTAGAGCGATTGAACTGCAAAGATGGATGGTCATTTTTTATTATGTCGTCAGGTGTTTGAATGGATATGTATGTTTAAATTTGCATAAATTAAATTAAAATATCTTTTCGCAGTTAATAAGCACTCTACTTCCATTTATGTTTGCTGGTTGACGTAGGCTTCATTTGACAGTTCCTATATCTTACGGCTTTATGCAATTTTTCGATATCATGTTTTTTGTTTACCTTTTCATTTATATAAACCAGTGCGTTTCAACCCACAGATTTCTGCGGACCAATTATAAGATCAGCCATTACATTATAGACCAGTAAAGAAAAAGAAATCAGCTGAAAAAATCTTACAGGTTTATGAAGGTTCTGAAAGGTACGTGAGGGATAGCTGATGACAAATTCTTGAAGATGTACAGTTAATCCTGCTTTGTTGTTTTTTTAGACAATCATAAAAAAATGAAAAAAAATCATCTTTTGCGTATAACCGTTTTTTGCATTTAAAGAAAAAATAATTCAAATAAAAGTTGTAGATCGTAAAAAGTTCTTATTAAAATTAAAAAACATAAACAATTGACCGAGATTAATGAAAAAACTCTTATTTTTGCAGGAATTTATAAATGTTAATAACTTTGTTTTTTTGCATAATGACATGTAATGTAACTACTTTTTTTTGTGGCATAGACTTTCGTCATTCAGCAAGTCTCGAAAGGTTATATATTCCAAGAAAGTATACAGGGCTAGTCAAAAGTCCGTTCCCGCCCTCGTATCTTTTGAACGGTTATTGTTATAATAGTGAAATTTGGTGGGAGGTAATAAACAGTCTTAGGCTTCTCAACTAGTCATAACAGGTGACGTAATAGTGACAGATGACGTAACAGCGCCACTGTGGTAGATAATTTTAAATGGGACCTTTATGGCAAGTGATACACCGTTTGAAAGGTATTGAAAATACCTATTCAGTTATAATAATTTTGTTTGAGTTTAAGCTAATTTAGATGAATAAATTAAATAAATACTAAAATTGTAGCTTCTCATTTAATTGATAAATATTTAATAACCAGTTCTTCTAGTAAGTGTTCAAAATGTGCTCCATCTACTTCCTGACAGTAATGCTTCCTATTTCTAAACTCTTGCCGTACTCGTTCAAATGTGTCGGGGGAAATTGCCCTACATTCTTCAACAATTCGTTCTTTGAAAATGTCAATATTGTCGGTTGCTGTAGCGTAAACTTTAGATTTTAAGTATCCCCACAGAAAAAAAATCTAATGGTGTGAGGTCCGGTGACCGAGCTGGCCATTCTTTCGTACTTCGTCGTCCAATCCATCTACCACGATATTCCTCATCTAGGTAACGTCTTACTGCACCATAATGGTGTGCAGGGGCACCATCTTGTTGAAACGTTATTTCCAAGTTACCGAATTCATCTGGATTATCCTCCAGAATTTCAAGTATTAATGGTTCAATTACATTTTGTAACATCTCTAGATACACTTCACCGGTTAAATTAGTATTGCTAAAAACAGGCCCAACTATGTGGTTTCCCAAAATACTTGGCCAAACATTTATTTTTTTTTAAATTCAATATGTGTTTCACGAAAGACATGAGGATATGTGTCACTCCCAATACCTCACATTGTGTGTGTGTTAACATTTCCATTGAGAGAAAAAGTACTTTTGTCACTAAAACAAATTGTTTTTATGTAATTGGGCTGTTGGTTAATTTTATTGGACATATTTTTACAGAATTCTAGTCTTCGGTTGGGGTCATCATCTGAAAGTTGGTGCACAATGTTTAATTTGTATGGATGAAATTTGTTTTGAGCCAACACTCAGTGTACTTTGTCTTTTGACTAATTTAATTTTTTTGTCATCACTAATAATTGTTGGTCGACCAGATCGTTTGATATCTTGAACACTACCTGTTTGTTTAAACTTCCGAAGAAGCTTTCTCAAATAAGATCTCGATATATCCGCTGCATGGAAATTATTTTCACATTCACCAATTATCACAGCTGCTATTTTGTCGGCTGCAGTACGTACCATTCTGCCTTTGTAAAAATTTAAACGTCTCGTTAAACAATAATTAAACTAAATATTAACTAAGAACAACTAACTAAAAACAACTTGACTAAACTTAAATTGACCAAACTAAGTAGAAACAGAAACTAAATATTGGGCTATAAACGCTTTTGCAAACTAAAATCAACTAGAGAATTGACAAACGTCAATTTTTTTTGCCAAATAACTAAAGGCTGACGTTAGAATTAAATGCCAAATTAGAATTTTAGTATTTATTTAATTTATTCGTCAAAAGCATCTTAAATCCAAACAAAATTAGGATGATTGAATAGGTATATTAAAATAATTGTAGTTTTGCATTTAATCAATAAATATTCTAACGCAGAATGGAGCCATTCTGTCTCCGGCTTCTATATAACATGTAGCTTCTCCTTTTTAAAAAATTTAAAGTGTTTGTTTGTCTTTGTGTATTGTATTGTTATGTCCAAATTTACATGTATGACATTCTACTCATGTCGGATAGGCCACAACTGACGAAATGCCCTGAAGATGATCTATTGATCGAAAGTACTTGGGCAAGATTTAATTAATTACTGTGTTCGATAGTTGCCTTGTATACTATCAAAGTTTAAATTCATATATAATCACTTTCGGTAATCCGGACGCTTGTGGTAATTCGACATCACTTTGGTCCCATACCTATCGGATCATCAAGGGACAACTGTATTTTATTAAATATTATAAGATAGTAACCTCATAAAGTGTACATATTGTACGTTTTTGTTTTTAAACTTTACGTTTTTTGTTTCAGGATCTCCCTACGAAATCACATAGTACGTGTAGCGATGGATCGTTACATAGTATGGGTAGTTATGATGATGACGTAAGTATTGGAATTTATTTATTATTTGGTTAAACTATTTAAATACATATTTACATTGGAGTAAATATTTGAATACTGTTGCATGTATAGATAATTCCTGAGAATTTATTGACGATATTGTTGATAAAAATATAGTCTAGGTGTTTTCATTTAAACTAACAAAATAAAAAGACAATTACTATAGGAAAAACTTATTTTCTTGTTTATATTTTTTGCACAAACGATTAACTTTCGTATGTCTCCATTTTTTACTTTTTCTTAAGGTTCCCTTTCCGTTACTGAAGGTTGGCTATAACTACAGCAAATTGCTCTCTATCTTGAGCAGTTCTTAGTATCGAGATGCCATGCCTGTCCAGTCTCTTACATTCTTCAACCAGGAGCATTTTCTTCTTCCTTCCACTTTCCCTTCCATTATCAGTCGTAGGGAGTTGTATTTTCTCCTCTGTAAACATGTCCTAGATCACTTGTTTTTCTGGTTTTTACAATATTTAGAAGTTCTCTCTTAGTCCCCATTCTTCTGAAAAACCCACATCTCAAAGGCTTCTACACGTCTCATACTTGTGATTTCGAGAGTCCATGTTTCTACTCCGTATAGCAATATGTAATAAATAAATGTTTTTATATATATTACAGGATCCAATTTGTAAATAGAATACATCTTGGAGACGGCTATCGCCGTATTCCCGTCCTCCTCCGCCAATCCTCTCGGTCCAAGGCATGCTCCTCCTCTAAACCTCTCGATTCCATTGCTCTTCTAATACCTTCATTCCATGAGCGTCGAGGTCTACCTCTTTTTCTTCTACCAGGGGGCTTCCATCTGTGAAGTTTTTGGGGCCAACGTTCGTCAGGCATTCTTAACAGGTGTCCAAACCATTTTAAACCTCTTCTTTCTATTCTGTCTATGACCGTATCTGTAGCATTCATCTGATTTCTTATAGATTCGTTGGTTTTTTTTTCCAGCCTTGATGTTCTAGCACTTCTTCTCAAATAATCCATTTCAACTGCCAACAATCTTCTTTTCAGGTCTGCATTAATTGTCCATACTTCAGAGCCATAACAAAGAACTGATTCAACCATCGTTTGCCCTATTCTTTTTTTGTTCCTTTTGGAAATGTTGCGATCCCACCATAAGGAGTTCAAACATCCTACAATTTTACGTCCCTGATTAATTCGGTGTTTAATTTCGGTTTCACCCAAGCCGTTCTTATCAATGAATGCACCTAAATATTTAAATTTTTCCACTTGTGTGATTTCCACGTCCTCGTCTATCAACACTTCAAACCTTGCATCTGAATTGATAACTAGATATTCCGTTTTCTTCATGCTGACTTTTAACCCCCATTTTACATATTCTCTATATAAACGCTTTATCATAAATTCTAGATCATAAGAATCTTAAGCTAGAACGACTTGGTTATCCGCAAAATTCAGGGAAAACAGTACGTCATTTCCTATTGGGATTCCCATTCCTTGGCAGTGGTTTTTCCAATAAATGTTTTTACCAATTTGTATCGGATATCCAACGATAAGGTAGAGTTTATCAGGAATTTGCTAAACAGTGGTTAGACCTTTCTAACCAGTACAGGGTCAAAATTTATTTTAGTTTATTTTCCAGAAATACAGGGTCAAAATTTTCATTGGAAGGCATTTCTCTGTAGTTTTTAGCTAATGTATTAACAATTTTAAGAGGAGAGGTGACAATTTCATTACCTATTTTGAGACTAGATATTGGGGATGACTTCCATACTTCACTTACAGGAGTGGAGCTGTTAATGCTAGGGACATATTAGGCCCAACTGGATTTTTTTGTATGATTTATTAAACGTTGAGCTCCAGTTTCTTTGTAGTTAATTTTATTTTCGAGTGTTTTATGCTTATTATCTATTAAAAGCTGTTCTACTCTCACGTACTGCTTCGTTACACTCCGAATTCCACGAAGGCACAGGAACAGGATTTTTAGTGGGTTTTGTTTTGCTGATAAAGAGATCCGCACTCTGCAAGATGACACTATTAAAAGTACCTAAAGAATCGTTTATATTATCATTCAGTATGAGACTCTCCAAAGCCTTATCTATATAATTTTCAAAATCGATCCACTTAGCCGAATTTATATTCCATTTATACCTATTCGCTACCATAAGTATACTCGAGAACAGTCCAAGAGAGACACGGAGCAAGACCTGGATCACAGAAGCTTAAATCTATCACGGAGGATTCTCCAGAGCAGATGTTAAATCTTGTAGGTGACCCATCATTTAGGAAATTTAATTGAAGATCCTGCATTACCTTTTCTAGAAGTTTTCCTCTGTGATCAGTACGCTTAAATATGTATGTCAAATTCTTGATTGGTGTTTAGCAGTAAAACATCTAAAAAGCATGTACAGTGTACTCTCCTTTCGAAATAAATGTATTCATACTTGTAAATGTTTCCATGCCCTGTCATCTGTATTTCGGTATATTTGTTGTATGTTCCAACACTCAAAATTCGGTGTTAATTTCTTTGCTCGGCAAAGTCATTAGAATAATTATGTAAGGTGTAAGTTTGTCACATTTTGCTAAAAAAAATAAGTTTTATTATCTTATATAAGAGAACTATCTTGCTCTCATCTCATATATATTTCTTTATTATTCTATAGTCTAATCTATCTAATTAGCCTTCTTCGGTCCATCTTTGGACATAGGCCTCCCCAATCCTTTTCCATTCTTCTCTGTCTGTCGCTACGGTCATCCATCTAGAGCCCACGTGCTTCTTGATATCATCTGCCCATCTCATTTGGGGCCTTCCTCTGCTTCGTTTATATTCCCACGGTCTCCAACTTATAAGAATTTTGTTCCATCGGTCTTCTTTTTGTCTTATATTGTGTCCGGCAAATCACCATTTCAATTTTGCAACTTCTTGTCTAACATCCCTCACTTTTGTTTTCTCTCTTGTCCACTCGTTTCTCTTCTTATCCATTAGTCTTATGTGCAGCATGTGTCTTTCCATTGCTCTTTGGGTTTTTATGATTTTGTCCATGTTTGCTTTTGTAAATGTCCACGTTTGGGAGCCATACGTAAGAACAGGGAGTACGCATTGATTATATACTTTGGTCTTAAGATGCTGTGGATATCTTTTGTTTTTAAGAATGTAGCATAGTTTGCCAAATGCCGCCCATGCCAGTCTAACTCGTCTCTTGATCTCTGCTGTTTGGTTCTCTTTGTTAAGTTTTATAGTTTGACCAAGATATATATATATATATATATATATATATATATATATATATATATATATAATCCTTAACTTGTTCTATTTCATCTTGTCTGTTTCTCATTGTGATGTCTTCATCTGTATTTGTTATAGTTTTGATCTTGCTGTAATTCATATTAAGGCCTATCTTTCCAGCTTCTACGTCCAGTTCTTTCATCATTTCAAATAATTCTTCTTTTTTATCGGTTATCAATACGATGTCATCAGCGTACCTTAGATGGTTCAAGCGTTGTCCACAAATTTTTATACCTTTTTTTTCCCATTCTAATCTTTTAAAAGTATCTTCAAGAGCCTGATTGAAAAGTTTCGGTGATATTGTATCACCCTGTCTCACGCCTCTACTTATTTGTAATGATTTTGTTCCTTCATATACTTTAATTGTTGTTTTGGCTTCCTTATATATATTGGTTATTAGTTCCGTATATCTGTGGTCAATTCGGCTGTTAATCAAAGAACTTTTCACTGCCCAATGTTCGACACTGTCGAAAGCCTTTTCGAAATCTATGAACGCCATATATAGAGGAATGTGGTATTCATTTGCTCGTTCCATAAGTATTTTCATACTTAGTAAATGGTCACTTGTGCTGAATCCCTTTCTAAAACCAGCTTGTTCTTTCGACTGGTATCCATCGAATTTTGTCGTCAATCTATTGGTTAAAATTTTTGTTACGAGTTTATACATTACATTGAGGAGTGTTATAGGACGGTAGTTTTTTATATCTGCTTTATCCCCTTTCTTGTGTCGGATAATGGTTACTGATTCCTTCCAGTTGTTTGGGATTTTTTTTTCTTTTAATATCCTGTTAAAAAGGGAATGTAGAGTATTAATTACCGCTTTTACACCATATTTCAGCATCTCTGTAGTTACTCCATCTTTTCCAGGCAATTTGTTGTTTTTCATTTCTTTCAATGCCTTCTTTATTTCTGATTTGCTTATTTCGGGCTGCAGCTCTGAGTTGACATTTTTTATTTTGACCTTAAGTTGGTTTTTAATTTCTTCTGGTGGTTCCTTTTTTGTTTTATATAATTCTGAGTAGAAATGGTGGATTATATTTATGATGTCATCTTTAACGTTTGTTTCTATTCCATTTACATCTTTTATTTTGTTTATTTCAAACTTACCTAATTTCGGCCTTAAGCATTTTATATTTTTGTTGTTTTGTATTACTTCTTCTATTTTTATTTCTTGTTCTTTTCTCTTATTTTCTTTTATCATTCTGCTTATTGTTTTATTAATTTCTACATATTCTATAGATTTCCTTTTGCTTTCTTCGTTCAGCTTCCTTCTTTTATCCATAAGCTTCTTTGTTTCTGTTGATATATAGTTGTTCTTTTTTAGATCCTTCTTTGCTATTTCTTTTCCTGATGTAATCATTGTTGCTGTAAGTATGTTGTCTATTTCGTCTATATCTTTATCGTCACTGTCTAATCTTTGGGTAAGTTGTTTTTTTAATAGGTCTTCGTATATCTCTTTATATTGAACTAGTTTGTTTCTATCTACTAGATTCCAGTTTCTACTTATTTTTCTTTTCATCTCATAGTTACCGTCAATACTAATTTTTGCTCTGACCATCTTGTGATCGCTACCTGTTGTGAATCTGTTAAGAACTGTTACATCTTTAATGATATATCGTTCCGTGGACAGTATGTAGTCGATCTCATTTTTTGTGGATCCATTAGGGCTGATCCATGTCCACTTTCGTTGGGGCTTCTTTTTGTAAAAGGAGTTCATTGCGTATAGATGCTTTTCTTCTAGGTAGTTCATCAAAGTATCACCTCTATCATTTCTCTGGCCATACCCGAAATCTAATATTTTAGTTTCTTCTTTGTTTAGTTTTTTATTAATATTATTCTATAGTAGTACGATCAATATATATTTTCTCTTTTTCAGTATCATTCTTGATAATATTTACTGTTATAGGAATCCTTTGAATACGTGCAATCAAGACATTCCTCGAAATTATCGTTGCATGATAAGAAAGGTAAGGAATTTTATATTTTTTTCTCTTTTGTATGCCATCAAATATTACGAACGATGAACATGTAGATCTTTTATCAGCTATAGCTTTATTAAATTATTGTTCTTTTAGATTCGGACTCAGAATTCGGACTCAGTTCTACAGCCTCACCTCTTAACCATAGCGCAGCACACCATAGAGTATCGGTAATGCCAAAAAGGACACATGGAGCGCCGAGAAGAAAACGAACGCAACAGGTACGTTTTTTATAATATTTTTAAGAACTTTAAGAGTGATTGCTGTTATTGCTTACATCGTTATCGAACATTCTAAGTCAAAACTTAGGTCAAAAGATTAGTTGGTTCATTAAAAAGAAAATATGTTAGGAAAGCCTGTTCGGAAAATAATGCTCCTACTGAACTATTTTGGGTAGAAATCTTATTACAGATCGTAATTATTGAAAATGTGTATAATGTCTATAAACAATAAATCATTATATAATAATTCTTGAAGCAACCATATATCCAAGGGAAACTGAGTTGACCATCTATAAGCAGGACCCTCTGACCGCTATAAGCATATGAGACCAATATAAGAAGAAGACAGATAATTAAAACAATATTTTATATAATAATTCATTTATTCAAAAGTCATTCCAAGTTTTGACAAAGTGTAGACTAAATTTCTGTGAGGTCATTCTGTGGCGTCTCTATCACTATTGAGAACTTGCGAGTTAAGCTAATGATGTGTTATATTTTCTCTAAACTACTCTAGAAAATTTAAGCTTGGATCCTAAGCACGGTAACTTTTGAGAAACTCTATAATATAAATAACAAACAACGAAGCAATGAGAAGAATAAATAACAGAATGGAAAGAATAGAAAACACAAAGCTACAATACGTGGGATATAGTTTTCGTGGGGAAAGGCATCTCATGGCTGGTTAACATTAAAGAATGAATAACTGAATGAATGAAAGAATAGCAGGGTATATTTATTCAATATTTGAAGTGCCCGGAAGTAAAAAATGGTAAGGGACAATAAAGAAGATCTGAGTTTTGAAGTATTGAATTTAAAAAAAAAAATTTATATTTTTTATTAAAAAATATAAGACTATGAATCTAAATGTTAAAATTAGCTGATTATATTGTTAATCAGCAGGCAAAATATGAAATACCAAATTTTTTTACAATGTTTTTTACAAAGGAAAATATGAAAATATGTACTACAACTTTACATGATTTACCTAAAATATTTGAAAAAGTTTAACGTAACATGTTAAGTGTTGTTCACTTATCATAATTTGGTAGGTACTGGGATTTTATTTTAAATTTACATTCGTGATAAACAGCTGGAATCCATTCCAAGAATGATTTTACATCTTTCAGTTTTTCTGGATGAATACTAAGGGGATGATTATTCTTCATAATTTTCTACAACAGAAAAGCCTTTCTCGGTTGGCAACATTGTATGTCCTACCTGAGGAAATACAGTAAAACCTCCTTTAACCGAAACCTTTTTAACCGAAACATCGTTTAACCGAAACCGCTAACAGTTTCAATAATTTCGGCAATAATCAGTAAATTTTTATCGCAAAACGTAAACAATTTCATTAATTTCACTCGCCGATTGATGCCGACGTGTGTTGGGAAATAAAAAAAAAACTAAGAGCTTTAAAAGATATCTGAACACTTCCAGTTTTTATAGAAGCCAAAAAAGCTCATGTATGTCGACCACTTTATTTTCAGAATGGTTCTAAAATGAATTCATCCCAAGTGTAAAATCCTTTTTAAAATAAAAAAACTTCCCATCAAAGCATTGTTGCTTGTTGACAATGCGCCAACTCACCCTCAAAATCTACACAATAGTAATAATTGTCAGATTTTTGCCACCGAATGCCGCGAGCATTATTCAGCTACACAGAGACCCGGGAGTAATAGAGATATTCAAGAGACATTATAGAGGAGCATTATTAAGACATCTGTTATAACAGGAGATGAATTAATCTAAAATTGTTCCAGAAATTCTCAAATTTTCAACAATGAAACATGTTGTTTATCGTTGTGCTGAGTTCTGGGCCAAGATCAACCCTTTAACTTTGGAAAAATTCTGGAACTAACTTTTTGATTGGATTTTGATTGACGATCCTGAAGAAGAAAGTGGTAAAGAAACGACAGAAGAAATTAAACCTTTAATAAAAAATTTGAGGGGATGTGACGAAATTAACCAAGAAGAGATATGTGAGTGGTTAGCAGCCGATGACTCAGAAAGTGAATTCATCGACCAGGACATCATTGATATGGTTCTTCGTCCAGACAACCTGAGCGTATCAGACGGCGAATATGACGATCCAACAGACAACAGGCAGCGTGAGACCGACGACGAGATTTTCAATGCCTTAAGGAAAAGAATTTTATACAGTAGGCCTAATTAGTAGGACACGACTAAGTTCTTAATTTTTGTTGTCATTGTATAAAGTTTTGTCCTTTTCAGATTGCTTTACGTTTCGTCGAACGATGGAATAAGGCAAACTCACGACGTTCTGCAAATGAACGATGGAGATATATAGCTGCAAAATTTTCCTTAATTTTTTTACTTTATTCTGTATTTACTTATTAGAAAACATTACGAAATCACCACATAGTATTTTTGAATACCCATACTTTAACCAAGAATACTATAAAAAACAATGTTATTTTTAACCGAAATTCTTGTTATTCGAAACGGCTTCCCCCCCAATTATTTCGGTTAACGGAGGTTTTACTGTATATGAATTATTTTTTTAAAATAGCCATTTTGTAGAAGATAAAACCAAATAGCAATGGTGGTTTAGTTTTTCTTTTCTACCACAAATATTATTTTTCTCAAAGTACATTTTGAGACAGCTAGATTTCGTCCGACCATCTTTTAGCAGTGGATTCATCCCACATAAAAAAGTGACCCAGACCATTTCCAAGGGACTTAGTTATAGCGCCACAGTTTTCTCTTATAGAACATGAGACCGATGGTAATCTTTGGCGTGGGATGGGTTTGCTGTACATCAAACCTTAGTGCATGCACATCTGGGTTTAAGTTTGCTTCATCTACTGCGTCTCTGACTGCCTGTTGACCTGCTTAAGCTTTTCTATGATGTAATTCTTGTTCAGTTTTAATTTTTTCAACCTCAGTTTCATCATTGTGTAACTTAGCATTTTCTAAAGCTACTGAAAACTTATCGTACGCTTGACATGTATCCATTTTTGGAATTTTGAAACTTATATTCTTCTGAATTTATCTGCAGAAACTGGAGTTTTTTTTTCAAAATGCTTTCTACACATTTCTCATAAAAAGTCTGAATAGAATATTCCATACTCATATATTGTCTAGAGCTGTTAGCACGGGTGTAATGGCTTTTGTACTTAGGTAAGCTTTCATTAAAAGATTTCAGAAAATCTATATCAGAATTGGAATATTTTTTAGGATGATTTGAATTTCGACTTCTTAGATCTGATTTTGCAGTATTTGATCCGGTTTTTAATTCTTTTACTAAATTTTCAACTCTACCTCGATTTATCTGTAAGCCATGGATACTTAAGAAAACCATTTTGCATGCCTTAACATCTTTTCCTTGTGATTTTAATTTATATTCAATAGTTTGAGATCTTTTTGACACTAGTGCTTTAGTTTTCTTCCTAATCATATTTTTAGATCTCATACAACCTTGTAAATAAGTATTTTGTGTATCAAAACTGTTCATGCCCCAAAAATTAACAGCAATTGTCTGAAGTTCTTTATGAGATACAAATAACTCATAGCATTTATAGGGACAAGTACACGGTAGACCTTGTGCTTTTGATAAATTAATATTTCCCTTGCTGTATTGTATTGTACTGTATTTCTGAGCTCTTTCGTTTTTAATTGCTTACTTGAATTGTGTTTTCTTTCTCTAGATTTTGTTTCTGAAACAGAATCTTCTTTTTTTGTTTACTGTGTTCATTTAATTCTATTCGATTTTCTTCTTCGTCTTTTTTTCTCCCATTCTTCTTGTACTAGACTATGGGTATGTGTGAGAAGAAATTTCTTGAAGTCCATGTTCTTTCAAAAATTTTCTAAAACATAATTAAAAATAATAAGTATTATAGCGCTGCAGAGATTTCATTTTTATATTTGCAAGTAAAAAATGTTAGGTTTTTATGTAAAGTGAATGTGGGTGTAAACAATGTTAAGTACATTCTTTACGATTTTTCACTTGCAAACAATTATTTTAAGAATATAAATAAATTACCTTCTTTGTAGTTAATCGTTAATCGAGCTATTTTATAGTTTTAATAAATATTTTAAATTCAGGATCTTTATCCGAGTCTTAATCATCGTAGTTCTCAGAATTTTCACTATTAACATAAAAAAGAAATTTAGATTTGAACATCCCTGCTTTTTCTTCCGCCGTCATGGACACAACACAATTTTCATGCTTATTGCTTATGCATGTCTCTTATTACTAAATTAATTAATACTAAATTATAAGAAATTAATCTGGCGCCATCTATTATTCGGAGGATAAAATAAGTCAAGTTTTCTGCGTTGCCATGTCCCTTGCCATCTTTAACATAATATTTCGGAAAAAATCAAAATTTGTTCATTACCATTATTTACTACCGAGACTTTATAAAGTAATTTTAATACCTTGTGTTTTTAATTTGTAATTTTAATAGTAATTAAAAGCTGTAACTAAAATTGGCATTGTAATCTTTTCAGCTTTCCACGGCACTACCAGTCACACCAGAAGTCAATGAAGATTCGTCAATTAGAAGTACATCACCAGAAGTACATAAAAAAGGTAATAAGGACAGCCTGTTGCTAAATTTTGTGTTTGGTTATGTCAAACGTCGTATTAAATGGTTTATCAAAAGAACATTTTTACAATATTTTTTAAAGAAAATATTATATATTCCATTTGATACAAACACATTTGGCATATCCTTTGGCTTTGCTCTAGCTTGGCAATTTTGTGCTTTTGTAAGTTTCATTGTTATATAATAAGATGGATGTGAATATCTTATGGACGATATAAAAACAGCAAAATGACTAGATCTATAGATAATAAATCAGTAAAATAGAATGAATAATGAATAATAGTAAGGACTTCTCACCTTCTAGATCTTGATTGAGCTTTATATATTTCGATATCTAGGTTTATATCAAAGTTAGTTTACAATCTTCTAAGATTCCTTTTGATAAAGTCTACCTACTGTAGGTCCTGTAAGATACTGTAGGTACTAACAATTTTTTCATAAAGCATTCTATCAAACTCTCCAGATATACTTGAGATAAATTACTAACTCTAAGCAATGCTTTCTTTTTCCCTTGTCATACTGGTTCATATCTCTTCCTGCGTTATAATAACTACTAATAATACCCCATAGAATTCCACAATTTCAAGTATGGAGAATAGCATTGCCTACATTTTTTCTAAATAAGTTGTTTTGTATATTCTATACCATAATGGAATCAATCTGCCTACTCCCCTCACCTCGTCACGTACCAGCATCTTATTCTGTAGAAATACATGAACCGTCAAACGGCACTGAGGTCTCAGTGTGTTACTGAAAAAGTAAAATAATAACCTTCGTATATTGTGAATAATTTTTTACATACCCATTTACTAATATTGTTCCGCATGTGTGCTTCCCCTAATGCCAAACTTTTGCTTTGCAGAGTCCCTAATCGAACTTTATAGCATGAGTTCAACAATTCTAACAGAAACTCAACTAAAATGTTCTTCTTTACCGCCTGGCCTTACTCCGCCAGGTGCCGTAGATAGCAAGTTGAACCGAAGCAAGTCGAATGCCGGGAGCAAGTCGCAAGACCTCTTCTCTCAGTTACCGGAAGACGCCAACGAAAAGGAAGAGAAACTCTCCCTATTCGACAGGATATTCCCGAGAAAGAGCGGAAGGAAGAAGAAGAAGGAAGGGAAAGAGAAAGCTGACGAGCAGGTTGTTGAGAGCTTCGAGCAAGGTAAATTTCGGCAGAGGAATACTGTAGATTTTTAGATTGTGTGAAAATAAAAGTTCTAAAAAAACTAGTGTTTGTAGCTTCTATATTATTGAATTCCTGTGTATACGTTATACAGGGTGTTTCAAAAAGATGTCATAAATTAAATCACGCATTCCAGGGACAAAAATAAATTGATTGAATCCAACTTACCTAAGTACAAAAGTGTACACAAAAAAGTTACAGCTCTTTGAAATTACAAAATAAAATTTTTTTTTGCATTATTTCCTAAACTACTTGTCATTTGGTAATACAAATGGACACGTTAATTTCTTGTTCTGAAAGTATTTTTCGTACAAAAGAAACAACAAAAAACACAGAAAAATTTTAAGGGGGGTGTGCAGCCCTAAAACCCGCCCCCCCCCCCCAAAGTTTTGAGTACCGGGTGGTCCAATAAGCCGATCTCTCGGCTATATATCAGAAACTATTTATGTTGTAACTTTAGGAAAAAAAAACCATTAGTAAAAGTGGCCAAGAGAAATCGCTGGAAATAACTTTCAAGATTCTGGATTAACCGCTAGGGGCCTTAACCTGCGAAGACAATTTTGAAAACCAGTTTTTTGGGAAATATGTCCAATTATACCAAGTGTTAAATAAGTAAACTAGAAAGAGGCATAAATTCTGCACAAAGTTGTTAAAGTACTTTTTTATTTTTTTAACTAAAGAGTGGGGGAGAGTGGGAAAGTATTTGTGGATAAATACCTATATCTTTAATTTGGTCCAACCGATTTTAATGAAATTAGTGTCATTAGAAAGAGTGTGGATGAATTAATTTACATCTACTATAAAATACTTGCATTTAGTTTTCATTAGTCGTAGGTAGAGGGGACTGTCAAATAAAAAAAATAAAATTTGTTTTTCTTCAAAATTTTTAATGGAAACACTTATTTATTGTAAATTATAATGGAACTAGAATAAATTCGTAACAAAATGGAGCAAACCGCATGTTAATAGCTTTTGTTGAACTCGAGATATGAATAAAAACTCATAAACATAAGTAAGTATAGTATTGACACATCCAGTATTATAAATTACATTAAAAAATAAGTCAGTAGGTATTTTCAAATTTTTTTATAGCAGAAGAATCTTAATGTTGATACCTATTTTGTAAAAAATAGTTTTTTCGAAACTAACTTACACGTATATATTTTGTAAGATATCGTGACAGGAGACATTATGGCAGAGAAGTATTTGAAAGAAAGGCAAAAATATTAAGAGAAACTGGTAGTTTTTCTGGTCCTTGTTTTAAACGACGTAGTAGACTTATGACCGAAGATAATTCAATCAATGTTCTTGCTTTAATTCAACAGAATCCACATATAAGTAGTCCGAAATCTCTACTTATTTGCCACAATATCTCCTGCCAGGATATCTTACAGAATATATACGTGAGACAATAGCGCCATTTTGGTGATATTCGAAATAAACTCCAATCATATCATACAATTTGATATACTCATCACGAATTATTAGTACTGATAATTAATTACTAATATTACCAATATTAATATCCATTAAAAAAAATGCCATTTTCAATTCGAATTATAATACATATAACACTTCTTAACAATATTTTGACTGCTGTCAATAAATAAACAATATAAACTCCCTGTCAAATTCATTGTCGTAGCCCACTTAGTTTCGAAAAAACAATTTTTAATCATATGAAATAACAATGGTCAAAATAGGTATCAACATTAAGAGTTTTCTGCTATAAAAAATTTTGAAAGTACCTACTGACTTATTTTTGTTTTTATTTTATAATACAGGGTGTGTCAATACTATACTTACTTATGTTTATGCGTTTTTATTCATATCTCGAGTTCGATAAAAGCTATTAACATGCGGTTTGCACCATTTTGTTACGAATTTAATCCAGTTCCATTATAGTTTACAATAAATAGGTGTGTCCATTACAAATTTTAAAGAAAAACAAATTTTAATTTTTTCTATTCGAAAGTACCCTCTACCTACGACAATTAAAACTAAATGCAATTATTTTATAAAAGATGTAAATTAACTCATCCATACTCTTTCTAATGACACTAATTTTGTTAAAATCGGTTGATCCAAACCAAAGTTATAGATATTTATCCACAAATACTTTCCAACTCTCCCCCACCCTTTATTTGAAAAAATAAAAAAAAGTACTTGAACAACTTTGTGCAGAATTTATGCCTCTTTCTAGTTTACTTATTTAACACTTGGTATAATTGGTCATATTTCCCAAAAAACTGGTTTTCAAAATTTTCTTCGCAGGTTACGCCCTCTAGCGGTTAATCCAGAATCTTGAAAGTTATTTCCAGCGATTTCTCTTGGCCACTTTTACTAAGGAATTTTTTCTCCTAAAGTTATAACATGAATAGTTTCTGATATATAGCCGAGAGATCGGCTTATTGGACCACCCGGTACATTCAAATCAAATGAATTTTGTGGCATCATTAGTTTAACACATCGTTTTTAAAACTTTTTTTGCCGTTTATCACTTTTTCGAACAGCTAGTTTTTTCCTAGTTGGCCATAAAATTACAATTAGTTTCTACGGATACAATAATTACAAATAGTTCCATCAATAATAGTCAATAATTTAAAGCTATCATTTATTGTGTGAATAAGATTAATATTAAAAATTTTGATATTACGATGTCCTACACATTGTAGGAAATGGCAGATATGCATTTAACTTTGCGTAAGTTGGATCAGATTCAATTATGATTTCAATAAACTATCGGGAATAACTTAGGTGAATGTCAAGGAAATAGAGCAGCAGCTGCAAAGCATTATGCAGTAAAGTACCCTAATCGACATACACCCGATAGACGATTATTTCTGATCATTGATCGTCGTATACGTCAAACGAGTACATTCCAACCGCAAGTTGCTGGCAATAGTGGTCGTCCAATAATGGATGCAACTGATGAAGACATTTTAGAAATCATTGAAGGTCTTTGAAATAAGTACAAGGGTAATAGCTGCTCAACTAAATGTTCCTCGCGTAAGGGTTTGGAGGCGGTTGAAGGATCAGCTGCTTAAACCCTATCACTTACAACGGTTCAAGAGTGATTGGTTGAAGATTATCCTAAAAGGATTGGATTTTGCAATTGATTGTTAATGGAAAACACTCGAAATGTTAATTTTATTAGAAATATTTTGTTTACCGACGAGGCTACCTTCATTAGAACTGGAATAACAAACCATCATAACAAGCACATTTGGGCCGACGAAAATCCTCACGCCAAAAAAACGACTCTTCACCAAAGGACTTTCAAAGTTAATGTTTGGGCAGGAATCATGGATAACAATCTAATAAAATCCACAAGGAAAACAATTCCTGTAGCTGGCTGTATACCACGTATCACAAAAAAAGAGGTTAGTCTTCGTAAGTGGGTATATTTATTTAAAAACCCTTAAAAGGGCTACATCAAGAAAAACAAACGTTTTCGGACTAAACAGTCCATCATCAGGTTTAAAATCTGTAGGTTAAAATGCCTGCTGTTGAAACAGTTTCCAGCTGTTCTCCGTGCGTAGAGGTTTTCTCCCCGGCTCTGGAACTCAATTTTTGCAATGTATGTTACCTGAAGTCATATTTAATTTAATAATGAACATCACAGTTTTCTAACAACAAGATGTATAATCTTTTATAACTATATGTAATCTAAAGCGTTTTTACCCATGTATTTTTGGTGGCTCAGGCATTTTAACCTAGCGATTTTAAACCTGATGATGGACTGTTTAGTCCGAAAACATTTATTTTTCTTGATGTAGCCCTTTTAAGGGTTTTTAAATAAATATACCCACTTACGAAGACTAGCCTCTTTTTTTTAACAATCTAATAGGCCCAGTATTTCTTCCCAACAATTTAAATGGTGATAATTATTTGCAGTTCTTGGCAAACTATTTACAAGAGTATTTGGAAGAAGTGAATTTTGCAATAAGGCAAACTATGTGGTTTGTACAAGATCGCTCTTCACCGCATTACAGTAATGAAGTCTGGGAATACCTTTGCAGGCAGTATTCTGGTCGATGGATTGGAAGGGGTCGTGATGCACCTATTTCTTGGCCACCCGGAAGCCCAGGTCTTAACCCCATGGACTTTTTGCTTTTGGGGGTTTATGAAAGAGAAAGTGTATTCTGTAACAATAGAGGACAAGGGGTTAGAATAATTGAAGCTGTAAACCAATTTCGTCATAAAAATATGATTTTTTAGCGCATTCGGTTTTGCTTATTAAAACGATACCAAATGTGTATTGAAGAAAATGGGGTTCATTTTGAACATTTATTGTAATATCATATTTATAGAGGTTATAGACTTTTTGTGTAATTGTTAATTTATATAAGCCATTTATTTAGCACGTAATTTTTTAATGGTTAATAAAAAGAGCCGTAACACAATAACTGTTTTTTTTTTGAAAAAAATGATGAGGCAAAAAAATTTTAAAAATAATATAATGCCACAAAATTCATTTGATTTGAACGTACTCAAAAGTTTGGGGGGATTTAGGGCTGCACACCCCCCTTAAAATTTTTCTGTTCACTTAGACTTTGTTGTTTCTTTTGTATCAAAAATGCTTTCAGAACAAGAAAGTAACGCGTCCATTTTTATTACAAAATGTCAAGTAGTTTAGGAGATAATGCAAAAAAACAATTTTCATTTTGTAACTTCAAAGGGCTGTATCTTTTTTTGTGTACACTTTTGTACTAAGGTAAGTTGAATTCAATCAATTTATTTTGTCCCCGGAATGCGTGATTTAATTTATGACATACCTTTTTGTAACACCCTGTAAATATTACAGTCTTTTATAGACAGTATATTTATAAATGTCATAAGTTATATATCAGAGATTTTCAACCTGCGGCTGACAGAATACTTGCGAAAAATAGATAAATATTTTTAAAATAGTTTGGAAATAAATTTATAACTAGTCAAAAATTTTGTTTATTTTCAAAAAACCAACAAAGTTAATAACAGAATGATAAATCGTTACGCAACGAAAAATTCCTAAATTTAACCAATTTTAAATAAAACTGATTTAAATTCGAGCACGTACCTACATTATGTAAAACTGTTTTTTCTTTCACTGAATTAATTAAAAATCAGTAGCAGAAATAGATTTGAAGCATGCAATATAGAATTTTTTATCTATTTTTAATTTAACTTGATTTAACTATTCGTGTACTTGGTAATTCGATATTAAGAAAAAATTATTGTTTCTATATCGTTTTATAATTTAACATTGTATGACAATTTTAGTGTTTTCCTCTAATTTTTTTATAACATTGCGATTTATCTAAAATTTTTACAGTTAGTAGGAAATTATTTAAAATATAAGTTTATAAGTTATATGGTGTCGATATGTGCTTCTACCTCTGGGCTTGACACGAGTAACACACTGGCATATGATGGAAAGAAGTTGGATGACTCTAACGTTTGAAAAAAAAAAAATGGGCAGTATATGTAACACTACTTTTATCACAATTGAAATTAAATGTAAGAAGTGATTCATTTAGAGTTACTTATTTGATGGGTATTTAATAAGAGATGTTGCATGAATCGTGTCACCTGGCGTTGCCTATTTAATCCTCCTCCTCCGCTATCCTTTATCCTTCGTAAGGATGTGGTGACGTTATGGTATTTGACGAATGGTTGCTATTCATTATTCTCTCACCTGGGCGCGGTGTGCTGCCTGAGACCTCTCCATGCCTTCCATTCGTCTGGTAATGTGTCCAAAGTACCCCAATATATTTTGATTGATGAATGTGGTAAGCCTAATATTGATGTCGAGTTCTGTCAATATTGAGAAATTTGCATACATAATGCGCATCATTCTACGATATACCCACATTTCAAAGGCTATTATACGTTGTGAGTCGGACTTTTTAATGGTCCAAGTTTCTGACGCATAGGTAGCGATAGAAAGAATAAGTGTCCGTACTAGGCGCAGTTTCGTGTTCCTGTTTATGTCCGTATCTTTCCAGATTTTAGTCAGTTTGACCGGTGCTGATCTAGACATTATAAGGCGTCGACGTATCTCATCTTTGCATCCACCATTGTTTGTGATAACAGAACCTAAATAATTGAAACTAGGGATGGGTAGTTCACCATCGAAATAGTTCTAATGAACGATTCTTTCAACTGAACTAATTGAACTAGTTCATTAATTTTTATAGAACTAGTTCACTGCGAACGATTTGCATTATAAATTATGTCTCGACTTCTAAAGAAGAAAATAATAAATGACTGAATTAGAACATATATTTACTATTTTGTGAATGGATGGACTAACTAGTTTAAAAAAATGCCGACTAGCCTCATATAACAGATTCATAATTCTTATGAATGTGACAATACCATAAGGTCTTATCTTAATGTCATAATGGTTTGGATCTTATGCCCATGTATTGGCTTGGATGTTGCCATGCTGTGTTGTTTCTTGTATTGTAATTTTGAAATAAACATTTTAGTTGTGGTTAAAATGATTTACAATACAATACAAATATAATTTTATGTAAAAGTGAAAATGAAAATGTGGTATGTATTGTTCCTAGAAAATTTACTGATTTTTTTTTGTAAAGGTTCTTTTAGAAATAACCTAATTATAAATACCTATGAGTTTAAATATACGTAAATAAAAAAATAAATCATACTTGAACCATATTTATATTTAAAACGGTTAATAAAAAACAAATCTTAATAATTTTTTGCAAATAAAAACTAACTAATCATATAATAATTTAAACCATTTAAACCCAAACATACGATCGAAAGAAATAGTTCCGAACTACTTGTACGGTAGTGAACTAGTGAAAGACTGACTGAAAGAAAGAAATAGTTCCGAACTACTTGTACGGCAGTGAACTAGTGAAAGACTGACTGAAAACCGAAGTAAACGGGCGGCCAGCGCCGAGCTTGTGTGATGATTGAGACGAGACATCTGGCAACCAGTTCTGTTAGGGTTGGTTTTCGATGTCGGTCCTACAAATAGTTCTTTCGCGAACTAGTTCACTGAACTAGTTCATTTTTGTGAAATAGTTCTGTTGAACTAGTTCGTCTAAAAGAACTAATAAGCACACCTCTAATTGAAACGGCTTACCACTTCAAACCCCGCTAAGTTTCGTATTTCCGGCTGGTTATTTATAATTCGATCTATTATCATTACCTTGGTCTTCTGTACATTAATTTTAAGTCCATATTAACGACTAATAGTATCTAGTCTGTTCATGATGTATTCAAGGTTATTTGTTGATAATTCTAGTACTAAAGTGTCGTCAGCATAGCGCAGATTGCTGATTTTTTAGCCTCCGACTGATATTCCTATTTCCATCCGTCGAATACAATGCGCATGATGTGTCCACTATATACATTGAATAACGTGGGAGAGATAATACATCCTTGTCGAACACCGGCTTTTGGTTTTCACATTATCGGAGTATATGTTGTTGACTATTACGGTTGCTGTGTTGTTAATATACAGTTGTTTCAGTAGGTGTAGTAGATGTTGGGGGATACCCATTTCTCTCAGTATTCCCCACATTTTATGCCACTTTACATCATCGAACGCTTTCGAGTAGTCAACGAAGCACAAATATGTAGAATAAATTCTCTAGATTTTTCTATAATTTGTCTGAGATTGAGAATTTGTTCTCATGTACCTCTTCTTCTTCAGTGCCTTATTCGGTCTGGATGTTGGCGATCATCAAGGCTATCATGGTTTTCTTGACTGCTCTGCGAAACAGCTCCGCGAAGGTCATCCCAAACCGTTGTCGGAGCTTTTTTAACCACGAGATACGGCGGCGCCCCAGTCCTCTCCTGCCTTTACCCTGCATAACGAGTTGAAGAATTCGATAATTTTCTTCGTTCAGCATCACGTGCCCGACATCTTCTAGGGACAAATCCACATTGTTCTTTGTCGGATCTGTGGTAGAAGTATTGAATTTAATCTCTCGTTAAATTATAGTTAGCAGAACTTTACTTGGGTGGGAGATTAGTCAGTTAGTAAGCCTTTCTTATAAATGGGTATGAAAGTGAGCTTACACCAATCATCTGGCTATTGTCATGTATTCCAGATTTCATTACACAGTTTGAACGTTACTTCAATTCCTATGTCTCCCATTTCTTTAAGTGCTTCTGGCTTCTCCTTGAGATTTTCCAGATTTTTAATTTTTTTATTGTGGTTTCTATTGCCGATTTTAAAATATGTGGTTCCTGTTCGTCATTTATTTCTTCTGGATTCACGTCTTCATGGTGACTATGAAACAACATTTCACATTATTGTTTCCATGTCGCTGTTATGCTCTCTGGATTGGTGATGATCGTTCCCAAGATATCTTTAAATATCTGCGTTTGTGGTTTGAACTCTTTAGTTAAGTATTTTACTTTGGCAAACAGTTCCCTAGATTCTTGATGGTCGGCGTGTTCTTGTCGTTATTTGCATATTTCTTTAATAGGATTATTTTTGTCTCTTCTACTTGATGATTTTATGCGTCTGTTTACATGAGTGTTTTTCTTTCCTTGGGGTTTTTTTGTGGTTTGTAATATATATTGCGTCTATAATCCACGTCTTTGTATGTTTTATTCAGTACTGTTTGACATTTCATCATTGAAAGAAAGTCCGGCACAGCGTTGTCTACCATCTGTGGGATTATGCCCGAACGCTTCTAAGGCTGTATTTCTAGTCAAAGGAGGCAACGATAGTTCTTGGGGTTCCGAGAGTCGAAAGGCTCTAAACAGTGTGATTTTACTAGGCAATCGTAGTTCGCTTCGATTGTCACACAAGCCCTTATTTCCGTAGAGATTATAGGTTTACGGTGGGATCGATCCTTGCCATTTAGACGGACGAACATGGGTATTATAATCTTTTCGATGTTGGAACTCGGAATTGTCTGTAGATGACTTACGTACCTGGCAGGGTGTTTTACCTGGTAGAGCAGTTTTCACGCTATGCTAAGACAATGAGAATTCTATGCGGGGTGTGTTTCGTACGCTTAGAGCAACTTATGGTCAACATAATCGGCCTACCAAACTCACAATTCGATATATCAGGAGTAAGTTTGAAACCTAGTTTTCATTATTGGATAACACGCGACCAAATAGGCCACATTCAGCACGTAGTGAAGAAAATACACCGGCAGTAGCGGTGTACGTGAAAATCATGATTCGTTGCCGTTCTTAACATTTTGGCTTGTCGTATGCAACAATTTCGTCGACAACAACTCGACCTACCTTCCAAGTTGTCACCGTTTCAGTCGATTGGCTGTTGATAAGCTTTCAGAAGATTCACTGTTTTGAGCAACCTAAAAAAATTCAAGAGTTGCCACTATCTTCAGAAAAAACAACTGGTGTGGTTTATGGGCCAGTGAAATCGTCGGTCCATATGTATTTAAAACAGAGGCCGGCCAGAATGTTACTGTGAATGGAGACCGTTATCGCGTCATGATAACGGACTATTTGGTGCCTGAAATTAAAGATCGTGGTCTCGACGACATTTGGTTCCAACAAGTTGGCGCCACTTGTCATACAGTCCATGAAAGTATGGTTTTACTGCAAGAACGATTAGGTGAACCAGTGAATTGGCCGCCTAGATCCCGGGACATCACACCTCTAGACGACTTTTTCCTTTGAGACTACGTAAAGTCCAAAGTCTACATGAATATACCGGGTACGATTGAGGCATTGGAGGCCAATATTACTCGAATCTATGGTCCAATACCAATCGCAATGCTCGAACGAGTCGTCGTGAATTGGAACTTCAGAATGGACCATCTTAATCATAGTCACCATCATCATAAGTGGCTCGACAGTCCGTTGTGGATCTTGGCCTGCTCACAAAAAAGTCACCAATCCTGTCGATTCCTGGCAAATTGCCTCGATCTTCTGACCTTTAGAATCTGTAGGTCTTCTTCCACATCATCAATACATCTCCTTCGTGGTCCTCCTCTACTTCTTGTGCCCTCTGATTTTGAAAATGTTAATCTCTTCGTGTATTCGTGATCTTACATCCTAGCAATGTGTCCAGCCCATCTAACTCGCTGTATTTTAACGAATTTCACAATATCTAGATTAGTTCAATAAATGATGATGAGATAATTTCCACGTTTCAGCTCCAAATATCAACACCGGTGTCATTAAGGTCTTATATATATTGAGCTTTTCTGCAAATTTTTATTTTTTAAATGTTTCCGGAAACCGTAAACAATTGTGTTTGCTATTGCTATACGCCTTTTTATCTCGTCGCTTGTCGTGTTTGTTGCGTTTACTAGCGATCCAAAATAATGTGAATTCTTTGACTTGCTTAAAGATATGGTTGTTAATTTGAATTCTCTGTTGGATATTTCGGGGGTTTTTAAAAACCAACATATATTTGGTTCTTTCCTTGTTTACCACAAGTTCTAATTCACTTGCCGCAACCGCAAGCCTTGTAAAATACTGCGCCATGTTTCTCGTACTTCTGCCCACTATAACTATAACGTCAGGGAATGTGAGACTTTGAGTGGATCTATTAAAAATAGTTCCATTCATTCTAATATTTTATTGTCTGATTACTTTTTTTTTAAGGCAAAAAGGTGACACGCCAGCGCGTTCCCCTACCTTAGAACATTATTAATATCAAAGAACGTAGAGTTTTCTCCTTTAATTCTAACGCATGAACTTACGTTTTACATTGTTAGTTGGGCCAAGTTAGTCAACTAACTTAGGTCGGATGCAATTATATATAATGCAATTCTTTTTACACTGTCATAGGCTGCTTTGATGTCGACGAAGAGATGGTGTGTATCTATGTTATATTCTAGTGACTGTTCTAGAATGTGTCTGTGCTTGACTTTGATATATAGTTGACTTTCCAGCAGTAAATCCGCATTGATATTGACCAACAATATCCTTTGTAAAATAAATGTTTATACGTCTTTCAAACGATACATTGCCGAAGATTTTATTCGCAGATGCTAACAAAGTAATGCTTCTATAGTTCACCAGTTGATCACCCTTTTTACGCAACGGACATATTATTCCCTTTAGCAACTCTTTTGGTACCAATTCATTCTGCCATATAAGTACTATTAGTTTATGGACTGCTGCAAAAAGTTGATCATCACCTTTTTTATACATTTCCGAACAGATTTCATCGATTCGTGGGGCTTTTGAGTTTTAGGATGGTACTTGACACTGCAATTCTTGTTGGGTCTTCACTGTGTAGTTCACGTTCTATATTTTGTTGATTGTCTATGTTGTAACCTCCTTCAATATCGTTTATATTTATATGTTCGCTGAAATGTTGTGCCCATCTGTTAGGAACTGAGTTTTTATCATGAAGAGTGTCAACGTTAGTGTCTTTACAGTTTTTAATCCTGGTGGTTTAAATTCTCGACGGCTATTATTGTTTAAGGATTTGTAGTATTTCCTCGTTTCATTTTTATCGAATAAACTTTGTATCTCATTGAGTGTTCTGTTAGCATTCCCTCTTCTTACGTCGATGGATACGTTTTTCCTCTCTTTTAAGACGTCTATAATCTTCTTTTTACTTTGTGTACAACCTGCTTCTATGGTTTTTTGATATGCTGCATTATTTGTATTTGTGGCCATTTCGCACTTATGATCAAACCAATGATTTCTTTTTTTTGACTTGGTTTTGATCAATATTTCAACCGATTTCTTCTTTTAAATTTTTTGTCATTATTTGATCTTCTATTTGCTGTCTGTATACATTTGCAATGTCGGGATCTTTTGGTTTATTAATGTAAATTTTTTCTCCCCTTTTTCCGATCTCCATTTTTAAATTTTATATTCTCTCTTATTATATATAATCTCTCGAGGAACATACAAAATGTTGGCTCGGAGGTATTACCAGAAATAACTGAAGATGAAATCGAAAAATCCATAAACGACATGAAAAGAAATAAAGCGGCCGGTGAGGACAAAATACTGGCGGAACTGCTAAAAGAAGGAGGAGACACGATAAAAAAAATGCTAAAAATACTGTTCAACAAATGTCTGTTTGAAGGTAAAATACCTAAACAATGGAGAAATGCCAACACAATCTTAATACATAAGAAAGGAGACCGAACAGACCTAAACAACTACCGTCCTATTTCCCTTTTGTCACAACTATATAAAACCTTCACAAGAATAATAAACAACCGACTAACCTATAAACTTGATAACTACCAACCAGTGGAACAGGCCGGATTCAGGAAAGGATACAGCACAATCGACCATCTACATGCGCTTAAAATCTTAATTGAGAAAGCCAATGATGTATTCGCTTAAAATCTTAATTGAGAAAGCCAATGAATACAACCTTCCGCTGTACTTAGCATTCGTAGATTATGAAAAGGCTTTCGACAGCATTGAACACTGAGCGGTTGAAGAAGCTCTGGTCAATAGTAGAATAGATTCAAGATACCGACAATGAATACATGATATTTACCAAAACGCAACCATGACCGTAATTCTGGACGACAAATTAATAACGGATAATATAAAAGTTAAACGAGGAGTCCGACAAGGCTATATAATTTCACCTAAACTGTTTACCTTGACCCTCGAAGACATAATAAAATCAACAGATTGGGAAAACAGAGGAATATGTATTAACGGAAAATACCTAAATCACCTTAGATATGCGGATGATATACTCCTGATCTCCTCGGAACGACAAGAACTAGAATTAATGCTGAATGAACTTCAGGAAAAATCACTGCAAAAAGGCCTAAAAATTAACTTCAACAAAACAAAAGTAATGACAAACACGGAAGACCAAGAGGCAATAAAAATAAAAACAGAAAAAATAGAACAGGTAAATGAGTATATCTACCTAGGACAAGCAATCAGAGCTAACAGAGAAAATCAAACAGCCGAAATATCGAGACGAGTAAGAATGGAATGGGCAGCGTTCGGCAAACTTTCTTACGTTCTAATAAATCAAACAATCCCTCTATACTTACGAAGCAAGGTATATAACTCCTGTATAATACCGGTGCTCACCTACGGAGCAAAGACATGGACATTTACACAGGCCAATTTGGATAGGATAAGGAAGGCACAAAGAGCGATGGAGAGACAAATGTTGGGTGTATCACTTAGAGATAGAAAACGTAACCAGTGGATCAGAACCAGAACAAAGACAGTAGACGCGATAGAACAAGCAGCAAAACTGAAATGGAAATGGGCTGGACACAATGAACGTCTCCAAGACGGACGATGGAACAATGCCATCGGAAAGTGGCGTCCATACAATGCAAAGAGATCAAGAGGCAGACCACAGATTAGGTGGAAAGATGACATTAGGAAACAAGGAAGTCCCACATGGCAGAGAACAGCTCAAGATAGGGACAGATGAGAGAACTGGGGGAGACCTATATCCAACAATGAAAGGATAGAGAATAGGTTAAAAAAAAATCTCTCTTTAAATCGTGCTTTAACTAAATAGTGATCACTATCTATGTTTGCTCCTCTAAAAGATCTAACATCTAATAAGTTAGAGCAGTGTCTTGCGTTGATGATTATATGATCTATTTTGTTAATCATTTCTTTATCAGGAGATTTCCAAGTTTCCTTATGTATATCTTTATGGGGAAATCGTGACCCAGCCATTATCATGTTCTTCGACATCGCAAAGTTTATGATTCTGAAACCGTTATCATTAGAGTCTACGTGTAGACTCTCTTTTTCGATGGTGGGAGAAAATATATTTTCTTTAGCATTAAAGTTTCCTGCTATTATTTTGATGTCATTTTTTGGGCACTCATCGTACTCTTGGTCTAGTGCCTCATAGAACATGTTTTTTCATCATCCTCTTTTTCTTCCATTGGAGCATGGATGCTAATAATGCTAATATTAGCGAATTTGCCTTTAAGTCTTATTCGACTTATCGTATGATCAATAGCTTTGAAATCAATTACACTATGTTTCACCTTGTTGCTTAGTACTGTAGCACTGTAGTAAATATTGCAGTTATTTTTTTTCCAGTATGCCTGAGCTAGTCCACCTCATTTCATGTAACGCAATATCTGCTTTGGCTTTAGTCCATTTCTCGTATGAGCAGAGCCGTAGCTCCAGGCTTATAAAGGCTTCTTACGTTCCACGTGCAAATTTTTAAATAATTATCATTATTTCGTCTGCGAGTTCGTCGAAGGTTAGACAGTCCGGTTTCTTTCTTTGTAGCTGTCATAACAAAAGATTTTTACAGGGTTGGGTAGTTAATCCAACGCCAAACCCCCATTTCGGAGGGCCATCTTACCCGAGCTCGTCAGTTCCGTACCAACATTAAAACCGAGTTGTTCGGTTTACAGGGGAGACCAGCGTGAAGGTGAGAGTCGGATTTGAGTAGAAGATGCTAATTGGAGTAAACTAGAATCAACTTCATGTTTTCGCATTTTACCCCTTTATCCTCCAATCCTAGTCATGGCCAATATTTAAAAGTAATTATCGTTCAGAAGTAATTGTAAAGAATGATTAATTTTTATCTTTGTTTTTTTTTGAAAAAAGTACTTCTAAATGAATCACCTGTTATATTATATCTTCTACAGCTCACTTAAGTTTAGTGTTATTTATAAGCTGCAAAAGTTTAGCAGGTTTAAAATACGTATTTTATGGAAAAATCATATTCAAATTTAAATTTTTTTCAAAATTATTTACAAAGTTGCATTTTTTCAGAATAAATCGAAAACTACCAAAATGTAGCTATTTTTTAAGAAACATTTTGGTTTTTAAATTTTTGTTGTAGTTCGAAAAATAACAGAGATATGATTATAAATTTGAGATTAATCTCCTGACACACCTGTAACCAGCACTTTGGCTCTTTACTACTTAAAAAGAAAGGATTTTAAAATATTTAATGAGCTTTTCAAATCACATTTAAAAATTCTTTTTAATCGACACTGGAGCTTAAAAGTTAACGGAGTCATCCTAAAAAAACTACTGGCATTTAAGTATTGGGAAAAATACGCCTATAAAATATAGGCGTTTTGATACAAGAGATTGTTTTTAAAGGCTGAAAATAAGCAACTAATCAAAAATATTTTGTTGACAAAAAAAAAAGAATTTTTGAATACATCTAAAACTTTTGATGTCGTTAAAAAAGTTTTTTTATATATATTTTTGACATATAGGGTAGTTTTTAAGGGTTGAACTGTTGCAATTAACCACAATTATTTTATAAAAAATTACATTGTAGATGATATAAATGCAATACGGAACCTGTTAAACGATTTTTTACAATTATTTTTATTAAAACGGGTGGGTTTTAAGATTTTTCAAGGGTTGAGAATGTACACAATATCCATTGTTATAATTAAAAATATTTCAATTGCATAATTTATCATGATTTCGCATATATAACTTTTGAAGAGGTGTTTAAGATAGGCCTAATTCAAAATTTTTAGTAAAATCGATTCAGTTAAAAAAAATTTATAGTTATTTTGACTGCCTTATATAGACAAACAGTATATAGTAGTTGTCGTTTGCTTTATAACAAAATATTTTTTATACTAAAGTCTAAATTATTTTAAATATCTCTGATATATGACTAAAAAGGTTTTGGTTTGGTACATATTTACATATAGTTTGCCAACACATGATATTTTGTGAATTGTTTGCTTTTTGCTGGTTTTGGAGTTTGGTAGGAATACATTTTTATTTATACGGTGCACTGCAGATAAAACGAATCACTTTGATTAGATAAGTTGATAATAAAAGTGTAAAAATGTAGCGTTGGTTTTCAGAAGGCTCATGTCAGTGTAAACGTAAATCCCCTATCTTCCATCCTCAAACCAATCCTTATTCCAAAAAGTTCCAAATTTCCAATGCTAGTAAATTTTCTCCTTATTTGAACTATCCTTCTATTGCATCAAATGATATTACATTTTGGTACTAAAAACAATAAGGAATATTAGAAAAAAATAAAATAAACACAAACAAATAAATAATAAGTAAGTAGAAGGTAAAATTAAACAGAAAAATCAATTTTAATAAATGTCTAAACTAAGCACCACATTATAAAGAATATCAGGGGTTATTTGTCTATAACAACTAATGCCTTCGTGTACAAATAATCTACAATTCTTGGGGGATCTATTTGATGTTGTGTATTCTATTGAATGGCGTTGTTAGTGATTGGCATACCTTGATTTATCAGGAAATTTAAATATTCCTAAAAGAAGAATGGTTTTATAAGAGGATTGATTATCCAATATTGCCCAAACATGAAACCTTTCAAGATACTGGATGAGAATGTGGCAATATTGGCATTTGAATCTCAAATTTTAATGATGGACTTACCCAAATAGAATAAAATGTGATTCATCGGAAACTTGAATTATAGTTGGATCAAACAATTTTCAAAAAATCAATGTTATTTTCAATAATTGCTTGAAACTATTCTTAAAAATAGTATAGAATTAGTCCTGAAAGTCTGCGCGACCCATCGAGCAAAAAGACAAAAGAGGGAATGTAAAGGTAGTGGGGGCAAAAATATTGTTAGACAGAAAGTGCCATCTTGAGAGGCCACATTAAACAAGGAAAGACAGTATTTCCTTGTTTAAGAAATCAAATTTAGTTGGGTTATGTTATTGTTTGTCCCCACTGTCACATGAAATCTTATTTATATTAAAGTTTTTTAACAATTGTGTCACATTTTAGACTGTTATCGTTAATATTTATTTGAAGTTTCTCGTCTAAGACACATTCTGAAAACTATTTTATAGCTGCTGTTAAAAAGTGTCGAAAATTTTAAATTTGGCGCATTGGCATTTCCGGATATGTCCGCCATCAGAGGCCACTTTTTTGGTCTCCTTTTAATAACGATTAGATTCCCTCTTTTGTCTTTTTGCTCGATGGCGCGACCTTAAAGTAGGTAGAGAAGAGGGGAGAGCGATGCGTTCCAAGCGTTTAATCGCCGCTTAAGCGCCCAAGTGACGTCTGCTGTTTATTTTAATTGGCTTTCCTTAAAACTACGTTTTTTCAACTGTCACTCGTATTTCGAAACTGTTGCACTTAAAAAAACGTTTGACAAATTCAAAAGTTTGCCATTTTGTTTTTTTTTTTTCAATGAAAATGTTTCCTTATAGTACCGACCATAGCCAATCGATACCGAATATGAAACCATTTTGTTCTTTCTGGATGATTTGTTTCTAAAAAATGATGAGACTTTGGACGAGTTTGAGCAGTCATTTTAAGAGCCACCATTTTGAAAAAAAAAATCAACTAGCTGTAAAAAGTTTAATTTTGAAATATGTTTTATACTATAAATAAAATTTATTTTAAAAGAATCCGCTTGAATAGAAACTTGGTCTTAATGCATAGTGTATCACATTGAAATGATTGTAATAATCATTCCAAAACCTATTCACATTTTTTTCTGTATCATCAATTTTTAGAGACATTAACAAATTTATTTTAAATCGTGGAATTCAAGATTATTTTTTGTAAACAAAAATAATCCTAATCAATTAGTATGTTACTCAGGTTGAACATTTGATGAAATGAGCGTTTCTCTTTAAGGTGTCATCATAATATCGCTCCACTTTCATTTTGATGTAATCTCGCGTGTTCATCTCTGGTTTCGATTCAATTTTTTTTTCACTTAGTCGGGTAGATAGGTTGTTTAATTTTATTTTAAACTTATTTTTTTTTTAATAAGGCATTGTCTGATGTTGAAAGTGCTGTTCAACAGTTCTAAAAGAAAATCTTAGTAATAAATTCGACAAGTAATACATTATTTGAAACCTCTTGTGCAGCTCAATGTGGTCATAGATTTCCGTGCCATTCTGTTGCGCCGTCTCAAAATGGTGATCTTTTGATATCCAATGCGACATTATGTGAGCGTGAAAAAAAATACAGACATGTTTTTATAATAGTATTTCTATTCATTTACTCATTCAGTAAATTCATTCTTCGTTTGTCGTCACCTCTGGTGTTGGTAGATTTTGACAACCTTTTAGGTTTTAGGTCGGGAAGATTAGCACCGACGCTACATTTGAGGCAAGTGCAAGAAAAATCATTAGAATACAACAAACGGGCATATATATGTTTCTTGGACTTTAAGAAGGAATTTGACCGGGTTAAATTAAAGGACGTTATCCACTTACGTACGCAAGAGAGATACCTTTAGAAATAATCAAAACGAAAGAAAATATCTATCAAAACAACACAATAAAAGGAAAAGTAGAAGAAAAACTAAACGACCCTGATTTCCTGAGTCCTCTATTGTTCAACCTGATTATGGATAAAATAATAAAAAAAGTATGAACTAAAAAAGGAAACTAAACGGAAGAAAAACAACAACTAAGGAAATAATCTGCTATGCAGACGATGCAATATTACTCTATCAAACTGAAACTTGAAGCTCGACTTGTCATAAGTGTGTACAAAAAAATATCAGTCTTTTGATTGAAGATAATTTACAACGTACGGTGCACCAATTAATATAACTGCCAGAAAATTTAATATGTTAATTTCCCCAAAAAAGACAAAATGTAAATTCCAGCTGTAAAGTCAGATAATAGAATAAGTGGTGGAGTTTAAATATCTAGGCACCACATTATCTAGCTACGAAAAGCTTGAAACTGAAGTGGAAGATTATGTGAATAGAGCAAACAGAGCCGCAGGCTGCCTAAATGAAACAATATGGAGAAATAAAAATATGTGGAAAGAAACGAAAAGCAAAATTTTCATGCAAAGAAAAAACATGACCTGACACAGATAGACATAAAGGATGTTAGAAATAGCAGACATGAAAAGACTTAGAAAAATTAATGTAAGACACATACAAGGAGGAGAACATCAAAAACTCGATAAGAAATATGACGATCAGTCGAAAACCCACGAAAACGGTGAAACAACACTTACAGGAGGCACATTGAAAACCAGACACAATCATGTCTACATAAAAAGAAGAAGAGGAAGTAAATTCACTCGTACTTGCCAGGAATACAAAAAATTGAAGCAGGAGTAACGTCTGCGTTCCATTCACAAAAATATTTTTTGAAATGTAACGATATTGAACCGTTCGTGGAACATGGAGTAAGCCCTTTGTTTCTAATGTAAGAAAAGTAATAACAATATATAATGTCCAGTTCATAGCATCCTGCGCCTTTTGGTTTTCAGTCTCTATTTACGGCTATGGCGCAGTCTCCTGGTCGTAGATCTCTCTCTAATATTGCCTTTTGGACTCCATCAAGCCATTTTGTTTTTGTCCTTCCCAGTTGTTTCGCTGAGGTAATTTTCAGTCCAGTATTAATTTCCGTAGCCGATGGTCCGTCATTTTCTATACATATTCATACCAAATAAGCTGCTTTTATTGCATTTCTTCTCTGATAGTGGTTGCTTTGTCGATGATTTATTCTTTTATTTGTTACATGGTTTATTCTGGATATACCTGCTGATCTGCTCCAAAAATTCATTTCCAGGAGTTTTTGTTCCGTTCTCTTAGTAACTTGCCAGGTTTCACATCTATAAAGTACAAAGCTTTTGAAAATACAGTTATATAGCTGTATTTTTTTCTGTTTAGATATAGTTGTAGACCAGAGTAATGAGTTTAATGGCTGTATTATTTTTTTTTGTAATTGATTTTTCGATTTCTGTTTTAATACGTCTATTCCCGTTATGTATGTGGTCACTGTCACGCAAAATCAGTGAATTAAAAGTTCATAAAACTAGCCGTTTTTTGTGTATGGTATTGTCCAACTTATACAAGAAGGTGCAATAGGTTCCACAAGGAACTCGGTTTTATAAAACGATTCGTTGGAGATTGTTAAGCAAAGTAAATGCAGTCGTAGGGTAAATAAACTTCTCCGTTAATTTGACTGATTGAACCACAGTTCGTAGCAGACGTTTCATCAATTGCGATAACATCAGTTTGGTTTTCGGGAAAAGCACTCAACAATCCAACAAGTCCATCGAATGATAAATGACATCAATTAGTCTTGAAGAAAAGAATTACTGGAACGCTATATTTCTAGACGTCTCACATCGTTTGACGTCTGGCACAGAGGTCTGCTTTACAAAGTAAAAATAGCACCATCCAGTAACCATTTCCTCCTACTTAAATCCTACATATAAAATAGACATTTTTTTGTAAAATTAGAAGACCAACCATCCAATCTCTGTCCTATCAACTCCGGAGTCCCGTAAGGTAATGTTCTAGGGCCGCTGCTTTTCTCACTCTACACATCCGATATACCAGAGACTAAGACCGTCCGCAAATTGGTCGATCGAAGCCACGCGTCTAACGCGATATGAACCCTGCGGCATGAGCGATTGTTCACCGCACACTAGTCGATTCAGAACAGAAATTCAATGTTTTCGAAACAAATATAATAAAAAACGAAAAAAGCAAATACAATAATCTTATCACCATTACTGAAAACGTGCATCTCACTCGAACTTTCTCGTATGCTACCAATCGCATGTGACGAGAGTCGTACAAGACAACAGCGAAGGAACTTTGGCGGTGGGGTGAGACCTACGCGATTGAAATCGAGTCGACCACATCGAGCGTCGACCCATGTGCGGACGGCCTAATAATACTACAATCGCTTCCTTTGCTGACGACGTAGCAATATTAGCTGTAAATGAATGCAACACCATCTAAAAAATTAAATAAAACAGAATCAACTTCCGGCAAATGTATTGGCTCTTTGGACATAAATCAAAACTTAACATACAAAACCAAGTTCTTCTATACAAAGCCATACTCGAAATCTATCTATCAACTAATTTTAAAAGATTTCAGTCTAAAGTGCTAAAATCGATAGTGGATGCACAGTTGTATGTAAATAATCAAACACTGCATTACGACTTAAAGATTCCTTTCATCAGAGAAGAAATCCATTGAGACACGGAGTCACAAAATGAACGTACCATTCACCATGAAAATGAACTAGTAAGGAAATTATTCACCAATGGTCCAGCCACAAGAAGACTAAATAGAACCTGGCCCCAATATCTACTGCAAAACTAAACCAAAATAGAATAAGGTGAGACATCATTGGATGTCTGTCTTTCACGCCCAAAATCTGTAACACATTTACTTAATACTCTGTATTGATATAGATTGTAAATAAACATAATTATAAAAAAATTACTTTCAATGAATCTGTTCTACTTCTGTTCACTAGTCATCCGGGGCAACTGGGTTCCCATAAATTGGGAAACCAAACGAGCCAAAATTTTCGTTTTCTGCAATTCGTTTTTCGTAATACCGGAGACAAATAGAATTGACACTCCGATAGAACTGGATAGTTCTTCCCATCCTAGTCGAAGATCTTCGTTAAGGAAATCTGAAACCAGAAAGCTATCCAGCGAAGCTTTCACAGCTTTACGGAGGCAACTAGTTTAATGAAATATTGTACTACGGTCTAATGTCTTCCACAAAACTCACCTCAACTTTAATGAAGATATTTGATTTAAGAACTTCGTTCTCACACTCAAATTGTTTAATTGTAACTAAGGCTATTTGAATTAATATTGCGTCATTCAGTAAGCAGTGTAATAATTTGTGTATTATTTCTTAAATGTTCCTCGTAACTGGAAGATCCTTTTAATAAGGGGTTACTAGACCAGCGGATCCCAAAACAAATTCTGCGTAACCCTGAGTTGTGTGTGTGGTTGGAAATATGACTGCAATTTACTAGATCCATTCGCCTAACCAATTTTTGTTAGGCTAATGGATCTTGTAACCTTAGAGTTTGTTAGAACCGCTATAGGAGTTCCCAGAGTAACCGTGGACGAAAGGATATTGTGACCTTCTCATTATCTTTCTCTCTCGAAGAACGTTAAGACGAAGTAGCTGCCTTCACAGATATGAATAAACCGATAGCGCCAACGTAATAAAAGCAATTATTCTGATAAGAAGCAACATCTCTTGAGCTGCTAGGGCTAAAGAATTACCAAAAGCGAAAAATAAGCAGGAATCAGTTTTAAAATCATAACAGGCTTTCATATTGTACATGCGAAAGTTAATACATGCTTTTATGCAGACACCTGAATACAATTGAGCTATTTCGTGGAGACTTAATCTGTAGACTATGTAACAGAGAACCTCAAACAAACAATCGTATTTTGCATGACTGCGAGGCATTAGATCGCAAGTGGCCAGTGCATTGTGCACACTACAAATAACTAAAAAACAAATAACTTCTGGAACCTGGTACAAGGTTCCAGAATACTGAAACAGACCGCTTCCTACAAAAAAAAATCTTAAAAATCTCTCGAGCCGGAAAACCACATAGATTGTGGAAACTATTTTTATGTATGTATAACACACATCGTCAATACACATCGTAACACTCGTCAAATCTTGTTGACATTATTGTATGGAGTTGGAAGCTGGACGCTCACAAAATCGCTGTTAAATAAACTTCAAGATTTCGAAATATGGGTGTATCGACAGCTGATACGCGTAAGCTGAGTTGACAAAGTTGACAAATAAAGGGGTATTACAACATTTAAAAAAGTAATTTGAAGTAGTTAAAATCGTGAAATTATTTTCCCCATTGTATACGATACCCAGGACGATACGTAGTCCCCCATCTTACTATCAATGGCAAAATATGTGTAAAAAGAGGTCCTGGTCGACGAAGACCATCATGGCTTCGTAACCTACGTGATTACCTATAAGGTCAACAGGTACCCGATAAATAACAACGAACATTATATGCAGTTGATGCTAAATAAAATAAATTCTGTAGGAAAATATATGGCTTTAAAGATAAATGCTGGAAAAATTAAATTCATGGCAATAAGAAAAAAATGCACTTTTAAGAATACGGCTGCAAGTAGATAACGCTCCAATCGAGCAAGTGAAAACATCCAAATACTTGGGAATGATAGTGAATGACCAATGGGATTCTCAACAAGAAATAAAATGCCATACCGAACAAGTAAGATAAGATTTTATTTTTTTATTATATATTTAAACCGCTACTATGTAACACTAAATTTTTTCTTTAATTTCCGCTACAGGATGGTGAAATGCTATGTATGGCCCATATTGTTATATGGCTTGGAGACATGGACGTTAAAAATATCCTTCAAACAGATTAGATGAGAAACGAGGAAGTCATAAGATGGGCAAATACTGAGATAGTCAATTTGATGAAGGTACGAAAAATTTGACATCTGGGCCATATCCCGAAAGGAAAAAAAACGCAATCCCTTGCGTTTTTATATTCCGCCTTGAAATATAAAGAAGTAGACAGGCATAATTAATATTGGCGAGCTTTTGAATGCTGCAAAAGGTAGACGTCTGGCTTTAAGATAATTCGTAAACGCATTATAGGTGCACGGTACTATAAAAAGAAGAAGACACGCCATCATGCAAGGAAGAGTAGAGGGAAGAAAAGGCTTGAGAAGAAAGAAGACATTTTAGCTGAGGAATATTAGACATTGAACTAACCTCAGTGTTAAACGTTGCATAGAATAGATGTTGAAATTAATAAAACCTGAACGTCATAAACGCAGATGGAATTATCTGATCTAAATTTACTTATGGAGTATTGATGGATGAAGAACATTAGGCATAAGGATTAGAGGTGACGTTTAAAACATACTGGGAAAAGGAGGGGAGTAATGAAAAGGTTAAATGCATTTAGAAGGAGTCGCTTGGAGTGGACTGATAAAGATGAATAAATGGCAAAAGGAGAAAGATTAGTGGAAATTTGGTGTACGAGAAGATGTAGAGGATATGGGTCATGAGAATAGTTGGCGGTGGAGAGGTAGAAAGTCTCGATGGAATGAAACATGTCGATTAATACAATTTAGACTTTTCTGTTTTCATCTTATCTTCGTATAAGTCAAGTTTTAGAAAGATTTTTTGGAGAATATTGTGACTAAGAGATACGTCGTCTGGGATATTGAGAGTGTGAATATGTTTTTTCAAATGTTGAGAGAAAGTGGAAGTATTTTTTCTTTTTGTGTGCTCTAAAGAGCGTGAAGACCTTGAACTCCTGAACATTTTAGTTAAAAAAAAAAACCACTACGCTTCATATAATTGATGGGGTCTTCGGAATTACTGAACGTTTGATGAGATTTCGAATATCTCCAGAAAGACTCTCATGATGACAGGGAAGTGAAACATAATAAGGTTTAGTGGTAAGGTCTCTGGGGAATGCAGCCTCTTGTAGGGTTTTAAGATGTCTTCTATGGATGAGTTTATTAATGATGCTATGATCATATCATCCATTATTGACTGCTATTTGTCTGAAGGTATTAAATTCTTTGTTATAGTTCGACTAAGATAGTGGAATGGTTTCCAGGCGATGGATGTAACTTTTGAAAGCTGTATATTTATGTTGCATGGGGTGATTTGAAGAGAAGGGTATTACATAATCAGTCTGTGTGGGTTTCTTATAGATAGAAGTCGAAATGGTCATTTAATCTGGTAATAGTGAGATCAACAAAGTTGATTGATTGGAATTATTCTAGTTTCATGATGAACGTAATGTTGAGGTGGATTTGGTTAATTTTAGAAAGTAATAGTTCAGTTGATTTGGAGTTACTTGAAATAAAGACTAGACAGTCGTCAACATAGCGTAACCTCTACAAAACAATAATAGGCCGAGTCCTTATATATTTCTCAGAGATCTGTACTCTAACAAAAAATAATGAAAGGATGTTGGGATGTTTCGAAAAAAGTACTATGGCGAATCTTAGGAACAGTGAATGACAGTGGAGTGTGGAGAAAACGATACAACTTAGAACTCTATAGAATATACCAGGAACCAGATATCGTATATAGGGCATGTAATGCGGATGGAACAAAATCACCCAGCTAGAAAAACTCTCCTTTACAGAACCGTTGGTTAGAGAAAAAGAGGAAGACCTAGAACAAGGTTCGTTGGTCATCGATGAAGACATGAGGAATATCGAAGTAGGAACTACACAGGGTTGTAAAACCAGTATGATGATGATGTCCCGAGAACTTAATTCCCTATAGTATTAAGCCAAAAAAAAAGATTGATAATTTAGATTATATTTTTCACTACAAACTTTTGCAATAATGATCGGTGTAAGGGGGTCTGAGAATAAGTGTAAGATGAAGGGTTGATTTTTGATCAAAAATTTGTGAATCTGAAAATATGAAAACCAAAGTTAACGTAATTCGCGAATATTTACAGTCAGTTTAAAAACTGACTACTTAGAACTAATTGTTCGTTTTAACTAGAATGCACTAGTTACTCTTTTTCACGTGGATAATAACCAACATTTCTACGGAACCAAAATAAAGTGGTTATTATATTTAAAAATTATTCTCAATCAAAGTCTTACAGAATGCTGCAGTGAAGCAAATATTATTATTTTTTATTACGCGTTTTAAGGTTAACAATATATCGGGTTGATCATTACTCATCGTAATAATCGCAAAATAAGTGATGATGATGATTCTAGCGTGGTGTTTAAATGCTAAAACCCCCTCAGCATGAACAGATATTCAAGAAAACTGCCCTCAGTCCCCGGCAGCTCGCTAGTTCCCAACCAAGATTGCGATAGAACTCACGGACAGCGGGCAGAGGATGCGAAAAATCCCCTGGTTGTAGGAGGCTACCAAGAACGACGAACGCTGCACATAATTACGTATAATGTAAGAACCTTATCTAAAGATGAAAAAATTTGAGAAAACTAAACTTATGACAAATCTCGTAATGAGTGAAAATATAACTATTGACAATAATACCATATAACAAACAGACACAAATATCTGGGACACGAAATTAAAATAAGCAGAGACAATAAAACACATGAAATACAGAGGCGAATAGGCCTGGTATGGGCAGAATTTGGCAAATTAAGCCATATTCTAAAAGTTCGATTTCCATGTGTCTCAAGCAAAAGGTGTTTTGCCTGTACAAACTTATGGAGCAGAGACTTTAACACTTACACAAAAATCTGCGAATAAACTCAGAGTTACATAACGAGCCATGGAACCTACAATGCTGAACGTGAGCCTTCGAGACCGCATAACAAACCAACAAATCAGGCAAAGATCAGGAGTTCAAGACGTCATCGAAAGAACCACGACGCTTAAGTGGAACTGGGCAGGGCACTTAGCCAGAACACAAGATGGACGGTGGACAAGACGTATTATGGAATGGAGGCCCAGAAACTATAAAACAAGCCGAGGACGACCACCGACTAGATGGACCGATGATATAAAACGTGTAGCGGGAAACTGGCTACAAGTGGCCCAGTGTAGAGAACACTGGAAAGAACTGAGGGAGGCCTATGTCCAGCAGTGGACGCGATTGACTGATTGATCAATGATGCTAGACTCATAAAAATTATGTCAAATTTTAAAATATGACAGTTTTCCATTAACATCGAAGTGAAACCAGGAGATTCCTTCTCCTAAAAACATTATTTTATTTTATTTCAAAAATTATTGTAACAATAAATAAAACAACAATATGACATACACATAGCTACTTTAGTTAAAACTTAAAATCCATAATTTTAAATAATATCCACAAGGAATCTACGTTCCTGTAGTTGGCTGTATACCATGTATTAAAAATTTAATTAAAAATCCTTTGTAATAGCTATATTTTAGGCCCAAACGGGCTAAGTTAAAAAGACAAAACGTTTTCGGAAACCATGTTCCATCATCAGTGTCTAGGAGTACATGAATGTAGCCACCAAGATTAAATATGTGGTCTTCCTCTTGATCTCTTTGCATTGTATGGACGCCACTTTCCGATGGCATTGTTCCATCATCTGTCTTGGAGACGCTCATTGTGTCCAGCCCATTTCCATACATCTTATGACAGATCATTATAATTACTTTTAACTTATTATTTTACGTAAAGCGCTCTTTACCAAAAGCTTTTTTAAATTAGAAAATAAATAATAGCTTGAAGTGTTGAAGTCATGTCCAGTTCAAGTAAAGTAGAATTTCCAAAAAATTAAAACCTTTACTTCTAGAATAAAGCTTCTGAAATGACGACCGTATGGATAGATGTATTGTCGTGCAATAATTATTCATTTTATAAGCAATTTTGTCCCTAATTCAATGCAACAAAGACACGTGTACACTATAGAAAGTTGCAATGGACTTGCAATGCTAGTAAAAAATATTCATCCCTGACAGCACACCATTGTGGCCGCCACTCTTTGATTGTGGTAGATTGAAAGTTTTTCTTTGAAGAGTTTCATTGATTCATTGATTTCCTTTTGGAAACATTATGATGGTACATAACCAATGTGTCGTGTTCTGTGACAGTGGACTCCACAACAGAACTTTGAATGGGTTCATATAAAATATAAACGGATGGTCTAGCAACTGTTAGCCTATAAAGTTATTTGAGTAATACCTAAACCTATAATCTTGTCAATCCGAGTATTTTAACGTCTACTTCAATTTGCTTATCAATAATTCTAGTAAAATTTCGAGTGATTTCATACAAAAATATAAACTGATGGTCTAGCAAATGTTTAACTATAACATTAGTTGAGTAACACCTAAATATGTATAAACCTGTTAATCCGAGTATTTAAATCGTTTACTTCAATTTGTTTACGTATAATTCTAAGTTATATTATCGTTTTTAGCAAGAGAAACTTCCAGACAAGAAACCGTGACAGACTCTGGGAAATCATACATGGAGAGTTCTTCAATAGTAACAAAAAAAATAGAAACTTCCAAGCCGATACCAGCCCCACGATCTGGGGCAGCGTTGAGACAGAGGATGATGCCTATGGACATAACTGAAAATTTGGACGAACCCAAGAGAGAGCCTGTTCTTCCAAAATTATCGCCTGAGCCGTCTACGATTGAAGGTACTTCCCCGCTACAGGCTGAATTGGAGAGTATATTTAAGCAAAGACAGGTAAGATTTTTACTACACGGCATTTTATTTTTGCAATTAGCCAGTGTAAATTTCAATACAAGGTCGCAATGTTTTATAATTAATTCATTTGTTCGACTGGACTCCGTCTCCAGTCGATATCCTACTGCAGCACCTTAACAAACCCAAGCGATCATCGTATGGTAAATCTAGCCGCTAGTGTAAAAGCGGAACACAGGTATAGTGCATGTCAATTCGTCAAAAACGTACAGTTTTACGTAGATATGAACTTAAAAATATTATTTAACTAAAAAAAATTGTTATTTTATTGCCAAAATGGCTTGAAAAATATTAGATTTCTAAAAATAAAAAGGAATTCTAAAAATAATATAATATTAATAATAAAAACAACAACATCTTACCGGGGACTGTCAGGCATTTGCTGCAACTAAATATAAGGAACGGCACGACTCAGTAGGAAAGATCCTTCATCAAGAGATAGACATCAAACTGGGATTGCTCCAAACAAACCGTCTTTCATATTATCAATACGTTTCTGAGAGTATACTTGAGAATGACAACTACGAGTACAAGCTATACTGGGAGTGTGAGCTCACAGACCAAACAGTGGCACATAATAGACCAGATCTCATTATAGTTAATAAACTAAAGAGACAAACAACATTAATTGATGTGGCGATACCCAACAACAATAATCTTCGTGTTAAACAGAACGAAAAAATCGCCAAGTACAGGGATCTTTTTTTTTGGGGGGGGGGGTCTGGAATCTTCAAAAGACATCTCAGTCCAGGACGCCGCCTGACTGACCTTAGTGCAGGATTCGTTCTTCGTACTCCCGGCGATAGTTCCAGAGGTACTTTAAAATGCCCTCTCGTCGCCGAGTCTACGCCGAACGCCTACCTGCTAAACCAGACCCTCCTCTGTCATCCAGCGATCCGGAAGCGGAATGGCCGCTGTAAGGCCGGCATCACTTCCGAAGCACTACCTTTATTCATTCATTCTCCATTCATACACATCCACACTCCTAGTTCGGCATCATTCTCAGAAGGGCATTTTCTCCTTCCCCACAGTCAAACTCACGCATTCTAAATCAAAAAGTGTGACCCACTGTTCTAACTTCACCTTTCAGCATCATTCACAGGGATCTGGAAATTCAAATACGAAGACAGTGGAGAATGGAAAGTACCCAGACAATACCAATTATTATCTCTACTACTGGATTCATTCCAAAAAACCTCATAGAAAACATAAAAAAGCTAGGTCTGAATGAACATCTCTACAAGACCATGCAGAAGGCTGCACTACTATCAACGTCCAGATGTGTACTAAAATTTGTGGGAGATACTTCAGTATATCGAGTCACCTAGTGCTCGATAACACGGAAAGAGTCCCACCAGAGCTCAATCCTTTTGATACCGTAGGTATCTGGGATGAGTGAATTTTCCCCTTAGAGGGAGCGTGAGCCGTATGGCTGAATATGGTTAAAAAAAATGTAACTTAATAGAGGTTCAAATATTCCACCTCTCTCTGTAGAGCAAAAACCGAATCTTTTGTACAGAGATACTCTTATATCCCTGAGCAGTTTCGGTATAATGCTCCCACAAAGATGAATTATTTTCTGCCTTAATTCCGCTAAATTTCGGGTCCTTTTAAAACCATGTCGATAAACACTTGGTTTCAAATATATTTAAAAAAACTCATTTGGGGATAAGCTTGGTGATCTAGGAGGCCACTTGATCGGACCACGAGAAGAAATTAATGGTTTCTAAATAATTTTGAACCGCTAATGTATTGTGAGCAGGACAGCCGTCTTGCTGAAACTAAATATCATGAAAGTTTACAGGAAGTAATTGAACTGCCGGAATAATTTGACTTTGCAACAATTCTAAATATTTATTTCCCGTTAAATCTCCACCAATAAAAAATGGACCGACGATATAGTCCCCCAAAATACCTGCCCAAACAAAGTTTTTGGGGATATTGTGTTTGTACTGGACACAACTCAACTGTTTCCGATGTAACGAAAATGTTGATTCATTGGTAAATAAAACGTTCTTTAAAAAATCATTATTTTCATTTTGTTTATATGAGTTCACAAAATTCCATAAGTTTAAAATTATCCTCGGCTACTAACTCTTGAGTAGTTGAAACTTTAAAAACTAACTCTTGAGTAGTTGAAACTTTAAAAACTAACTCTTGAGTAGTTGTAACTTTAAAAACTAACTCTTGAGTAGTTGAAACTTTAAAATAACGGTACCCGTTTCAATTCAAAATATTCCTGACAGTCGTATCATTCATGTCAACTTCGTCAGCAATGGTTTTGCTTCAACAAGGATCACTAGTTTCAGCAACCCTACAAACATCAATTTCCCTATTTTGCTGTACTTCGTTGAATGTTTTGTCTCGTGGTAGATCCGTATATTTTCGACAGTTTTGTAGACAACCAGACGATTTAATTTTTTTAATAATACGACTAATAGTTGGTTGTGTCAGTATTCACCTATATTCGTACACACAAGTAAATAAATTTATAATGTGAGAATACGAGTAGCCCCCAAAATACAATTTTAAAATTTGTTCTTTTCCTTCGTTTGTAAAGTGAGGAACAAGATCTATACGAAATTCTAAAAACCGACATACTGGTAATCCGATATTGATACCTATTGTAACACAGACAACTAGAGAGACATTTGCAGAGTTGTACTAATCTGTATCCAACATCCAAATAAAATTATCGGAGAAAGTGTTGAATTTCGAATTATTAATTTGTATACTTAAATGTTTTTACCAATTGATAGAAATACTGATTATTTTTAAATTAAACTACCTCATAATATATTATTTAGAAAAATTTACCTTCACCTTTTTTCAAAATTAAGACTAACCCATAACCGCCTTGTTTACATTTGTTTATCGGAGATAGTGACAAATAGACCAAGTGAAGTATGAATGAATATATTAACAAATCATCAGTAAATATCTATCACCGTCCTAATATAGTCGAATTAACAAAAACACCAATATATTTTTTTCACACTGCGATGCCACAAAAAGTTACCCATTGATTTTTTTACTATTATAAATTAAATGGTATACTAGCCACTTCGAAAATTCACATTCATTTGGGATCTTTCAGTTAGAGTTAACAGTTATTCCAACTCATCGTCATTATCGTTCTCTTCATCACTCTCAGCCAAATAACATTTTCTTCAAGGCTGGTACATTTTTCATGTAATCTTTTTCAATCTTCTTTACATGTTCTATTGCATTTTACCAGTTGTGAGCACTGATATTTGTGGACTCTGTATTTATTAGTTCGACAACACTTTGGGCATCTTTTGGAGATGTGTTGTACCTCCGGACATGGTTTCTTAACTGATCCCATAGAAATTCTATGGGATTCAACACACAGTAATATGGAGGTAATATTAAAACCATATATGTCCATTATTAGTGGCTAATTTATCCACAATATGTTCTTTAGTTACGACTTTTGTATGAAGAACCTGGATTAGTTGATCTTTGGTGTAATGATCCTCAAAATATAGGTCTTCGGCTATTAAAAATTCTTGAATTTCATCCTTCCTACTCTGTTTGGTTGGAATTTTTTTAATGCATCTGGAGCGATATGATGCATTGTCTATAACAATCATGCTACTGTTTTTTTAATTTAGGAGTAATGTATTCTCAAACCACGATTCAAAAAGCGTATCTTCGATGTCTTGGTGGTAGTCTAGAGAACTGTATTTATTACTTTTGGAACTCAACAATAACGCATTGTTCACTCATCCATGTTGTCCTCCGCAATGTAATATGCAACTTTGCTTGCCTCTAGAACGGGGTACATCTATTTGGCATTTTCTTGTACCGTTTGTCCAGGCTTTATCTATCCTTTCGTGAGAATCAAACCAAGTCTCGTCCAGATAATAAATTTCTCGACACTCACTGCGGTATTGTGAAATTTTTTCGATATATTCGTTGCTCCATTTTATTAGGCGCCTACTTTCAATTATGGTTTGTCTCTTATTGACAGTTTTATATTTAAAACCATTTTTGGACAAAAATTTTCCCAAAGTCTTTGTGAAACAATCATCAACAATATGTTTTTCTTTTAATTTTGCCATGATATTGTTTAGGTTAGGCATAACTTTAGCTGCGTTCATATTATATATTGTCTCACTAATAGGTTCCAAGAGGTGAGGTTGAATATTTTTATGGAGTTTCCAAATCCTTTCTTGTTGTTCCACTTTTCAAACCTATCTTCATCAAAAGGTACATATTTGAATGTTGATAAAGTACAACTCTGTAATGTCTCTTTAGAGTTTTGTGTTACAATAGGTATCAATAGCGGATTATCAGCAGGTTGGTCTTTAAAATTTCGCATATATCTTGTCCCTTACTATATACATGGTTAGAAACACTACTTTAATTTCAGCTTATGGTTTTATAATGAGAAGCAGCGGTATTTGATTTGCTCGGTCAGTGATCTTCCTTGGGACTGTTGCCAAATCGGTAGATACCTTCGCAAAAATCAGTAGATTTTGATATATCATATACACCCTTTTAAATTTTAAATTATAAACAATATTTGGAATAATAAATATACTAAAGTATAAACTAACCAATTCATATAATACCTAATGAACACAGACAAAATTGTTGTCAATAAAACATTATTATTATCTGCACAAAAATCCAGAATTACGAGTATCCCAAACGGAGTTTCAAGAAAAATCGGTAGACGAAACAACAATATCAGCGTGCACGTGTTAAATAAGCCGCTACGGCTACGAATCGCAAAACAGCAGCAATCCAGTGGAACAAACATATTAATTAACCCCCTCTGTGGCTCAGTGGTAAGAGCGCCTACCTTTAAACCTAAAGGTCGTGAGTTCGAATCTCATCTGGGTGGAGAAATTTTCGTTTATTAAAAATTAATGAATGAAAATAATTTCTATCCTTGTGCGATCGGTACTCACCGGAGGGACCGCAGACGTTCGGATACAATTAGCGTCTCTTAGCAAAGACAATGACGTCGACCTTGCTAAGTATCAAGACAATTACTCTACACACACACATACACACTACACTATTTACCTGACTGTACCATGCCAATGACCTTAGTTGTCGAGGCATTAACTCAATAACAAAAAAAAAACATATTAATTATAAAACATCGCGACTTCGCGTTGTATTGAAATTTACACTGGTTAATTGCAAATCAGGGAATCTCAGTAATTGTATTAAAAATCCTACGTTTCGTTAGAAAATTTCCATTTATATCTTCCAGAAAAGCTTTATGTTTAAATTGGTAAACAATACCGTAACCATGTTATCTCAATCTCGTTGAGTCTTATCATGCGTGGATATTTAATATCCGTCTTTGATGGGATGGTGTGATGATTCAATTTTGTCATTTATATTTACTACTATCTTATTATATGACTAAGTAATATCTAAAATATGATTTTTTTTTAGATTTCCACGAGTCCAACACCGTTTCCAAGAGTTGCAGATTCCTCGCCGTCACCTAAAAGTCCTGCTTCCCCACGAATAACAAGAAATCTTCAAAGCCCCAACATACCAACTGTGATATCCTCCAAATACGATTACTCCCAAGTATCAAGGCACTCTACCAACATGAGATTTACCGAAACAAAAGTAAAAAGTGACGAAACCAGACACAAATTAAAAATGCCAGCTCTGTCCTCTTTGCAACAACGTGTCTTATCTCTAAATGAAGAAGACAATGAGAATAGCTTCATGTCGTTGACTGATCTTCAAACTGAGAACAAACCTTCCCGACCGATCTCTAAGTCACACAGTTTTAAAGCTGTAAAACATCAGCCTTTCAGCCCTGAAAGAACTTATGAAGATGTTAAAAATAAGACAGCGAACTTTTTGGACTTAGAAAAGAAAGAAGACAGTAAAATTTCTTTCACCAAAGCTGCTTCCTTGGATAGTGTAAAAAACTTCGACGAGACAATGCATCTATCCGAGGTCAAGATAGAACTGAAGAAAAAACCTTTGAATTTTAAGACTGAAGAAAAACAATTAGAAGTTTCTTCTAGCCTAGGAGATTCCTCTATAACTATTTCAGGGCCAAGTCATACAGCTGTTGTTAATGTTACCAGCAATGTTGATGACTACAATAGTTTGTCGAAAAATCAAACTTCCGAACACATCGATGGCTCTACAACTATATCCATTAAAGAACAACAGGTTTCTGTTACCAAAATACAAGTCAAACGAGAAACTACTCAAGTAACTCAGAGTTCTATTACAGTACCGGAGTTTATGAACAAACAACTCAATAAAGTTGAAATCAAACCATCTAGCAATATTGTATTTTCAATGAAATCACCCAAACCAGCTGAAGAACAAAACAGACCTAAGACTTTGTTTAATTTTGATGTAGAGACTGATGTGACTGCCAAACCACCTACTCCTAGGAAATTCAGTAAGGAAAACGTTGAAATTATCGAGAAAGACACATCTTCGCCTAAAACTTCTCCAATTATAACGGTGAACTCTCCTATTAGATTGAAGAAAAGTGATTCTAGGAAATCTTCTATTACTTCAAATACTTCAAATGTAGAGTCACCTGTAAGGGAAAGAGCTGTGTTTAAGAGTAAATCTGCAAGCTTAGATTCCTTGAACGATACAGACAAGTCATCGCAAGATAGTCTGGATAAACTTGAAGCAAGATATAAAGAAAAGGACAGTCCTGTAAGTGAAACCGTTGTGTTACGTAGAAAGTCTGTAGCAACAAAGAAGAATGAAGAGGAACCAGAACTAATGAAAGTTTTCGCAAGGCGTTCCTTAAAGATTAAAGACAGTGATGTTGACGCTCTTCAAGATTCTTTAAAAGACATGAAAGCTAGAGATAGCGATAAAGAAAATCAAATCGATTCACCCGTAGAAGAACGAAAGAAATCGGAGAGCTTCGAGACTCAAGCCATTGAAATTAAGACCAAGATTGAAGAGAAACTAGAGGTTAAGTCTCCAGTTAAAGAGTCTTCAGTTGACAACAAAACTTCCCCGGTCGTTTTAAGAAGGACTCTAAACAATAATGTATTTTTGGGACAAAGGGCTGTGACTATCAATGCCACGAAGAATTCCGATTTAATAATCAAGAAGCAGATGGGTTTCAGCGAACATAGAAAGACCGACCAATGGATTTCTAATATTAAAAACGAAGATGCAAACATGAAAGAAGACGATTTACTGAGTAACATTCCTTCAGATGGAGATTTTATTATGGAACCTAAGAACTTTAGTCAGAGAAAGGCAGAATGGGAGAAGAGGGCGCAACAGGCACAGAAAAAGACTACCCCTTAAATTGGGTGAGTATGCAACCAATCTTCGAGAATAACATAAATTATAGTAGGCTATGGCATTTAAATATTTTAGTTTCGTAGTTTGTTGGTGGTCATATATTATATAGTAATAAGGTTGCTATGTTGTTGATATAGTTATTAAAATAGAATAGAATAGAATAGAAATATGCTTTATTGTCATTGAAAATTATTGAACAATTTTATGGACAAAGATAAAAAATAAATCAGTCAAATAGTACAAAAAGTATAAAACAAAAACAAATATAGTAAAAAACAGAATAACACAATTTTATATTAGTAAAATTATTGTATAACCTACATAATTTGTACAGACAACAACAAATGAGACAAATTGTAGCCACTGCTTGAGACACCCAAATGTAATTATAAACAATACTAATTTGTTTCTTTGTTATACATTAAGAAACTCGTCAACTGAATAATATGGTCTTTCTGAGAGATAGATTTTTGTCACCTTACGAAACTTAATGAAGGATGTTGCGGATTTAATTTCTCTTGGAAGGTGATTATAAAGTTTCTTTGCACGATATAGAATAGAATTCTTTACTAGCTGAGTGGACGGGATCGGCAAATAAACGTTACAATCCGAATTTCTAATGGAGTAGCCATGGTCAGGTCTATCGGGAAAAATGTTTAGATGCTTTCGAATCAAACAAACCGTTTCCAAAATAAATAAAGAGGGAAGCGTCAAAATTCCGTGATTTTTGAAGTAGGTCTTGCAATGAGTTGTTTGTTTGAGACCAAATAGATAACGGATTGCTCTTTTTTGCAACTTGAAAATAGTATCAAATTGGGCCGCTGTACTAGAACCCCAAAATGGAAGCCCATATCGAAGATGGGACTCGAACAATGAGAAATATGCCATTTTGGCAGAAGATAAATTTAGTTCCTTCGAAACAGATCTTATTGCAAAGCAAGCTGAGGCTAGTTTCTTCCTTAAGGAGTCAGTATGCAAGGACCATTTGAGATCACTGTCAATGAGAATACCTAGAAATTTCACGGAATTTACGATATTGATTTGGCTCTCATTCAAAAGCAAGGGTTGCATGACTCCTTTATAAGATAATGCTACAGTCTTATCCACGTTAAAGCTAAGTAAGTTGGAGTCTGACCAAGCCTTGATAAGTAAATCAGCGGTTATAATTGAATGAAGCGTTGAAATATCAGAGCTGCTCCAAGTAATACGGGTATCATCAGAAAATAGAAAAATTTTCCCTTTAATTTTCAAGTAAGTGATGCCATTAATGAAAAGTAAAAAAAGAATGGGACCTAATACTGAACCTTGCGGTACTCTACACTCAATATCTTTACAACTAGAGTCGGTGTCATTTATTCTAACCAATTGTTTCCTACCTACCAAGTAAGTTTTGAACCAGTTCAAAGACACACCCCGAATTCCATAGAAAGTTAATTTTTTAATAGAATGTCGTGATTTACGCAGTCAAAGGCTTTGGAATAGTCGCAGAAAACGGTGGCGGAGGAGAGGTTACTGTTTAGTGATAGATATACATCATGTAACACAGAAAATATGGCATCACTAGTGCATTTATTAGACAAAAACCCGAACTGATTTTTGAATATCATTCTTTGAAAGTAGATACAGTTTTCACATTCATTTTTCACAACCTGTTACTATTAAAATGTTTTTTAATGGCAGTACAAATAATTCAAACTGGGCATTTATTGTTTCTTGTTTCTTTCTGATTATCCTCTGCTTGTTTATCTTATGTTTTATTTCGAATTAACGTGTCTCGACATCTTACGTCATTGACACGGCAGCATAGGTTTACAATAGCACCTACAGAGTTATGATACAGAGTTTACAATAGTAAAGAATAACAATATTATGTAAATTATATTTTGTTAAACAATTGTGCCTTGAAAAATTCTATTAGGCTCTTGAGTCAGCTTGAAGAGTTCAGAAGTTCTTTTAGACTGTAGGTTATATTGTTGGCAATGTGAGTGGCCTGGTAGTGTTGACATTATGTGAGGATATGCTTGACGGTAATAGGAATATCGTTGCAGTGGGAGCATAACTATTGGTGTATAGAGAACATAAGATGACCGTGTGTCAAACGTGTGTGTCGAATTCTCAATCTTCATATTGCTATCTTCTCTCTTCTGTTCAAAGATGCTAGGGTTAAATAGCTGTTAACATTAGGTTGTATTTCTCTGCGCATTGTATTTTTGGTGATCTAAAGTTCCTGCCACTTGTCTTGGATATTCCTTTTGAATTTTGATTTTAAATCTTCTTGGAGCTGTATGTTGTAGACAGGTAAGTTGGATGCAGATGCTTCTTTTGCAGCGCTATCAGCTATTTCATTTCCTTGGGTGCCGATATGAAAAGGCACCCATATTATTGATATTGAAGTCTCTGGGGAAGTGTGGAGATGGATCGATTCTTGTATTTTTGGACGAATAAATTGCGGATAAGGACAGAGCTACACTTTGATGATTGTCAATTGAGAATTCGAGAGCTTTTGAAATACTAAAGAGTTCTCCTGAAAACACGCTACATTCATTGGATATCGGTATTTTCCAATACTGTATCAACTGTAGTGACAGATCAGCCAACTTCACCTGTGTTTCGGGATGCATCGGTATAAAGCACCTTATCATAGTGGGATGTATTCACAGTATCCTTGACAGCTTGTCAAAAAAATTATATTATTTGTTTGCTGCTTACTAAATTTGTAGAGGGAAATGTTTATCAAAACAGGTGTTCTAGACCACGGCTTAGATTCTGATTTTATAGATGCAATTGTTTGAGATAATTTTGTGTCTTGGCACAAGGGTTGTAGGATCTGTGGGATTGAAAGTATACATCTGGGCATAATAACATGTCCAGGTCTTGGCGAAGTCAGAAGATTCGATGAAATTCTGCTAGTATAAGATAGGAGTAGCTACTGCCTCCGAAGGTAAAGGGGGAGTTGTGAACAAAGCAGGGGCGGATCCAGAAAATTGTCTTGGGGGGGGCACAAGGTTCAAACTTAGAATAAGGAATATTATGTATTACAGTGAGATTTGTGAATTGCGATGACTTAATACATAATGCTGTTTTTTTTAATAAATGAACTTATTTATACGAAAATATGCAGTTGTATTCAAAATTATTTGTTTGCCTTTTATTAGGAACTTTAGAATTATCAATATAGAATATTACCATTTTAATTCAAAAATACTGGTCAGAACACTTCGACCTGTTAGCCGTTACCATGAATTTAAGATCTACAAAATGTTGTTTATATGATAAAAATACACAACACATAAGTATAAGTATACTGTATTTCAATATAGGTAAAAACATAAAGAAAATTACTTTTTATTCGACCATCTTCTCATAAAACCTTGAGAGACAGCTTTCGCTTGTGCTTCCTCGCGTACACGTCCAAGACTTCTTCGGCTTTCAATTCACTGGATAAGTCTTGGTGAACATGGAGTAATGCCAGTCCATTAAGCCTCTCTTCCGTCATGGTCGTTCGCAGGTATGTCTTCATACGACGCAAAGCAGAAAAGGTTCGCTCAGCTGTACTTGTCGTCACAGGAAGAGTGCACAGCAGCTGCAGTAAAACTTGTACATTTTGCAGTGGTTCGGCCAACTTGTATGCCTGTGCAGGATGTTTTGGCATTTCTTTTGCAGAATTGGACCACATGTGTTTCCAAATTTGTAGCTCACCTTTCAGAGCAGAGAAGCACGGCAAATCATGTTCATATTTACGAGCTCCTTGAAGAATATCACTTATTTGACCATCACTGAGATCTGGTGAGAGAAGATGTTGTAGCTTACCTACACATTCCATTTCATTTTTGGGAAATCTTGCCATCAGTTCATTGATTACAAAATCCAGAAATGGGATGTAAATTGTCATCCTATAATATTCTTCAACCGTTTCAGCCTGGACATTTGCTCGGTTTTTTTGAAGGGATGTTGTCCTGGGCTTCTGAATATCTGTACCCATTTCTTCCGCCAGCTTAGTTGATTGAGTGAATAACTCCTTGAATGTGTCGGTGCTGTTGTTTCTCCTTTCCTGTAGGCTTTTTGTAGTGACTTCTACAAGCTCAGTTGCTTTAAGTACGTCCATGTACTCAGCTTGAAGTTTACGTGCTAGTGGTAAGGTTATTCCAAGGACCTCAGCTAACACTACCACACTGACCAAAAACTCGGATGAGAGGATAGAGTGCATGAAAGCAAATGCATTGCTTCCCTTGCCTTGAGGAGAATTAGCAATTCTTTCTAGAGCAGCAGGGAGTGTAGGAAGGTGTTCCACAAAAGTCAGAACAGCATCGTGTCTTTCAATCCACCTTGTTTCACAGAGTTTTTTCAGACCATGAGTTCCTGGTTTCAGGTTGTGATTCTCCCTTACTTCGTTTTCCAAAATTTTAAATCTTGCTGGAGAATCACGGAAGAAAACTGCTACGGAAGATATAACTCCCATTGTATTCCTAATGCTAGCAATAGAGCAAGCTTTACTAATTGCCAGATTCAATCTGTGATTGGCACAGTGAGTGTACATTGCCAGAGGCTGGATCTGGGAAATTCGGGCTTGTACGCCTTTGAAAACCCCACTCATGTTGGACGACCCGTCAAAAGCTTGACCACGGCAGTTAGCTAAATCAACATTAAGTTTTTTCAGTTCTTGAACAATAGTGTTTGCTAGGTTCTCTCCAGTTAGATCAATAACATCAACGAACTTGATAAAATCTTCTTCAATGTTGCATTTCTTAGTGTCGAAATATCTAATGCAGATGGTTAGCTGTTCTTTAAGCGACAAATCTGTCGTTTCGTCTGCCATAATAGTAAAAAACTTTGATTCTTTTATTTTAGATATGATCGTGTCAGTGATCACATCACCACAACATTCAATTATCTCATTCTGAGTTGTTTTGCTTATGTAACTAGCATTCTTTCCACAAAATTTTAAATGAGAGCCTAGAACCTTATCCCCTGCATCAACTCTGAATTGCAGTAGTGCCCGAAAATTACCTTCCCCGAAGCAGCTCTCAGTGTTTAGATCAATTATACCATCATCTCTGTGGCCACGAAGTGGTATATTTTGTGCCCCACATAAAATAACTGTCTTAATAATGGGAATCAGCTTTTTGCGGTTCTCTTCGATCGTTTTTCTTTCTGCTGTATTCATACAAGCTACTACATTGCTAATCTTTCCTTCATGAATCAAACAAAAGTTATGATATGCAACCACATTTCGGCTGTGGTATTCAGTATTTGCATGACTCTTCAGCAATTCGGTGGCCTTTTTATAAGAAGTCATTGGTTCAACAACCAACTTCCCCAATTTAACATCATTATTCCCACCTTCTCTACAACCAAACATAACACAGTACTTGCATAGACCACCATGTAATTGCTTGCTGTAAACTAGCCATTCATGTGTTTTTAACCAGCTTTGCTGAAAAGAGCGGTTTTTCTTGCCTTCAGAAACCATTGGGAATATGAAACTTTGACATGGCACCCAAGGGTTTTTTATCCATTGATATTTCTCTTCATCTGTTAGAAGTGATGGTGTGATATCTCCATTTTTAAGAAGACGACCAAAATCGCGAACAGATAAGTTAGAAGAGCTGACTCCTAATCCTGATGCAGAGCAATCTGTTCCTGATTCCTTATCCCCAAATACATGAGCTTCTTTAACAGGTATGTTACTGTTAGCTGTTATTTGATTTCCTGGTTGAGAATCTGCATGGTCCACCTGAAAATAATGAAAATACAATAAACATTACATGAACATTTAGCATACTCACAAGATCACAAGATTGGCATTTTTTTAATAAAAACTTAATATTCTCAGTTATTTGTAATCTGATCTTAGTAATCTTTTTTATTTGCTTAGAAAATACGCAAATCTTTGCTTAATGTCCTTAAGATATTAAGCTTCAACAACAACAAATGGTCGCCATTTTATAATAGTACAAATTAGAAAATAGAAACAGCTTTTAGTGCAAACTACAAACTTTTAAAATAAAAAAATAGTATATTTTTAACAGTAAGCCAATGCAATGAAGGCAGTGTTAACTAAAACTAAATGAATATGTTTATCGAACTTACCTTAGGTTTTTTAGAAAAGAAGGAGTCAAGGCCTAGTTGTCTTTTATTCCCTCCACTAGAACTCATTTTATACAACACAACACTGACATAAAACGAGTAACAACGAGAAAATCTTAGTTTTTATTGTTCTTTAGAGTTTTCAGTTACGGCACGTAGCAAACACGTTTATAAACACTGATCACAACACTGTCGCAGTGTCGTCTATCGTCACGATATATACTCAACAAACTCAACCAGGGATAGGATCTAGCGCATCGGTCCATCGGTGGGCGGAGCCATTTTAAATAAGTGGTCGCGCTGTACGACAATTCAAATCAGCTGACCGGGCATTTAAAAAAAATTACTCACTGCACTAAGAACTATTATTTCAAATTAATTTATTTCACAAATTTTGAATTTTCTTTTAAATTTTTGAAAGTGTCTAAAAATTTAAAAAAACAATCTTTTTGTTTTTAAATTTCCTAATTACCGAGAATTCCTCAGAAATCCAAATTACCGACTACCCATTTCCGGGAAATCAAAAGAAGCCGGGAAAATGGAGCTCTAACTGTAAGAGATAGTCGGTTAAATGAGAAAAAAATTGCGTAGGACTTCGTAAGTCTTAGGTTTTCACCCAAAGTGATCGAAAGTAGAACCGCAAGTCTATATTTGAACTCTTCGTGTAGCTTTGCGTCGATTGATATATGATTTCACTAATTTTGAGTAATTTTTACTAAACTTTCGCTCATAATTGTTTAAATGCAAATAACTTAAAAACCGGAACTAAAGATTCAAGCTCGACTTCTCAATACGCCTCGAATGATATGTCACATGTATTATTTCTGCGACTATAATATAGCACTTCCGATTAGAACTTTTTAACCAAAAGTATACATTTGTTCTCATCTTGCTCCGGCACGTCGAATAATATATCGCTTATACTATTTCGGTGGCTTTTAAATGGTACTTCTTTTTATAACACTAAAACCGGAAGTCCGATGTCAAATTTCTAATCTTTATTACCATCCTTGGGTTATAATCAATTCTATGAGCAGATATTTTGACTGTAGAACAGAATATATTATTTTATTTTATGTAATAATATTATATTGTAATATAACCAATTAATTCATTTATGTTCCCGAAATAAATTATTTAAATCAGGTACAATATGTTTCATAAAAGAATTTTTGAACCTATTTTATCTAGTGTATTTTTATTTCGTCTGGGGGGGGGGGGCACGTGCCCCCGTGCCCCCCCTCTGGATCCGCCACTGGAACAAAGGAGCAATGTTGTGAACAGAGTTTAATGATTGTAGTAAATTATTGGATGCGGACAAGTAAACTATACAACCATAGTCTAATTTGATATGACTACGCCAGTAGAGTTAGTTATTGACAGTTAGTTGATCATTTTACAATAATTTGCAAAGGGTGCATGTTAGGGAGATTGGCCTAAACGAGTTTGGAGAGTTGGGAAGGGAGCTGCTTTTTTCATAGAGAAATTCTTGTCGGGACCAGATTAGGTTGTGCAACTGAAGCAATTTATTTATAGTTTCTTCATGGAGATATTTGAGGAAAATTGAGGGGATGTCACCAGGGCCAGCAGCTGAGTTTTTTGTAGTGGAAAGGGCTTGAGTCAACTCTTGTTTAGAGAGTGTAAAGGGAACTTTACAGATTTTGGTTTAGCGTTTTGGATTGAAAGTGATGCGCAAAAATCTTTGGCGATATTTTGACTTTGAGTCACTATTTTGTTGGTGCTTTGACCTTTCATATGTTTAATTTTGTTCCAAACTTCTCTTGGAGATGTGTCGGAAGAAATAGAATTGATATAAAGTTTCCATGAAGTTTTTGCTTTCCTTTATGATACGTTTTGATTTAGCTTTCGCTAATTTAAACTTGATAAGATTTTCATTAGTTCTTGTTCGTCTATACTTATTCATAGCTTTCTTACATACACGAACTGCTACAGCACAGGAGTCATTCCACCAAGGAACTAATTTTCGTGTAGGTTTAACAGAATATTTACCTATATATTTTTGAGCGGATTAAATTATGCAATTGGTCAACTTATCAACTAGGTGGTCTATGTTTTATTCACATTTAATTAAATTGACTTGGTCTCGGACTGATGCAAAGAAATTGAGAGACATGGTCAGAATAATCAGCCGAGAGATCTATTTAGAAAAATACGCTACCTGACAAGAGACTTCAGAGCCAGAACTTGGGCCATTGAAGATAACACTGGAACCCTGAGAACAAACAGAGAAGACATAGCAGAGACATGGAGATCGTATTGCAGGGACCTATATAAAGATGATCAACGCCAAGAGCTTGTTAGCCAAATCTCTGACGAGGTGAAAGAAGAACCTGATATACTCGAAAATGAAGTAAGACAGGCTATCAACAAGCTCAAATATAACAAAGCACCAGGTCCAGATATGATAACAGCAGAAATGCTTAAAGCCACAGAAGAAACCGGCGTAAAGTTACTTCATCTACTCTGTAACCAAATATGGCATTCCAAACAATGGCCTGAAGACTGGACAAAATCTACAATAACGACCATACATAAAAAAGGCAGCTTCCATAAATGCGACAATTATAGAACTATCTCTCTTATATCTCATGCCAGCAAGATAATTCTACATATAATCAATGAGAGACTGAAAACATTCCTTCAAAGAGAAATTCCACAAGAGCAAACTGGATTTACCAAAGGTAGAGGTACTCGAGAACACCTGCTGAATATAAGACAGATAATCGAGAAATCTAGGGAATTCAACATCCCACTATACATCTGTTTTATAGATTACCGTAAAGCGTTCGACAGGGTCAAGTGGAGACACTTATGGCGAATACTAAAAGAAGTAGGCGTACCACAACATCTAATTACGCTTATAACCGAACTATATGAACACACTACTGGATCAGTTAAAGTACTTGACACACTTTCGAACGAATTTCATCCAGAACGGGGTGTCAGACAAGGATGTATACTATCTCCACAATTATTCAACATATATGGGGAGTATATTATGCGAAGAGCACTTGAAGGATGGGAAAAGGGCATCTCAATAAATGGTCATAAACTAAACAACCTACGTTTCGCAGATGGCACTTGCAAATAGTCAAGCAGAGCTGATAGAACTTATACGACTGATCGAAAACGAAAGTCAAATATTTGGTCTGCAATTAAACATATCAAAGACAAAGATCATGATAGTGGATAGACTACACAACAATCATCCACACATAACCACAATTGACCGGTTCGAGGTTGTGAGCTCATACTTATATCTGGGATCATTAATCACAAACACAGGGTCATTACAAGAAGAGATTAAACGTAGATCTGATCTAGCAAAAGTTGCCACAGCAAAAATGACCAAAATATAGAAGGACTGTCAAATTTGAAGAGCGATAAAGATGAGGTTGATCAACTGCTTAATATTCCCAATACTGACCTACGGATGTGAATCTTGGACTCTGAGACTCTTAAAATTGAAATAATTCAATTTTAAGAGAGCTAAAAGTTAGCCAATGACTCTCTAGTAAAGTCCATCTCCAACAATTAAAATATTTTGGGCATGTTATGAGAGCAAACATAGAAAACATGGAAAGACTCATAATACAAGGAAAGGTAGAAGGCCGAAGATCACGAGGAAGATCCCCAACAAGATGGATAGATCAAATTACAGGAATATGCCAAAGACCTATGCATGAATTAAAAGAAATGACCAGAGACAGAGATCTCTGGAGACGGACAATACACGACATCACGTCGACCACTACACTCTCCCTGGGGGGTCAGGATTGAAGAGAGAGGTCTCGGACGTTTAGACTGAAATTCATCCTAGGATTAGGATAGGGAAATGTTCATTATCGAACAGACTATCTAATGGACACCATGTTAGAGATGGACCTAGTTTTGGATCACAAATGCTGAAATCGATATTTGAGAAAGTTCCTGAAGATACACTGAAGTGTGTGCTACAACCAGTATTGCGTAGAAATATATCTTCATTGCTAATTATGTTTTCTATAATTTTTTTTCTGCCAAATGCGCTGTTAGATCCCCACATTGTGGTGTGAGCATTAAAATCTACGAGGATGAATGGGGATGGGAGTTCTGCTATTAAATTAAAAATTTCTGTATAATTTACCGCCTTATTAGGCAATAAATATATATTGCAAATAGTGATTTTGATAGTCTATGTAATTTTTTAAGAACGGATTTTGGGTTTTCTTCAAATTTGTTTCTTGTAGACAAAGAATATCTGGACCGGACTCTTGGATGAGTTGGCGGATGTGTTCTAGATGGGCGTAAAACCCATCATAATTCCATTGTATTAAAGATAAAGATAATACAGAAAGAAGAAAAGACAGCTCAGAATAAAAAAAAAACAACAGAAATGTATCAATAAGATTATTTTATAGAGTTTTGGGAAGTAAGATTCATCGTCACTGGGATCTATTTCTGAAAGGCATGGTAATGTTATTATATCGTTATTTTCTGCAGATTTAACATTGTATTGCTGTCTGACTTTTCCATTAATCGTGTAAATCTGTTTTTTATTGTTCTTTGAAAAAGGTGCAGGTAGATAGAAATCAAATTGGTGAGGAGTGTATTAATGTCGTTTGTAAACTTTAGTGCTTCATGCTAGGGATCACTGCTGCCTTTAGTATTTTCTAAAAAGGCAAAAAGATCGTTTAAGGAGAGTACATTTTTTTGTGGACTTTTCGCTTCCCGTTTTTTGCTTCTTCTTGGATTTTTTATAGTTAATTCATTGGGGATATAAGGCGGTTGCATTTTAGGGGTTTCAGCTAACCGAGTTGTAGGAAGACTAGATTCGTCATTAAGTGATTCCGAAGGAGGTCTTTTTTGACCTATTACTGGAATGTCTTGAGATGATTGGACGCTTTCATTTATATTTGTACTAGGTTCATTGTTAGAAATGGGAGCTTGGGTATCTGACTGTATAGGAATAATGGAAGATGCGGGACAATGCAGTTATTTGCAACATGTCCTATTTGCCTGCAGTTAAAACATTCCATTCTATCTGTAGAAAGAAATATTCTATGTTTGTGACCATCATAGGCAAGGCAAGATAGGAGGCAAAAGATCTTAAGGGCGCAGAAGGACATCGTGGTTGAAGGACATCGTGGTTGAAGAACATCAGACAGTAGACATGAATGACTACCATACATCTATTTAGAGCAGCTGTCTACAAAGTTGTATGGACCAAGGTGATTGCTAACATCCACAGATGATAGGCACCATAAAAAGAAGACCATCATATGGAATAGTTATTGATCGTAGTTATCAGATCGTTAAGGGCAATAAAAACTAAAGTACCTTAGTTCATAGTTATTAGAAGGGAGAAATATATAAACTTAACGCCTGAGACTTAAAACATGGCTGTATTCATCTCCAGGGATACCTGCTTTGAGTAACGATATGGGGGATGCTAGTAAGACAAGACTTTTTATAGCATTTTCAGCTAGATCATGAGAAATAAAAGGTAATATATTTGAAATAAAATTCTTTTCGTTGTAGATATGTCTCCGAATATTTAGGGAAAATGAATTAATTTGAATGAATGGATGAAAATTTATCAATTTTTCTTGTTCAGAATTAGATAAGTAAATACATATTCTATTATTTGCTATCCTGCATGCGAAGTAAATGTTCTTGGCCCCAATGATAGTTCCGATTGCATCTACATAATCGTATAGCTTTAAACTATTCTCGGCATGAAGAACCAAGGCCTAATCCTTTTTTGGGAACGTTGGTCTAGGTCCTGATTTTACTGCAGCCGTGTAAGATATGTTACTGTTGGTGATTGGGTTGTGTTGGTTACAATTTGGTTTGTTGACATTGTTGAATTTGAAGCATCCTCGTAGTGAAAGACAGCTTCTTGCATTTTGTTTGTATTCATTCTTGAGTGTCAGAAGGCCGCAACTTATCATAGTCCATAGTGATGGAAGTTGCCTAGACATGGAACAACTGTAATGTGTAATGTAAAGAGAAATATCCAAAAATTGTTGTTATTTTCTTGTGAGTCTATATGCACTTAATGAAATATTGTTTATGCAAGTTTAGTGATTATATGAACTTGCGAAAGTACACGTATGTAGTTACACTGCACATTGTTATTGTCGGTAACAAGTATCATCATTATCACCATTTTTGGGTCTTGGCCTGTTCAAGGATTCTTCTCCATTCTGACCTGTTTCGTGCTTTTTTCTTCCAGTTCTTAATTTTTAATGTTGTTATATCACTTTTTATTTGTTCTACGTAACAAGTATAAATCGCAAAATAAGTTTAACAACTATTTATAAACACTGTAATTTACGAGAAAGGCAAAAACGATGTTTACTCGTTGAAGTACATGTATCGAAGCCTTATCTTATTTTAATAATTACTAAAAGAATAAATAAAATAAAATTATTAAAATATTATTAGAAGTAACTACACTGATGCGTAGACTCGTCGATAACAATATAAGAACCTGCCCTGCTGGCTTATATCTTCTTCTTCTTAGGGTATCTGTCTGTTCCGAACGTTGGCGATCGTTCTGGCTATGATGACTTTGTTGGTTGTTATACGAAATAGCTGTGTTGATGTCTTTCTATACCATGCTCTTAGGCTAGCAAGCCAGGATATTCATCTTCGTCCTGGGGCCCTTTTGACCTCAATTTTACCTTGTAAATAAAATGCATTGAAGTATCTCGTATCTGCCTTGATTTCTCATTATATGGCCCAAGTACTGCAGCTACGGCCCTTCACGATGTTGACCAATTTCGCAGTTGTGTTCATCCTCCGCAGTACTTCTTCATTGGTGACTTTGTCTGTCCATGGTATCTTCAAGATCCTTCTGTATGACCATAGCTTAAAAGCCTGAAGTTTTGATAGAGTTTCCGCCTTCAATATCCACGTTTCTACTCCGTACAGAAGCACTGAGTACACATAACATTTAAGGAGCCTTATTTTTGTTTATGTTTGCTTATATAATGGGAACGAATTGTCTCGAAAACATATGGCTGGGCGGCGCTTGCAACGTCGGGAAAGTCCGAGATTCTCGAAAGTAATCTTTTTATCAAAGTTGGGCAACTGAGAGGCTTCTGGGCTTTTCTAACGAACATGGTCACCATTAGGGGTATGTGACTCAACAACAGAATATACTTAAATTAGTACGAACAATAAATGGTAATAAAAAGAATAAAAGTCGAAAAACTAGACTAACAAGAAATACCATGATATTATAAAAGAATCACAACAATTTTCCTTAACGTATAAAGTAATGTAGTAGTATCGACTAGGAGTATAGACTAGGAGATAATAGCCTAAAAGTCAACTACACCTTTGTCTACTACTACCATTTCCCTAATCCATTTTATGCCTTTACTAAGAGATACATTAGAGACAAGTTTAATTATAAAATTTTTTGTATGATTACCAGAAGAATTCTTGTTAAAGTGCAATTTTTTTTCCAAAAACATCACATGCGCGAAGTTTCTTACTTCTGCTATCTTTATAAATCATTAGTAGATTCTCTGGTTTAAAATGTAGACTGAGGTAGGTTTCAAAGTGGTTGAAAATTCGGGCGTAGGATATTTCGACCCTAAGCAGGTAGCGACTAAAATTTAATGGCAATTTTCGACACCAGCCCCAATTCCCGTTTTTATCTTACAGGTATATTCGTCACCAAATAAATATAGCTGCGACATAAATAAAATACGATAATTAATTAATTTATTTATTTTAATAAAAGTAATGTGCATTTTATTTCTTTATAACTGTAATAATATCTAAATATAATACAACTAGTACCTAATTTTTGTACATGTATACAATGATTTATTTCCTATTATAGGAATGATAAGATACAGCTTTTATAAAATCTAACCTACGTATTTGTTGGGATCGTAGTTTATCCATCATTTTCTCCAAAAATGCCAATTTAGCCTTAACAGTAGTATATTTGATTTTTGCTGGTATATGTAAACTATTTATTTTGACATAAGTGTCTACTTGAAATTCTTTTAACTTTTCAATAAAAATAAAAATAGAAGGATGTGTTGAATAAAAAGAAGAATTAAATCTCGAATGAAAGGATTCACAGGCATTTGTGGTCCTCGCAATAGACGGATTCTGATTAGACCATATGTGTCGTGGAAATAGAGCGCTATTGAAAATGTAATTTTCCAGTAAATAATCTGCATATTATATCAAGTGTTGCGTTTATAGGTTTATATGACATTAAATCATAAAGAAAGCATTCTTCAACTTCTGCTGGATTTAAATAAGTTAAACCAAACGTATGCCTTAACCATTTTCCAATTTCTGAATTTGTATTCTTGTACCAAACCCAAAGATTGAATTTTTTTAAACCAGTTTTGGTGTAAGTGAAAACGGCATCCACTAATTTTTGCATTGGGCCACATATATAATAAAGCACAGTGAATTGCTTTTTCAAAGTCCACAAATATTTCAGTTGGCTCTAATGATAATTGAAATGTTTCAAAAATCTTAGACCTTAATAAAGAAAATAAATTTTCGTATGTCATTGACAATTTGTCCTTTAACAAACAGTATGCTAAAGGAACATAATGTCCATTTTCCAAGCCATGTATAGTAAATAATTATAGAAAATATTTGGTACTGTATGAAAATATACCATCCATATACAAAGTTTTTAATTTACACAACAAACGAATATTTGTCTCGCATGAAAATACAATTACAATTAATTCAGGATGATTTAAAAACAAAAAACTTTCATTGCGACAGGTTTTAGGAGAATAATTACTAACCGCGTTATTGACTTCTGATATGCTTCTTGGTAACGGACCTGGTAACAGTTTACGACGACAGTTGTAAATGTTCTTTCTTATGTTAGCTATGTCAGGAACCGTCAGCAAATTGGCATCACACTCAGCAACAGCAGTTCTTGTAATTTTGGCAGGCTTTTCCGATATGTCCTCTTGGGCTTTTCTTTTACATGCATTGGTTACCATCTTTACTTCAAGCTTTTTTGTATCGGCTTCATGATTATGTACCAAATCACTTCTTGTGATGGTGAGTTCCTCACAGCCTATTGTAAACACTTTTGCGGAACACTTAGTGTTTCTTTGGATGCAGCGCCAAAATATCTCGCCGCTTTTTAACACTTTCTGTTTCGAGAACGAATGATGCTCCACCACTAATAAATCTCGACCACGGGAACTTTTTATCAAACTCATTTTTTAAATATCCGTATACGTGCACAAGTCAACGTCAAACAAGAAATAAATTATAACTGAAATAATTTAGTCACAAGTACATAAGTGCCACGCCCCCCGCCGTGACAATAAATATTGGGAAAACCCGCTTGTCCTGCTTGGGTGCAAATGTCCATCGCCGCTAATTACCTACCTACCTGCTTTACGCCGCGGTGTCGAAATTTCCTATAATAAAATTTGACCCTTCGATTACCCCAGGTACAAAGACAATTTGGTGTCGAAAGTTCGCCCGCCGGAAAATTCATGTAAATTGGGAACCTTTGCATTCCATATGTCTAAAAACGTTACCAGTAGACAGTTAATAACAGTAGCGAATAAATCCTCAGCGAATAGCGAATTAAGCAATTTTTTTTGTAAAAGAAAATTGGATTTTGACAATCCAATTTAGTAAATTAAATTCAACCCAAAACCAGACACGTGTATTAAAGTAAATAGACGTGAAAATTATTTCCTTTGGCTTCGTTTTAACAATTTAACAACAGCAACTTAATTATTTGTCTCAGACTAATGTTTTTTTTTCTTTTTTAGGTACCTACCTACACGTGAAGCCACCACTCATCTTCCATTTTGTTATGGTTATGTTTGTTTTTATTGTAAATATATTTGTTTATACATATGTAGCAGTCAACATCACAATTTTGTTGAAAAATTGTCTTTTTTATTGGTTAGTTGGTGCCATTGTGATAAAACCAGCATTTATTATGTGTATCTTGTTTTAAATGTAGATAGATAAGTGCCTTTTTACGAAGAATTTTATCTAGATCCAAAAAGATTGTTAAATCACAGACATGATCAAAAAGGGGAGTTCAGTAAGTGATCAAACGACAGAGACAGTGCACATGTATGTCATCCTTTCTTAGTTTTATTTTTTAATACATTTTGAACTGTATATTGTTCCAATAAGTAGTGCAGAAATAATACAGAACTATAGAAATACTCAAATCATAGCTTTGAAATACAGAAGTTTTTCAAAGTTATGTTAAAATACATAATACACAGCCAATATTTGGAAAATGTAGTATCCAAATCTCAGTACTTGGTAGTTTACAGGTTTTTTGACCGTGTAGGTAATGTTCAAGTCTGGCATGAATATCAGTTGTTTGAATTTGCTAGAGGTTTTTGAAAAAAGGCTGCAGATAAGATAATCTTCATTGGTTAGCTTCTTTTATTGAAAATATTAACAGTTATTATTTTAGATAAGAAGTACTAGTTCTATTCAAATCGAGAACCGATTCATACTTCAACCATTCGGATAATATGCCCTGAATATTGTTTTGATTAAAAGTTAACTTGTTTTCATACCTTCAGCCCAAAATTACACAATGTGTTTACAAAATCTACTTTTATTATAGCGGCAACTTAAAAAAGTGTACAGAACATTGGTAACGATAAATATCATCTCGGCCTACTCTGAATCTGCTTTGGATTGGCTGTAGTGAGTCAAATTTTTGTAGCAGTATCTTCGGAAATGGGTTTAATTCAAATTTGGCTATGCTTTAGCTGAAGAAGTGAAAAATTTTGAAAGGAAAAGATTGCGACAAAAGTAAGATTGTTCGCAATTAAATTTTTGTGTCAAAAGTTGCTTGTGTTGATTGTAAAAAAATTTCTAGCACATAGAAATGAAAATTTGCTGAAAAAGTGGTAAAAATAAATGTTTGAATATCTATTTGAGAATTGAAAAAACTTTCCAAAAAATTGGTGTACAAATGTACCAAAGTGACAAAAGGCGATAAACGTTTATCTCCAAAATAAAAATAAATAAAGTAAATAAAAATTTGATAGTTTTTTCATGGTTTTGCATAATAATTATGCAATCCTCATATGAACAGAAAATTTGAATCTTTTCAAAACTTATCTGCGTGGAAAACATATACAGGTGCTGTCACGGTACCTACAAAAGACTTTCAAATTCACTATAAAAGAACTAAAATCAATTAATTAGATGTGCCAGGGGAATTTTTTGAATGTACTACAAAAGAGACATTTTTTATTTAGTAAAATTTGTTTGTCATTTAATAAATATAAATAAAAATATTGGTCATTTAATAGAATTTTCCTGTATTGCTAAAAAATGTTTCAAATATCATATAAAAAACTAAAAAAAAATTAAATTTTGGTTTTTAATCAATTATATTATAAATTCTAGATATAAAAAAGCATATATCAATTTGTTTTACATTAAAACAGTATTTCATTGATTTTGTGGATTTTATCAACATAAAAAAGAAAATTTTGTTTATTTAAATTGGTTTAGAAAGTTTGTTTGCTCTTCTATACTGTAAAAAAATCAGCTATTTATACAACCAAGTATATTTTACGCAATAAAGGTTTGAATTAACAAAAATATCCATATTTTTTACTAATTACACAAGCATCCTCTAGTAGGAAATTTAATTGCAAAAAATTCTACTTCTAAACATTGGTATCATACTTATGACACTTAAAAAAATAGTGACATCTAACGACAAATTTTTAACTACACGTTTTCCTGATTTCCCATAACTTTTTTAGCTGGAGCACATTCAAATTATAGTAAAACCAACCTTTTGTGAACATTTCTATAAAAATCATTGGTCTCAATATAACCAACTTAAACTATTACTGTATAAATCCCGACTGGACTTTCTTCTTCTTCTTCCTTTGCCCTATCCGTTTCGGACTATTACTCCTGGCTATTAACAAGGCTATTTTGACTTTGTTTACGCCACCTCTAAACAGTTCGGTCGATGTTAGTCCGAACCATTGTCGCAGGATATGCATCCATGAGTGTCGTCTTCTTCCCGGTCCCCTCCTACTGTCGACTCTTCTTTGGACTATTAACTGTAGCAGCCGGTACTTAGTATGCCTCATGACATGTCCGAAGTACTCAAGCTTCCGTTTCTTTACGGTGAAGATTATTTCTTAGCTTTTGCCTATTCTCTGCATTACTTCCACGTTAGTGATGTGGTCTGTCCAGGATATCCGAAGAATACGGCGATATTTCCACAGTTCAAAGGTGGCTTCCGTTGTGGTCCATGCCTCTGCTCCATAGTACAAGACCGGGAAGACAACACTTGACCAGTCTTAATTTTAGTTCCATTGAGATTTTGCTTGTGAACCACTTTTTCATATCGTTGAACGCGTTTCACGCTTTTTCAATTCGTGATCTTATTTCTGTTGACTGGTCCCATTTTGTGTTGACTATGGTTCCAAGGTATGTGTATGTCTTCACTTGTTCTATTTTTCGGTTGTTTAATGTCAATTGCATCGGAGGTTGTTGTGTTCTGCTGATGAGCATGCATTTAGTTTTGGTTGTATTGAGTTCTAAACCATATTCTTGACTTGCTGTGGGTATGCTTTGCATGAGTCTTTGAAGGTCGTTGCAGTCATTTGCGATAATAACTGTGTCGTCAGCATGTCTAATATTATTGATTACCTCTCCGTTTACTTTGATACCCTCCGAAACTTCTCCCAGTGCTTCTCTGAAGCACTGAGCGCCGAGAGGACGCATCCCTGTTGTACACCCTTTTTAATATCTATCTTCCCACTGTGTAAGTTGCCCATCTTTATCTCAGCACTTTGGTTCCAATAGAGACTGGTTATTATGCGCAGATCCTTGCCATCAATATGCATCTTACTGAGCATTTCCATGAGTTTATCATGTTTGACCTTGTCAAACGCCTTGGAGAAGTCGATGAAGCACAAGTGGACGTCCTTGTGCATGTCTCTGCATCTTTGTATTAAAACTTGCAGACTGAAGATCGCCTCTCTTGTGCCCAATGCGCTTCGGAATCCGAACTGTGACTCCGATATATTTACTTCGCATTTGTTATATATTCTATTGTGTATGAATTTGGCCATTCCTCTGGAATCTCCCCTTTATCGTAAAAGATGTTAAAAAGGCCTGTCTGCCTGTGACCTGGTGTTTCGCATAGGACTTTCTTATTAGTCTTCATTACCTTAAATGGTAATGATAGTAACAACTGCCAGAGAAAACTAAAAACAACTACTGCAAACGCCCACCTATCTCCTGCCACACTACAATTTCTTATGTGTTCTGTACGGCTTATTGGAATAATATAGTTTTCCTTTTTGGTAGTTCTGTGATGTGCAAGAATGTTGACCAATATTTGTGAAGAGCCTTGATGGTGGTGCTTGAGAGAGAAACGATATATTTGTCAGATTATTGAATTTAATACGTTTAAGTATCACAGAAAGCATGTAAAGTTGGATACTGTTTAAAATGATATTGAATTAATGTTGTTCTTGTATAATAAAACATAGATATTGATATTTATAATGCCAGAGTTTTATTTATTTTACGAGTATCGAATCAGATATCCATCAGTATCGATCAATTAATATCCATTAAAATAAGAATGAACAAAGACACTCAAAAGATGACAAAGTCATCAGTCTCAGAACACAAAAAACATGCAATCAGAGAGGCTGAACCAATCATTTTACGAGCAGAAGTAGAGAAGGCTCTTAACCAACTAAGAAACAAAAAAACTCCAGGAATCGATGGCATAACAGCGGAGACTCTAAAAGCAATAGGCGAAATTGGTAGCAGTAGATGTAATGCTGGATATGTGCAACATGATATGGATCACAGGTGAATGGCCTGATGAGTGGTGTGAATCAACCTTGATCCCTATCCATAAAAAAGGATCACTAACCATATGCAGCAATTACAGAACCGTTGTCCTTATCCCTCATGCAAGCAAAATCCTGCTACATATAATCAATGAACGGCTAAAGAATTTTCTACTTCCAGAAATAGCCGAAGAACAATGTGGATTTGTACCAGGAAAGGGAACGCGTGAGCAAATACTCAACACCAGATAGATAGTAGAAAAAGCGAGAGAACATAACATACCAATGTTGCTCTGTTTTGTAGATTACACAAAGGCTTTTGATTCAGTAAAACGGGATCCTCTCTGGAGTATAATGGAAAATATGGGAGTACCTAACCACCTAGTTAACCTAATAAGAAATCTGTATAATAAAAACTCAGCCAAAGTTAAAGTACATGGAATATATTCAAATGCATTCAAAACAGAGAAAGGAACTAGACAAGGTTGCATACTATCACCAATATTGTACAACATATATTCTGAATATATAATGAGAAAAGTACTAGATGAATGGGATGGAGGAATCACTATAGGAGGCAGAAAAATCAGTAACCTGCGATAAGCAGATGACACACTTATACTAGCAGCGAATGAAGTCGAAATGATTACCATCATCGAACGGCTAAGCCGAATAAGTGAAGAATTCGGACTTCAAATCAACACCGGAAAAACAAAAATAATGATTGTAGACAGAGCAAATAATAATCTACCGCATATACGCCAAATAGGTATTTTCGAAGTAGTCGACAGATTTGTATACTTGGGCTCTCTGATAACCAACAATGGTGATTGTTCCTCAGAAATCAAACGTAGACTAGGAATGGCCCGAACCGCAACTGCTAAATTAATTAAAATATGGAAAGACCGAACAATAACAAGGAATACTAAGCTCAGGTTGGTCAATGCCCTTATTTTTCCCATTGCTACATATGCAGCTGAAACATGGACTCTCAAAAAAATCGATAGGAGTAAGATCGAAGCCTTCGAAATGTGGGTATATAGAAGAACCTGTCAATTCTGGAAGAGCTTCATATAAAAGACAGGCTACTAAAAAAAGTAAACCAAGCATACCTAACTTACTTCGGCCACATAGCTAGAAGAACGGGCACCATGGAACTATTGGTAGTAGAAGGAAAGGTAGAAGGCCGAAGACCAAGAGGAAGATCTCCAATATGATGGGTAGACCAAATGAAGAGTTTGGTGGGACAATCTCTACATGAAGCCGTCCATATGGCACAAGATCGCAGTCAATGGAGACAGCAGACTAACAATATTTAGGGTGTCACTACGCCCTGACAAGGGCTAAAGGATTGAGGAGGAGGAAAATAAGAATATCCACCAAATACCCTATACCTTGTTCAGATATACGCTCCTACAAAAGCTGCACAAGAAGACATAAACTGGACTATGGTCATCTACAAGAAACCGTTACTACTGTGCGCTATTCCGAATCATAAAGTAATCATCGTAAACTAATTTCAAGAAATGAAAAGAATGAAATTAGACCTACTGGAAATCAGGAAAATGAGATGGCCAGAGTCAGGATCATGTAAAAAGGACGGAAGTGTATTATATTATTCCGATAACAGCACAGAAGACCCAAATCGCAAAAATGGTGTAGGTATATTCTTCTTCTTGGCGTGCCATATCAGAACTATCCGACGTTGGAGATCACCATTGCGAAGGCTTTTCGATCTTCTGCAATATGGAGGTATATTAGTAACATCAGAACTGAGTAAATATGTGACCAATTTCGTACCAGTCTCAGATAGAATAATATTACTCGAAATAAATACTCAAACATTTAAAACTAACATACTTCAAATCTATGCCTCGACTGCAGATAGAAAATATGACGATGAAGTCGAGAAGTTGTATGATCAGATCCAAGACATCTTACAGAAACTTAATAAACACGAAATTTTATATATTATAGGCGACTTAAATGCAAAAATTGGGAAAGGTCGACGAGTTCAGACTGTAGGTCCTTATGGTTTAGGACAACCTAACGATCGAGGACGGAGATTGTATGAATTTTGTAAAGAAAACGATATGATCATTGTAAACACCTGTTATAAACTATCCAAGGGACGACTATACACTTGGAAAGCCCCATTTGATGATGACAATAACCCTGAGTCTTCAAGAAATCAAATAGACTATATAAAAGTAAATGAGCGTTTCCTAAATGCCGTCAAAAAAGTCACTACATATCCTGGGGCAGATATTGGATCTGATCATCAACCAGTCGTAGCAGATATTAAACTAAGGTTAAAACGAATTCAGCGACAAAAACCAAAAACCAAAGTACTTAACTTTGGCGATATAAACATAAAATATAACATTAAAAAAGAATTACACAATAGAATAAAAAACATCGGAAAACAACTAGAAGATCCAGAAGAACTATGGAGTGAATTTAAAAACCAACGAAATCTCCACAAACAATGATTATAGAAAAAACTTAATCACGAAAAATAAATGCATGATAGACGACATCTTGAAATTAATGGAACAACGTCGACTGATAAAATCTAATGTAACAGAATATAGACACCTGCAGAAAAGAATAAAAAAGGAGATCAAATTAACCAAAGAAAAATGGACGAGAGAAAGGTGCGACGAAATGGAGGATGTAATATCTAAACATGACTTATTTAATATGCACAAAGAACTAAAAGAAATGAGTAACATATTTAAAAAACCAGTTCCCTCTGTACTCGTTGACAATAATAACAAAATTATTGTAAATGAGCACGGAATAAGAAAAGAATGGTAGCTGTATATATCAGAGTTGTTTAAAGATGACAGGAATAATATTGCCAAATTCTACCAAAACTGTACTGACGGTCCAGAAATTATGAACTGCGAGGTAGAACACGCTATAAATAATGCTAAAATTAGAAAAGCTTGTGGTCCAGATGATATACCAACTGAGTTGCTGAAACTAATAGAGAATGATAACATAAAAGTGGTAAGACTTTTTAATTCAATTTTTAACACCGTAGTGATTCCCGCAGATTGGCTCACATCCATCTTTGTCGCAATACCTAAAAAACACAATGCGAGAAAATGCTAAGAATATCGATTAATTAGCCTAATGAGCCACACTCTTAAAATTTTCACCAGAATACTTCACAACAGAATTAGACGCAAATGCGAAGAAGATCTTGAAGATACAAAATTTGGTTTTAGAAATGCTATGGGAACCAGGGAAGGACTTTCAAACATCCTATTACAAAAATGCCGTGACCAAAGAAAAGATGTATTTGCATGTTTCGTGTACTTCGATAAAGTACAGCATATAAAATGAATGCAAAACTGAAAAATATGGGAATAGATGACTAGGATATTCGTGTCATTAAAAATTTGTACTGGAATCAAACTGCTATCGTCAAAATTGGAGATAACTACCGATAAAATCTCTATACAATGAGGAGTCAGACAAGGTTGCATTTTGTTGCCAATATTCTTCTTCTTCAGGTGCCATCTCGGCTACGGAGGTTGGCAATCATCATAGCTATCTTAATTTTTGAGGCAGTAGCTCTAAATAGTTGTTTTGAGCTGCATCCAAACCATTCTCTCAGGTTCTTCAGCCATGAAATTCGTCTTCTTCCGATGCTTCTTCTGCCATCTATTTTTCCTTGCATTATGAGTCGCAGGATGCCATACTTATCGCCCCGCATCACATGTCCGAGATACTGTAGCTTTCTTTCTTTAATTGTAAGTTTAATTTCCTTCTCTTTGCCTATTCTTCTCAGTATTTCATTGTTTGTAACTCTATCTACCCAGGAAACCCTCATAATTCTTCTATAGGTCCACATCTCAAAGGCGTTAAGTCGTCTCATGGTATCTAGATTTAACGTCCATGATTCCACTCCATAATATAGTACACTGTATACGTAACATTTTCTTAGGCGTACTTTAAGAGCTAATGTTAGATCTTTGCCACATAGGACCTTTTTCATTTTTATAAAATTAGAACGTGCTTTTTCGATTCTGACTTTGATTTCTGCCGTGTAGTCATTATTTTCTGTTGTAAGTGTTCCTAGGTAAGTGTACTTTTTTACTCTTTTGATCTGCTGGCCCTCTACTATCAAGATTTCGTTAGTATTATAGTATTATTGCCAATATTGTTCAATGTTTACTCGGACCAGTTATTTAAAAAGGCACTTGAGAGACAACCATATGGAATAAAAATCAACGGGGAACTACTTAATGTGATTAGATATGCAAACGATACAGTAATTCTATCAAATAATATTGAAGTTCTTCAAATTCTGCTTGATCGTATTCACGAGGTAGGAGAGGAAATGGCATTAAAATAAACTCAAACAAAACCAAATTTTTAGTGTTAGTCGTGACCCATATCCCGATGCAAAGCTTCAATTAAACGGAGTCCAAGATGCGAAAGTTCACAAAATGACATATTTGTGAACCGTGATAACGGACCAACTAGATCCAGACATAGAAATAAAAGGTAGAATAGCAATGACTAAAACTACTTTTATGAAAATGAAGTCATTTCTTTGTAATAATCATCTCAGCTTAGAACTATGGCAAATAATGCATAAGTGCTGTGTTTGGTCCGTACTTTTGTATAGTGCAGAAGTGTGGACGCTAAAAGTATCAATCATGAACAAAATTGAAGCATTGGAAATATGGGTTCATAGACGAATGCTGAAGATACCTTGGACAGCAAGGAAAACTAATGAAGAAGTACTAAGGAGCGTCCACAAAGATACAGAACTGCTAACGACTATTAAACATCGAAAAATGTCTTATCTAGGACATATAGTAAGGGGAAGTCGATATAAAATATTACAACTGATCCTTAAAGGCAAAATACAGGGCCGTATAGGTGTAGGAAGAAAACAAGTTTCTTGGTTAAAAAACATTCGTGAACGGACTTATATATCAAATGCAGGACAATTATTTTATGTTGCAGAAGATCGAGAAGCCTTCGCAATGGTGATCGCCAACGTCAGACGATTCTGATATGGCACGCGAAAAAGAAACTAATCATAATTTTTGGAGACTTTAACGCCAAAGTATGGTCATCTAATGAAAATATAGAAGGAGTGCTGGGCAAGAATGGACTGGGACAGAGAGAGAGAGAGAGAGAGAGAGAGAGAGAGAGAGAGAGAGAGAGGTTTATTGTTTTTAAAATGAGATTACATTTATAAAACACAACATGGTATAGTACAAACAAGGTACAAGATATATTAAAATACTAATTATAAAATTTCCATAATTAAAAAACATATATCAATTAGCGCAACTGTCCTCACAAAATTACTCTATACTATAGTAACATTTAGATAATAAAAACTTCTTGATTGCTCTTCGGAATACAAAAATATTGCTTGAGGATCTTATATCGAGTGGTAGGTGATTAAACACTTTCTTACCAGTGTAAATAAATGATTTTTTACTTAATGTAGAAGAGGGAATTGGAAGTGGAATAACATAATTTAGACGAGTATTATAAGGGGAAACTGTCCGAATATCCTCTTTATGTTTTTTAAAAATTAAGCACGGTAATTCAAGGATATTTTGTCTTTCTGACCACTCGCTTATTACTGCTCACATTCAATTTAGTTTAACACCGCCTTGCAAAAATAATTTCGTAACGTATGCCACTACTAATTTCTTTGATGTAAATTCAGTTTTATCCCAGATAAACTGGCAATCTATTTTTCCTAATCACTCTGATCCATCGTCAATGTGGGACTCTTTTCTTCATACTGCTATTACAACAATTTCTGATCATACAACCGAACGGCAGGTATATAGAAATCGACTAAAACCTTGGATTAATCTCAGCTACTCATTTAATTCGACATAAGCGAAAGCTTTGGCGAAGATATAAACTCACTGGTTCCCCTGATGATTTTCTCGCCCACCGTAATTTTTCTAACCGAGTCGAAACAATTTTTGCTAAAGCTAAGAACAGAATTTGAGGAATCTATCATTGCAAGTGGTAATAGTAAAAAAGTTTATCGGTACATTCGTACATCTTTATCTTCTAAAGTCTCCATACCATTGCTTCAAAAAGCTGATGGGTTTTTATGTTCTTCGAATAACGAATCTTCGGAATGTTTATCGTTATTCTTTTCTCAAGTTTTTACAGATGAATCTAACGATACCATTCCTCAAATAATGTGCCCTCGTTTGTTTAAAACTCTTGACAATATATCTTTCATACCGGATGAAATTAAATATCATTTAAGGAAACTGCGAAATAATTCATCACCTGGATTAGACGGACTCACCTCTTTTTTTCTCAAACAATGTGCAGATTCTGTAGCCATCCCTATATCTCTCATAATGACTGCTTCTTTTAATCAAGGTTCCCTCCCCTCGTCCTGGAAATTGGCTTCAGTTACTCCTGTATTCAAGAAAGGTAATAAACTTGATTGCAATAATTATCGTCCAATCAGCCTGGTTCCTATTGTCAGCAAGGTCATGGAATCGATTATTTCGGAAGCTATGTCCGAGTTCCTTCTTCAAGAAAATGTCATCCCTCACGAACAGCATGGATTTATCAAAGGTCGTTCAACGATCACAAACTTACTTCATTGTGTAAATGATTGGTCATTATCTTTAAACAATCGGAATCCTGTCGATGTAGTTTACTTAGACTTCTCCAAAGCTTTCGATCGTGTTCCAAAACGTCGATTACTAGCTAAATTGGATCACTATGGTATCCGCGGAAAATTAAACATTTGGATACAAGATTTTCTATCCGACAGATACTTCAGGGTTCGTGTTAAGGAAGATCACTCATTAGGTAAGCCAGTCAAGAGTGGAGTTCCACAAGGATCAGTACTTGGACCGCTACTTTTTTGTGTCTACACTAGTGATCTTCCGCTCATTGTATCCAGTAAGGTTTCCATTTACGCTGATGACACTAAGTTATATGCGAATCCAACTATTAACCAACATATTCTTCAACAAGATCTTGACGCAATATTCAAATGGTCCTCAGAATGGTTACTTCCGCTTAACATTGAAAAATGCGTTGTTTTACATATCGGCAAAAATAACCCATCACTTCCGTACTTTATTAATGGGCATCCTTTAAACTCTGTAACCTCACACAACGATCTCGGAGTGATAATTAATAGTGACTTAAATTGGTCTGATCACATAGTGTCGGTGTGTAAACGTGCTAACTCGAAACTGTTTTTGATTCGTAAGTGTTTTGCACGCATATCTCTAACCTCTGTTAGTAAACTTTACTCAATATACGTTAGACCTATTCTTGAGTTTGCCGGACCAGCGTGGAATCCAGATCTTAGTCGCGATAAAATCCTACTTGAAAACGTTCAACGTAAAGCCACAAGACTGGCATACGGCCGTGTAAGACCTAACTATGAAGATAGACTATTCATGGCTCATCTTACGACATTCGAGCAGCGACGTCTTCGAGGTGACCTAATTATGTCCTTCCGTATTTTAAAACATAATTTTGGGAACCTAAACAACATATTCACTTTGAATGAAGACGATAGATTAAGAGGCCATCGATACAAATTAAAGAGGGAACAAACTACTGCAAGGTCCAGGGCGAACTTCTTGCCAAACAGAATCTTTAATATATGGAACAATTTGGATCAAGACACCATATCGGCAGCTAATGTTAACATCTTTAAAAATAAACTTGACAGCACTTTATTTTTTTTATAGGATAGGATATTTTTTCTCGGACAGCATTATTTATTTATTTATTGTGTCACAATTCAATTTTCGTTAATTGTTTAACTACTTAACTTTATAATTAGTATTAGTTTTATAAGGATCTATTTTATTTTTGTTTATTTTTGCTTTTTGGGCATAATAGGAGCTCGCTCCTCTGCCCTTATTTGTTATATAATAATAATAATAATAATAATAATAATAATAATATATAATATAATATAATATAAATATAATATAATATAATATAATAACAGATTACTAATTTAAGAACTTATTTTCAGGTGCAGGCGGAGACATCTACTCTTCATCGCGCGATTTGTGCAGTAGATGATACAACACCGATCAAACTGAGGGAACAAGAAATGCGCATAGACCATCTTACTAAGAACGAAAAAATGCGCATCTGGATGGGTAAACCTCTACACGGGCGACATCCGAATGAGGTCAGTCAAGACTATGTCGACAATATAGCGTCGAACTATTGGCTGACATCAGGAAAGATGTTCCCTGAAACAGAAGGTTCATTACTCGCCATTCAGGATCAGGTTATACCAACCAAAAATTACCTGAAATATATTGTCAAAGACCCTCAGGTCCAAAACGACAAATGCCGATATGGATGTCAAGCCCAAGAAACGATCCAACATCTTACCGGAGGCTGCCAGGCATTTGCTGCAACTGAATATAAGGAACGGCATGACTCAGTAGGGAAGATCCTCCATCAAGAGATAGCTATTAAACTGGGACTTCTACAAACAAACCATCTCCCATATTATCAATACGTTCCAGAGAGTATGCTTGAGAATGACAACTACAAGCTATACTGGGATCGCACTGTGCTCACAGACCAAACTGTAGCACATAATAGACCAGATCTCGTGCTAGTTAATAAACTAACAAGACAAACAACTCTAATCGATGTGGCGATACCTAACAACAATAATCTGCGTGTTAAGTACAACGAAAAGATCGCCAAGTACAGAGATCTGGAAATACAAATAAGGAGACAATGGAGAATGGAAAGTACCCAGACGATACCTATTATTCTTTCTACCACTGGAGTCATTCCGAAGAACCTCCTAGAAAACATAAAAAAGCTGGGTCTAAATGAACATCTATATAAGATCATGCAGAAATCTGTGCTACTTTCGACTTCCAGATGCGTGCGAAAATTTTTGGGAGATACACCGACGTACCAAGTCACCTAGGACTCGATAACATGGAAAGAGTCCCACCAGAGCTCAATCCTTTTGATACCGTAGGTATCTGGGATGAGTGAATTTTCCCCTTAGAGGGAGTGTGAGCCGTATGGCTAAATCTGGGATAATAATAATATATATATGAAAGGAAGTGTCAAGATACCATTTTTCCGGAACAGAGGCCTGCATGATGTACCAAACTTGACCTTGCATAAATATCTGAGTGCTCTCTTTTGAAGCATAAAGTTTCTACTGAAATGATGAAGAGAACAGCTACCCCAAAAGGCAATACTTCTTCTTTGGGTGCCGTCTTCAATGAAGGTTGGCGATAACCTCAGCAAAATCATTTCTGTCCCTGGCTTTTTTTATTAAAGATTGAGAATCAAAACCAGTCCACTCACGAATGTTCTTCAACCAGGACGCCTGCCGTCTACCAGGACCACGTTTTCCTTCTACCTTCCCCTCTATAAGAAGCTGCAGTAGCTGGTATTTCTTATTTCTGTATATGTGTCCCAAATATGAGGTTTTCGGTGTTTTCATTATTTTTAAGAGTTCTCTGTCGGTACCCATCTTGTGTAGGACCAGCTCGTTGCTCATATGCGCTGTCCAGGGGACTTTCAGCATCCTTCGAAATAACCACATTTCAAAACTTTCCAAACGCCTGAGTGAGTTGATTTTGAAGGTCCAGGCCTCCATTCCATATAGTAAGGTGCTGTAAACGTAATATTTCAGCATTCGGTATCGGATTTTGAGATTGAGTGTTTGGGACGTAAACATTTGTTTCATTTTTAAAAAGACATTTCTTGCTTGTTCAATTCGCGATTTTATTTCTATGTCTGGATCTATATCTTTCGTTATCCAGCACCCTAGATATCGAAATTTCTCGACATTTTCGATAATGTTACCATTCACGTTTAAAGCCATGGGTGGATGGATGGATCTTTTGGAGACAATCATTGTTTTTGTTTTTCTTAACGTCAAAAGGCAATACCGTATCTCAAATTAGATTTAATCAGGGCCACATAAACACTTTTTGCAATCTTGAAATCTAAATGGTGAGCAACTGATTTGACCGCAAAGCAACCCGATGATATCTTTTTGCTTAAATATACAGTGTGTTGCTCAAATGGTGACAGAGAAATGAAGATGGCGACCGTCTAGTGGAGTTCTGTGAAGAACATCTTACAATTACAAACACGTTCTATCAACATCATCCACGGATATTATACGCATGCTCAGATGGACGAACAAGAAATCAAATAGACTACATCCTAACAAAATCAAGATGGAAGTCATTGGCCATCAATTGTAGAACATACCCTGGCGCAGACTGTAAAAGCGGTCATCAACTCCTGGTATTGAACGTTCGATTTCGTTTTAGAGTCCCCAAAAGAAGACCCCTAAAAAATGTCATGTCTCTAAATCCATCAAAAATCAATGATTTGCAACAAAACCTGGAAGAAGCTCTTTCTTTAGACCAAGTAGGCTGCAAAAAACTGTGAGGCAGCGGTTTCAACGGGCCGTAAGTCGTGGATATCCGATAATACATGTAATTAAATGCAGAAAAGAACATAAAACTAGATGCGGAACAAACGATGAATAGAAAGCTTTATCGAAAGGAATTAGAAAACAGTGCCGCAAAGACAAAGTTGATTACATCTCTCAAATATGCAGAGAGATAGAGGAATATGGCTGTCGAAAGGAACCGAGGGATTTATTTCAGAAGATCAGACACCTTACCAGAGAAGTTGAATCTTAAGCCCCGGTCTGTAATAGATAAGAAAGGTAATCTAAAGACCGATACGGACGAAATATTGGAAACATGGCCAAACTACTGTGGCGAGCTATAAAAATAACGAGGTACGAGCAGAAAATCAGTAGCCCTCTGACTACCCCAGAAAACCTACTGTCTTATTTACTGCAGTTAAAGATGCAATTAAATCACTAAAGAGAAATAAATCCCCAGGCATTGATTCACTACCAGGTGAATTACTACAGTTACTAGGTAACAATTCATAACATATCATCCATTCTATCTGTGTCGCTGTTTGGAATTCAGGAAAATGGCCATCTGATTGGTGTACCTCAATTTATACCCCGCTACACAAAAAAAGGAACTACTACCAGATGTAAAAACTACCGCACACTGTCACTAATGACACATGCTAGTAAAATATTGTTGCATATCATCGAAAACAGATTAAAAACCTATCCACATTACCAAATAATTGGAACAAGCGGGGCTTGTAAAGAGTAAAGGTACATGGGAAGAAATCCTGAACCTGACACAACATATCGATACATTTTTGGCAAAGTAACGTAAGTCACCAAAAACGATTTCGATTTGTAGAAAAAAACAATTTTTTAATTCAACCTGCTTAAACTTATTTAAATTATGACTGAAAAAACTTGTCCTACTTGTCCTAAAAAAGGTTTAAAGTAATTCTAGGCTTACTACACTCCTTCAGTGCCTTTTTAACAGTAATAGCATTAGTTTAATTGAAAAACAATATTTTCGCCAAAAAGGTCACTTACGTTACTTTGGCAAAAATGTATCGATATTGACAAGTCTAGAGAATTTCAAGTATCAATGATTATATGCTTTGTTGACTACTATGCATTTAATTGTGTAAGGTGGAAAAATCTGTGACACATTTTAATTAAAATGGGCACACCAATGCACCTGGTGACACTTATTAAAAATCTGTACCAGTTCAATATAGCAACAGTACGACTAGATGAGAAGTTCTTAAAATAATTCAAGACAGAGAGAGGTGTTAGACAAGGATACGTGTTGTCACCTGACTTATTCATTATTTATGGTTAGTGTGACCAACTACACAGCCCGAAAAATCCGGGACATGGCCCGAATTACGAAGTCGTGTCCCGGCGTCCCGGACAAGGGTTCCGGGACATCCGGATTCCTAAAATTTTGGTAAAATTCTATTTTGAAATTTTAATTACGTTAATTACTATTTAACTGGAAATAAGCCACAATTAAAGATAAAAATACGTTTATTTTGACGTTTCAATTTCCACTTCGGAAATCGTTCTCAAAATACAAACAGTTGTAGTTTGTATTTTGAGAACGACTTCCACCCGCAGCTGTTGACCAACAAAGAGGGGATTACTTTTACCGGTAATCGTTCGATTACTTCGCAGTATCACAACTGGTTAAATCATAATTACCGCCTGTGATTATTCAGCATCAGACCGACAAAGAGATTTTTCTCTACCGCTCCGATCCTGTAACAACATAGCTACTGCCCTATGCCATGCTCTCAGTTGATCCGCGGGTGTTTATTTGACAAAGCCTTATTCACACCTGTCCCACATATCTGTATGGGTCCTATTCCTATCCGCCATTGGGGCGTGCCGTGTTGAGGTTGAGAACTACCCCCCTCCGAGTGTGTTTTCCCGAATGAGTACTGAAAAGTCTACTCAATTCAGAACCCCTTCTTCTTGGAAACTACAACCTTCACATATAGGTATTTACGGAAATAAAAAAGCAGATCAACTGACAAACAAATATGTTAACCCATTTAAAAGACATCAAGTTATTCAATTATATTTAATGTAATATTTCTCGTATTTGTTATATCCACTGCGCGGTGATGTGGTTTTGTGTTTAAATAAAAAAAATTGCTGTATAATTTTACAATGGTATTTTGTCCTTCCCCTAACTTCATCTTGTCTTTTGTTTTCCCGCTAATAATCCTCAGTGGTTGATGCGGTTAATAAAAAAAAATGTAGAACCATAAAGTCAATATCCTCTAACGTGATTTTGTCGTTCTACTTATAATTAGATTTTGCTATCAAAATTATTTATTGTGATAAAATTTATTAACAGAATTATTGTTTCCTTTTATAATTATTTAAGGAAATCAAAAAGCCTTGGATTGTTTCGATAAGTTAATAATCTGGATGAATATTCGAATCTGCACTTAAAATAATTCTTGGAGCCAGTCTATCAATAACCAATATTCTGTGAAGACCCTTCGCAAGGTATATTTTTAAAATGCAGAAGCCACTGATTGCTTTCGCCGTGCTGTGTTTGGCACAATTATCTTATGCGGCATACCCCATTAAAGTAAGTAACGCATCTTTGTAAATTTATATTTTATGGAATATTTTTTAAAAACTTCTTTAATTGGTCTTCAGATTTTTTATAACTTTAAAATTATTTTCCTTTACTGTTATTATCAATTGTAGGATATGAATGCTCTTTTCTCGATTATTTTTAAGGTGAAAAAGAAAATACAATACACTTTTAATGTCCATAGAATATAGATAACTTTTAAGTTAGTTTAGGTGAATATAATCATCTGTGGTATATACAGTTTCAAAAAGGAGCGTTCAAGTATTTCGTAAAGATTTTTGACTCTCCCTCCCCCATGTAGATTGGATTAGATTAGATTAAGAGAAGTGGCCTTTCGGCCTATTCCACTGCGACCTTTTCAGATATTTTGTGGTCCTCTAGTCCTAGATAACATTCTGTAGCCTGATCCTCTTTATAAAGTCTAGTAGCTTCGAGACTGTAACTTCCATGTAGCTATTTGCCGGTGGATTTTCTTCTCCTAATGCAAAGAACCGCAAATTTGCCAGACTGTCACACTAACATAAAATGTGCTCTGCTGTTTCTTCTTTGAGGCGACAGAATCTGCACAGGTCATCATCTGATAATCCCATTAGCTTCAAGTGCATATTCAGCTTACAATGCCCTGTTAAAAGACTTTCTATGGCTTTGACTGTTTTCCTGTCTTTGCTTATTAGGTCTGCCGTAAATTTTGGCAAATGTTCTGTTATGAACTGTTTTGCCTGTCTTTGTTCTGGTGAATTCCTCTACCATTCCAGAGATTTGTGGGCTACCCACTTCCTTGTAGCCGTTCTTGTTACTGACTTTGCAACGCCGCAGAAGAGTTCCGGTCCAATGAATGGCATTGATGAGCCTTGTTTGGCCATTTCATCTGCTTTTTTATTGCCCTTATGACCCTCGTGCCCTGGTACCCAGGCTATCACAACCTTGCTATGGTCTTCGAGTTTATTTAGGGCACACACGCAATCCCATACTAGATTAAAATTGACCTCTACAGAATTGAGTGCCTTAAGCGCTGCCTGACTATCTGTGAAGATGGCAACTGTACAGAACGTTCTTTCCTGCCTTTCTATTTCTTCCACGCAGTGATGGATTGCAGTTATTTCTACCTAGAAAACTGTCACTTAGATAGACTTACTGGGAAATTTATCCCTTGATTTGTACCTACTATGCCGGCTCCCACATCCTCCGATGTTTTTGAGTCATCCATGTACCAGGTAGCAGCAGTTTGTATGGGTACACCTTTATTCCACTCTTCCCTGTCTGGTATCTTAATTGTGAACTTATTGTTAAATAATGGCTTTTAGCTCGTCGATTAGCTTTCTGTTGTCAGTTATATGCATCTGGCTTATATGTCGCTGACTATGGATTAATCTGTGCATCACTGATCTGGCTTCACCCTGTATAAAGCTATGTACTGGTGGTCGATTCAACAGGACTTCTAACGATGCAGTAGGAGTTGTTTTAGATACCGCATGTGTATGATAACTGTGCATGTAGATACATGTAGGAGTACACAGAAATACTAGCCTTTGTGCTCCCTTAGCAGCCTTATTGCTCCCACTTGCTACGTCAACGAGCCATCTGAGGTTATCATGGGTCTAATACCCCTTGTGTATAACCATAGAGTCATTTTGTGGTTAAGTCCCCAATTCTTACCGCACATTCTTCTACATTTGCCCAGGGACATAGTAGCTTTCTATGTGGTTCTCAGAATTTGAGTATTCCATGTAAGCCTATGTTCAACATATTACTTACTTACTTACTTACTAGCAAACGCCCACTCCTCGGGTGGGTCTGTTTTCAGGACTGAGCACTCTGGAAGGTGAGCAGCATCCATCTGGGGCTGATCACGTAGTGGACAGTTGTCATTTTCGCGGACGCCGATGCGATGTAGATGGAAGGCCAGGTAGTCATGTCCCTTAGTTGTTCTGAACACGGCTACACTTAGGTGGGCCCAAGATTTTCCAGCACCGGCTTGTATTTGCTGCTCTTTTATCTTCGCTTTGATTCCACTTCTAATGGTAGACTTTGCTGATGTGTACGATTGGGAGCTAGGGGGCTGTGGAAGAGTAGTGCCTTTTTTTGCAAGTTCATCCGCCGCTTCATTTCCTTCAACACCGACATGAATAGGGATCCATTGTAGAGTAATCAGCCACCCTTTTTCCATCAAGTTCGATAGTTGGACGCGGCAAGATATTGTTTTGGCACAGTCAGTGTATCGATTTGTCGACAGGGCGAGGATTGCGGCTTGGCAGTCGATGAAGAAGGCAACTTTTTGGGGGTGTTGGAAATTCTCTAGATTTTTTGCAGCTTCGTGTATAGCAGCAATTTCGCCGTCGTAGTTAGTGAGAGGGGCACCCACAGCTATAGAGCCTTTCAATAACGTTGAGACATATCCTGCTCCTGTTCTTCCCGAGTCCGGCATCGAGGATCCATCGCAGTAGATGTGGAGCCACTCATGTGCTGGGTACTTGGTGTGTATCGTCTCTAGGGCGGCTTTCCTTAGGGCAATGTCTGACGATAAGTGCTTCGGGTCGTTATGGTTTTCAAGCAGTAATTCTGAGTTTGGTAGACAGCGGGCCAATGTGGTTTGCGCTGGGAAGGGGGCGGCTTCCGACAGGACAATGTGGTATTTTTCCATGATTTGGTTTGCTACTGTTCAAAATATACCCCAAGGTATTTTGTTTCTTTGGCAAATGAAATCTCTGTTCCTTCAAGTACCGGTGGATTCAGACCTTGTAGTGCTGTTTTTTTGGTGAAGTTGATGATTTGTGTTTTCTGAGCATTGACTATCAGTCTATCTTGTTTACACCAGTCATCAACTATATTTAGGACTGTTTGCATCCTCTCAAACACCACCTGAGCAAGCCTGCCCCTGACAACGATTGCTATATCGTTAGCATATCCTAGACACAATAAAAGCCTTCTGTGGCTTTTCTTATGTTCTTTACCCAGAGTGGACATTATTGTTCTATTCTCCAGGGATTCCCTTATCCATCTTCATATTATCGCAGGTGCGTCTCGTCTACTCATAGCCCTTATCAAAGAGCTGATGGTAACATTATTAAATGCCCCTTCTATATAGAGATATCAATAGCCGCTTTCTAAAAAAGCGGCTATTACTATCTCTTTGTCTTCCATTAATATTTGACAAAAAGTTTCAGTGTTTATGAGATAATTTTTTGTGCCCATTATTATTTTTACTTATTTTTGCTTTTTTAAGTATTTACTTCAGAAAGTCATGGCAGGATGGCATTTCGAACATTTAATTTAAAACAACTATTATGCATAATTTGGTTACTTTAAAGTACATTATTAATTAAATCATTAGTTGTAATTTAGTTGAATTTAAATTAAAAACAATTGTTTTTGTACCCTTAAAAAATATATTTTAGTTAAAAATGTAATGTCGTTAAATAGATAATTAAATTATCGTTTAAATCAGGTGTGTGTTGCATTATACCGATTTCTTTTTAAAACAATTAACGATTACGTCACTACATCTACATCGATGACATCATCTCTACTCCATGTACGTTATAACATAGATATTTTATAATAAAATCGACCTGTTTCGGAATTTCATATTAATGATAATATTCCATAATTTAGTCGTTCACTGTACATTAAACGATTTTTATTATCACTATGAGATATTATAATATTTCCTTTTAGGATTTCGGCGAACCATTGAAGACCGACTTTAAAATCTGGCACGACAACTGTGAACTTTATATTCCTGGTGTAACACAAAAAGAAATCAACAGAGTCCGAGAAGGACACTTTGATACAGACAACCTAGCCATTAAGGTAAGTAAACCAGTTGTTAAACGTAAGATTTTTATATCTTTGAATTTAACAATAGAAATTATGAACTATGGTGCAAATTCTTCATAAAACATTTGTCTGCTTGGTTTAAAACAAATATTAGTATCGCAATTATCCACAAACATACACTATCATTTACCCATATAAACACTTTACCTCCTCCAAGCTCACAATCATAAACATATAGAAAAGCCAACAGCACACAACCAATAAATATACCAACATTCCACAATCATAAACACCTAATCACAACACCAAATTATATACAGTGAGCACCACACACACTCCTTAAGAGTCGAATTAAATATCACAAGGACAGGGGGAGATTGGTTTTCTGTGGTTTCCCAATCTCATTGCACAACGATAAGTACCTGATCCTAGGCGAGGACATAGCCACAGCTATTCTCCACGCATTTTTCAAACAAACAAAAAGGCCAACAATCTAAAAGAAACCGTTTTCCCATGGAACTTATACTAAGTAGCGGGCTTCGTCCACACGGCTCCAGTAAGGCGGAAATAACTCACCTATCTCAGAGGACGGCAGCTGCAACCCACACCAAACTTAAAATACCATCCTTGAAGAAGCAGAAAGCTTAAACAAGGTAAAAACGCTGGGCGGAATCATCCCCTAACGACGATGATCTCTTAAATACATTAAAAAAGTTTTAAAAATCTATCTGCCTAGTTACCTTCACATTAGTTAAATGAAATTGTGACGCGATATGATATAATTCAACAATTGATTGCAGAGAACAGAACTGCTGTATGTGTATAAGAGACAAATTTGAAGGATACCAGGATTGGACAACTTAAACAATATGAAGGTTATCATTGTTATTGTTATCATGATCATTGCCTAAGAAAGGACTTCCTACGGAAAGGAGCCAGGGGCGGCATCTCCATTTTTGTTTCCAGAGATGTGTTTTCTACACGTCACATGCTCACTACTAGCCTTGAAATATTTATTTTAGTAAATAAAAATTCTTCTTTTTCTTTTTATGTAGATATGACTCCGTTTTTTAATGTGCCTCCAGTACGCTGTCGTTCCTTAATTTTCGTGGTCTTCCTACTGATCGTCTTCCTATTGGGTATCCGTCTCCTGCCGTCTTCATTACTCTATTTGTTGTCATTCGGCTTATATGATCGATCCATTCTATTCTTCCATTTCTTACCCAGTTCTTGATGTTCTTCACCTTGCATCTACGTCGTATATCTGTAATTCTAGCTCTGTCACATAGTGTTTTATCATTAATTTTCATCTCTGCTGTTTCTAACATATTTTTTGTTGTCTCTGTGTCAGGTAGTCTTTCTGCCACATATGTCATTATTAGACTGATGACTGTTTTGTAAATTTTGCCTTTCATTTCTTTCCCGATATTTTTATTTCTACATATTGTTTCATTGAATCTGACCACATACCTTTAGTGGGAGTCATGAATGTGAGACTGAAGACAATAAAGAAAAAGTCTAGACCTAACTACGACATGACAGCCCTGCAACATCCGGAAGTTAAAAAGCAAGTGGGGGAATATATTAACAACCAAGTTAAACAACTAAAAGAAGAAAGAAACATCCAACGAGAAATCAATCAATTCGAAGAAATAATTAAGAAAACTAAACAAGATCTGCTAAAACCAAACAAAGAAACAAAGAAGAAATCTTGGATGACTTCAGAAATCATTCACTTAATGGAACGCAGAAGGCTATTTAAAGGAAATAAAGATGAGCATAAAAAATGCAGACTTACATCAGAAGAAAAATAAGAGAAGCTAAAGAAAAGAAGCTGTAGGGAAATGTACAGAAATAGAAAGACTACAAGTCAAGTCTGACAATTTTAATGTACACAAAAAGGTAAAAGAAATAACGGGTACTTTTAAAAAGCGAACACAAATAAAACTCATAGACACCAATGGAAAATTAATCGTTGACACCCAAGAGATGAAAGATAAATGGAGAATATATTTGGAGACACTTTTTCAAGATTAAAGAACGGATTATAGGTATCCATTTTCAGAGAGGATGACGGGCCCGGACATACTTAAATCCGAGGTAGAAGAAGCAATAAAACGGATGAAAAGCAGGAAAGCTGTAGGGCCTAATAATATCGAAGCTGCATTTTTAAAACTCTTGGAGGAAGAAGGAATAATTTGGATCACGGCTGTATTCAATAAAATATACAATACAGGAATCATCCCTGATAAATGGCTAAAATCAGAATTCATAGCGAAACCTAAAAAACAGGGGTCTAAAAAGTGCGAAGGATATCGAACAATCAGCCTAATGAGCCATATGTTGAAACTGTTTCTTAGAGTCATCCATGGAAGAATTTATAAGAAGTGCGAGGAACAAATATTGGACAGACAGTTCGGCTTCATTAACGCAGTGGGTACCAGAGAGGCACTTTTCGGAGTACAGGTACTGATTCAAAGATGCAGGGACGTTAACTGCGACGTATACGCCTGCTTGATCAACTATGAAAAGGCATTTGACAGAGTTCAACATCAAAAGATGATAAACATTTTAAAAGAGGCAGACCTGGATGACAAAGACCTCAGAATAATTTCAGAACTCTACTGGAATCAGACCGCATACATGAAAATTAACGGAGAAGAAACAGATCACATAAAAATACTACGTGGAGTTAGACAGTGATGTATCCTATCGCCGTTGATATTTAATATGTACTCAGAGAAAATTTTTAACGAGGCTCTTTACGGAATAGACGAAGGCATCCTTCTAAATGGTTTTAGAGGGACTTCAGAGGCTAATGGACAGAATAAACGAGTACAGTCAACAGTACGGACTAAACATTAATAACCACAAAACGAAACAAATGATTATCAGCAAGGAGAATATAAACGGGGCTCATCTATACATTAATGGGACGCAGATAGAGCGAGTAAAACAGTATTGTTACCTGGGAACTATTATTAATGAACAGTGGAGCAATTTACAGGAAATAAAGTGCCGCATAGGAAAGGCAAGAACGGTCTTTAACAAAATGAGCGCCATCTTCAAAAGTCACAACATATCCCTTGATATAAAAATGAGACATTTACCACTATTAAAAAACTTGAAGCATTTGAGATGTGGCTTTATAGAAGAATGCTGAGAATATCATGGACAGCAAGGATCACGAACAAGGGAGTTCTAGAAAAAATGAAGAAGGAACCAGAGATTGTGTTTACGATCAAACGCATAAAATTGCAATATCTGGGACACGTTATGAGAAATCAGCACCGTTACTCCCTGCTACAGTCTATATTGCAAGGTAAAGTCAAAGGTAAGCGAGGAGCCGGTAGTAGGAGAATATCATGGCTGCGGAATTTAAGAACATGGTTTAAGAAAACCTCAACGGGGAGCTGTTTCGAGCCGCAGCGAGCAAGGTTATGATTGCCAATATGATTTCCAACATCCGAAACGGATAGAAACCAGAAGAAGAAGACATATTGTTTCACTCAGGCAGCCTGCGTCTTTGTTTGCTCTATTCACTTAATCTTCTACTTCAGTTTCGAGCTTTCCGTAGCTAGATAATGTGATGCCCAGATATTTAAACTCCATCACTTGTTCTATTATCTGACCTTCCAGCTCCAATTTACATCTTAGTATATTTGCTGGTGTAACCATGTTTGTTGTCTTTTTTGGCGAAATTAACATGTCAAATTTTGTGGCGGTTATATTAAATTGTGCAGCATACGTTGTAAATCATCTTCACTTTGAGAGAGTAGTATTGCGTCGTCTGCATAGCAGATTATTTTAAGTTGTTTTTCTCCCATTTGGTATCCTTTTTTAGTTCTTACTTTTTTTATTATTTCATCCATAATTAGGCTGAATAATAGACTCGTCTTATCTTATTGCAAGCTTCAATAGGGTCGGTTAGTTCTTCTTCTAATTTTACTTTTAAGGTGTTCTTTTTGTAGAAATTTTCTATCGTTTTGTTTATTCCTAGAGGTATCTCTCTTGTGAACAATAAGTAGATAACGTCCTTTAATTTGATTCGATCAAATGCCTTCTTCTTCTTTTTTAAATAACAGCTGCTCTAAATAGATGTGTGGTAGTCATTCCTGCCCACTGTCTGGTGTTCTTCAACCACGATGTCCTTCTGCGCCCTTGAGATCTTTTGCCTTCTATTTTGCCTTGTAAAGTTAGTTGAATTCGTTGATATTGCTCATTGCGCATCACATGCCTTAAGTATGTCATCTTTCTGATTTTCACGATACGCATAATTTCCAGATCTTTATTCATACGTTGGATCACGATGTTCTTCGTAACATGATGGATATATGAAATTTTGAACATGTGTCGGTATTATCATATTTCTAAGGCTTTTAGTCGTTTGGATGTTGCCTGCGTCAAGATTCAGGCTTCGACTCCATATAAAAGTTTAGAAAATACATAGCATCTCAAGACTCGTGTTGTGATATCAATGTTCAGGTGCATATTACATAAAATCTTCCTAAGGTTATTGAAGACAGCTCTCGCCTTTTCTATACGACATCTTATTTCCTGTGAGTGGCCCCATTCCTTATTTAGGCTGCATCCAAGATATGTAATTTTGTCGACTATTTTCAAGGGTTCATTATTAACAGTGGTATGTTGTACTCGACAACATATAGCATACCACTGGTTCTTGCATTTGTCGATTACGACAAGGCTTTTGATTCTGTAGAGTTTGAAACAATACTGGAAGCCCTAAATCAAAGCCGAATAGATTACAGGTACACGACACTAATCAAAAACATCCACGAGAACGCTACATCAAGTATACGACTACATGAAGACAAAGAAAAATTCAGCTTAGGTCGAGGAGTTAGACAAGGAGACAATATTTCACCAAAATTGTTCACGGCAGCTCTAGAGTCAATATTTAAGAGCACTCAATGGCAAGATATGGGCATCGATATAGATGGAGAAAGATTAAATCACCTAAGATTGCAGATGATGTTGTATTAATCGTAGATAATTTACAAGATACAGTTTCTATGATGCATTCATCACTTAAAAGTCTGTCTGAAAGAGCAGGATTAAAGATAAACTTTGAGAAAACTAAACTTATAACAAATCTCGTAATGAGTGGAAATATAACTATTGACAATAATACCATACAACAAACAGACACTTACAAATATCTGGGACACGAAAGCAAAATAAGCAGAGACAATCAAACACATGAAATAAAGAGGCGAATAGGCCTAACTTGGGCAGCATTTGGCAAATTAAGCCATATTCTAAAAAGTTCAATTCCCATGTGTCTTAAGCGACAGGTTTATAATCAAGTTAACCGAGTTACACAACGAGCCATGGAACGTGCAATGCTGAACGTGAGCCTTCGAGACCACATAACAAACCAAAAAATTAGGCAAAGATCAGGAGATCAAGACGTCATCGAAAAAACCACGTCGCTTAAGTGGAACTGGGCAGGGCACTTAGCCAGAGCACAAGATGGACGGTGGAAAAGACGTATTATGGAATGGAGGCCCAGAAACTATAAAAGAAGCCGAGGACGGCCACCGACTAGATGGACCGATGATATAAAACCTGTAGCGGGAAACTGGCTACAAGCGGCCCAGTGTAGAGAACACTGGAAAGAACTGAGGGAGGCCTATGTCCAGCAGTGGACGCGATTGGCTGATCGATGATGATGATTATTAACAGTGAATTGGTGCTGTATTACGTCGTTTTTACTTACTACAAGAATTTTGGTCTTCTTACAGTTTAATTTCATGCCGTATCTGTCACAGGCTTCCACTACACGGCCTAACAATGTTTGCAGATCCTCCGCATTATCAGCAATTAAAACCATATCGTCCGCATATCTTAAATTGTTTATGATTTCACCATTGAGTTTTCTGCCTTCTCTTAAACCATCAATAGCTTCCCTGAACAGCATTTCTGAGTAAGTATTGAAGAACGTTGGTGACAAAATGCAATGCTGACCTACTCCCCGTTTTATCGTGAATTTTTGCGAGGTTTCGTCGTCTACTCGTACAGTTGCCATTTGCTGTAGGTATAAATTTTTAATTAGGCGTAAATCTTTGTCATCAATACTACGTTCTTTCAGTATCTGAAATAATTTTTGGTGTTGCGCCTTGTCAAATGCTTTTTCAAAGTCTATAAAGCATCATTCTCTTGCACTTGCCTCATTCTACATATAGCATGGGTTCATGATCTTCCCGACCTAAAACCTTGTTGTTCTTTTGATAGTGTTATAATTTCATTCAGTTTATTTGTCATCACTTTGGTTGTTAATTTTGGTGTTGTATTTAATAAATTAATTCCTCTGTAAATTTTCAGGTTCGATTTGTCTACCTTTTTGAAGAGAGGTATAAGGATACTTGATCTCCATTCTTAAGGAATTCTGTTTTGTTCTATTCTTTTTTGAATTAGTTGTTTGGTCAGATCTGGTCTTTTGTACTTTGGGAGTTTGTTCGTTATTCTGCCCTCACTTGAAAACTTCCTTTTTAAAAATTCATAAATGCTTTATCTCTTCCCCCTCAATATTTATTTCTTCGTTTGTCGCCACCTCTGGCGTTGGTGTTTAATTATCGTCGCCTTTAGCAAATACTAAGAGATTGAAAGTGGTCTACCCATGTTTCCTTCTAAATGTGTTTCGGTTTTATTAGTTCGTTCATCTCTCTTCTTTGTTCTTTGATTATTTTCCATATTTCTTTTTGTGTTCCGTAGAAGTCGTGGTCCAGTCCTAGAAGTCGTTTTAAGAAGCTCTGCCAGTGTTCCCTTTTTATTTGTCTAACTAAAATATTTGTTTAATTTCTCATTCGTTTATTGTGGTTGTATGCCTGTTGTGTTTGTTGTGTTCTGAATTGTAAAAAGGCTTTTTCTTTTCTTTACATTTTCTCTGTACTTCCTCTCTAAACCATGTTTTTTTATTTTTTGATATGTTAATGTTCGTCACTTTCCTCTCTCCAAAATGATTCTGTTGCTGCGTTAATTGTGTTATTTTTAAAATTCTCTCAGTTATTTTTTGTATAAGTATTCCGTGCACTTCGTATTTAGTCCTTCAACTTTGATTTTTGTTTGTGGCGGCGCCGCTCTCTTGGGTGTAAAGTATTTCAGGATGATTCTTCTTTTACATCATACTAGGCTAAGGTTGCTACCTACATATGCTGAGTTGAGGCATATTACGATTATTATTTTCGATGGATGTATATCTCTGTTGGTTATAATACAGTCTGTCATGGACCTTTGTCTACGGGTGTTATTAAATGTATATTTGTGTTGGTCTTTGTGGTCAGTAATCTGTTTATTCTGAGTTCGTTATTAGTGTAAAAGTTTAGCATCAGTTCTCTATTTTGGTTTTTAACATCCTCGTTATGTTTTCGCTTAATTCCGGGTATTACTTGATTGCCTATTCGAGCGTTAAAATCTCCCAATATTGTCATCTTTCCTCTTACTTGATCTACTACTTGTTGGAATTGGTCATAAAACATTTTACTAGTTTGAGGCTTGTATTTTCTGGGCTGCATACTCTGATAATGTTCAGGTCTTCCTTTTTATTTTTATCTTTGCTGTTACAATCCTTTCTGATATGTATTGACACTCTTTGATGTGATTTTGGTTCCTTCGGTGTATTAGTAAGGCTTCACCTTCTTTGTCCCTGTCTTCTTTTGCTACTCCACCATAGATTATTATATATTCACCTAATTTTGATTGTACTTTTCCTTTCTTTTTTGTTTACTGTAGAGCAGAAATGTCTATGTCCTTCTATCTTAGCACTTGAGTTATTTCTTGGTCCCTTAAGTTGAGCGATCTGATATTCTAAGTAATAATTCTCATCTGGGTTTTGGATGTTTTTCGCTTGTCCTTATTTCTTGCCGTAGTCTTCTTCTTAGTATCAATCCAGTTTTAAGGCTGTACATTGTTTCTTTGAGCATTATTTATTATTACGATTGGTAGGTTGCTAATATTGCCAAATACACTCCACATTTTATCCGGGCTTATGACCGGCTACATTTGCAACAATTTCAGTTGTTACCAATTTTGTCTAAAAGTTGAAAATGGCGGAGATATGGTGCAAAAACGGTTCTCCTTTACATTCAAATGGCGGCTAACGCAACGATAAGATTCAGTCGCGATTATAAATTTTCGCTACTGTTATCCCTTCTAAATGTTAGAATCATAAAATTTGGTGTAGATGGCCACGCAAGGCCTTTTATCGTCTAATCCAACTGGAATATATTTACAATTTCTACACTTAGAAATGAAATTTACGTGTATTGAAATTGCATTTGATAGTGATTAATCTGTTGAAATTTTTAGTAGTTTACCTTAAAATACAAACTATTTGAGTAAATACCGAATATTTCTGATTTTATTTTTTTTTTCATTTCAGAGATACGCTGCTTGCATCTGGCTAGAATCTAAAATCGTAAGTATGATATTATTTCTTTGTTCTATATACAAATTACATAATTGTTTATACACATATACATCCTCTAAAACAAGGGTGGCCAACCTTTTTAAGTCGAGTGCCAATATGAGAACAAAAAAAATTTGGCGCGCCACTAAATTTTTTCGACATACTAATATGGATACTATATATTAATAATATACGGTACAATATGTATTTCTTATGTAAATTCCACATTTTTCCGTTTAGTCAAGATAGTGGAGGTTTAAAAAATAACATAATAAGTAAAACATAACAACAAACTTACTTTATTGTTAATAAAAATAAAATAAAAACGTTAAACAAAAAAACTTAAATATTTTCCTATTATCTAAAATTCAAATTATTAAACAGTTACTTATTTAATGTGGTATTTGAACTTGTATTTTTTTAATTAATTCATCTATATTGGGATTCATTTCGGAACTAGCCAACAGAATTAGATTTTTTAAATGCATGTCAGTTAATCGTGACCGATATTTTGATTTTATTATGTTCGTAATAGAGAATATTTGCTCACAAACGTACGTTGAACCAAATCTACAACAATATCTCAGAGTTAACTCGTGTAAATTAGGAAAATTGTTTGCTGGTACAAATTTCCAAAATTCAATATAATTGGGATCAGTAACAGTTGAAATAATTTTCCTATATTTGGTTTTTAGTATAGTGTGGTTCTGTAAATCAATAATTTCGATCTGTATTTCAGCTGAGTAACAATTGATATCTTGCAGAGAAATAGAAAAAGGATTTATGAAAAGGTCAACATTCATTTTGTCTTTTTGAAAATCTTCAAACCGGGTATTCGAATGAACCTAGCAAACTAGATATAAGGTTGTTAAATCTGTCATAATTTGGAGTTCTACTGACCTTGTTGGCTAATTCCTGAATTAATGTGAAATGTGTCAATCTCTGTTCTCCAAAATCGTTACAAAAAAGCATAAGTTTATTCACAAAAGAAGATATATGACCAATTAGAGTAGGAAAAATACAATTTTTTCCCTGTAATCTTAAATTTAATAGATTTAAATGTCTCATAATATCAGTGAGAAAAGCTAAATCCCAAAGCCAATCTTTATCATTAAGTTACGAGCACTCACTGGGTAGTTCATTGTTTTCTTGCAAATATTTTAAGACGCACTCCTTCAAGTTCCAAAACCTTTCGAGTGCATTTCCTTTGGAGAGCCAGCGCACACTGCAATGGAGAAATAACTCTCCATCTTGCTCCGTTTCTTCCGCGAACAGTTCTCGTATTTTGTTAATGCAGCGTGTTACAGGGTCTACAACAGATGACATGTTTAGGTCCTTGGCACAAAGAGCTTCCTGGTGAATAATACAATGGTACTTAAAAACTTTTCTTCCCAAATAGTTTTCCAGTAATGTAACAAACATCTTTAGTCTACCAACCATGCAAGGAGCTCCATCTGTACAAACACTATCTAATTTTGACCATTCAACTTTGTTGACTTCGATTACGTTTTTAAGCTGTTGAAAAATGTCCTCTCCTGTTGTTGTGACTAGTTGGCGCAAATCCAGAAGCTCTTCGGCATTTTCAAAATTATCATTGGTATAACGAACAAAAATGCTTAACTGCGCATTTTCTGTGTTGTCACAACTTTCATCCAACGCTAAAGAAAAGAATTTGCAGGATTGTAATCCACTTATAATTTGGGAAACAACATCCTGGCCCATATCATCTATACGGAGCATGACTGTATTTCGAGATAATGCAATATTATCGACCATATTTTTGATCTTTACATCTCCCAAATTTTTTATCAAATATTGCCAGACTATTTTTAATCATCTCCTCTCCATCAGAGTAGACTTTTTTCTTCCGGGCTAACAGCAGAGAAAGTGCATATGATGTTTTAACCATAGTTTCCATTTCATCATTTCTCTTCTGAAACAGTGACTGTTGGGTGGCTAGGGTTTTCTTTTTTTTTCAATAAAGTCGGCTCGCAAATGTGAACCAATAGGATATTTGTTGCTGAAGTCCTTATGCAGTTGTTTATAATGTCGTTACAGGTTAAATTTTTTCGGAACTGCTACAGACAATCCACATATCAAACAAACAGGCTTTGAAGTATTACGATTAGTAAATAAAAATTGTTCTTCCCAAGCAGGTTGAAAATCGCGAATTGCAATATCATCTTCGTATTTTCGTTTTGAAGTCGAAGGCTTACTCGTGGACATATCGAACAAATACTTTTAAAGTTTTAAAGAAACAATGCACGATGACAAAATGTGCACATACAACGGGGCAGTTTAAAATAAACTAAGCAAGGGTAACGCAGTCCTATTGCACATTACGACCGCTAGGATCACGTGCACCAATTGCAGCAATATCGCTCGCCAGAGGATGTAATGATGCCGCATCTATCGTAACTTCCGTAAACCTACCAAGTTTCTTCTTATTATTTTTTTGAAAGTTTGATCAGTTTGAAAGTCCTATCAGTGGCACGCGTGACGCGGGTTGGCCATCCCTGCTCTAAAGAACTGGTAGATGAAAAGTGGGTTGAGGTTAATTAGGTATACAGCAGATTGAAAGAAAAGTGTACTCTGTTCAACAGTTCATTATATTTCGCCAATTTTCATTAGTATCATCAGATGAGAGTTGACTGAGGTTAACGGCAATGCGATTTTTAATAAAATCAAGTATAATGCTTTATGGATGCAATGTGGATTGCTGCTAGATTCGACATGTAACATTTAGTTTAAACCGATTGTATAATTTATTTTCACATTTCAAATATAAAAATAAACTAATATAAATTAAAAACAAAAACATTTAGTTACAGCATACACTTACTATAAAAATTAAAGGAAGTTTAACAAATGACAATGTTTTACCAAAATAAAATAAAATTTAGATCAAATAAGATTAAATAAAATTAAATAAAAGTAAATAACATTAAATTAGGTTAAACAAAATTACGTAAAATTAAATACGAATTAAATACAATTAAGTAACATTAAATAAAATTAAGTAATCTATATACCTCTAAAAACGCTGCTATACCGTTTCTGCTTCATTTCCCTTGTAAAATCTCATAAGAAAATGCTAAGGTTTGTATAGTTAGCTAAGGCTAAGGAACGTATAGTTACATACGAGATGTCATAGGTAATATGAATACAAAAAGATTTATTAGAAGGCAGATTTAGATTTATTGACTTGAAGAAGGTCTCTAGCTGAATACAAAATAAAAAACTAATCGAATACTAACATACCACATATCAAACGAAAGGGACCGGTATAACGAATATATTCAGATAGAAAAAACAAACAAAGAGACTACCCAAAGGGCACTATACATCGTTTCCACTAGTTTCACTATGGATGATAATAGACATATTTGCTTCATAAATAAAGCATAAGGTAAATATAGGACAAATAGTACTTACATTTACATTACACATTATTATCGCGAATCGTCTAAATTGACAGTTAAAAACATAAGTTTTTCCACTTTTCTTGTTAACCGTGTTCTTCTTTTATTTAAAATTAAACCAGATTTTAAACATGTGTTCACAAGGAAAAGATTTTGTTACAATACTACAATATTTTATTATACTACTAATAATATACCTTAATAGGTTATACATGGCGATGGTTTTTCCAACACGGTTATGGACAGTTCCAATCTCCGTTCGAAATTTTTTGTGAGTAATAAATCATCAGACAAATACATGTCGACTTCTTTTATATCTCTCGATACAGGTGTATGTTTAGATGACGCATGTCCAATTCTTCTTCTTCTTCCAATGGCGCTACAGCCCAAATTGAGCCTTGGCCTCCTGTAACTTCTGCCTCCAACAAAGGCAATCCCGCGCCACTCGTCTCCAAGCCCTGACGTTCAATAAGTTGTGCGCATCTGCTGTGACTTCGTTCTCCCATCTATTACGTGGTCTTCCCTTTGGTTTTCTGCCCTGCATTTTACCATCCAAGGCCTTTCTCGGCAATCTGTCGGCATCCATCCGTACCACATGACCAGCCCATCGAAGCCTTTGTACTCTAGCGAACTCTGCAATAGGTGCTTCTTTGAACAGTTGATAGAGTTCATGGTTATATCTAGATCTCCACATCCCATTTTGAGTGATGGGTCCAAAGATCTTCCTTAGGATTTTTCTCTCGAAAACCTCTAATCTTCGTTTAGTGCTTTCTGTCAAAACCCATGTCTCGCATCCATAGCATACTATCGGTCTGATGATAGTTTTATAGACCTTAAGTTTCGATTTTCGATGTACCGTCTTGGAGCGGAATATGTTAATCAGGGAAAAATAGGCTTTATTTCCCTTCATTATTCTCTTCTGAATTTCGGCCTCTTCTGTTCCCTCCGTATTCATTTCGACTCCCAGATAAGTAAAACTCTTCACTGTTTCAATGTCATCCTCTACTTTGATTTGATTTCTTGTTCGCTTTGTCCGCGTCTGTGTTAGTATTTTTGTCTTCTGTGTATTTATTTCAAGTCCAATCTCCTTGGCCGTTTTTTTCAGCTGCGAATATGTTTCTGTTGCATCATCCACTCTGCGGGACATGAGGTTAATGTCATCCGCATATGCGGCTTTTGTATAGGTTTCGTAGTCGGGGTTTGTTCTACAGTAATGGGTGACTAGCCCATTGCCCAACCTTCCTCCTTTATGCGGGCTTAGGACCGGCTGTGACACTGTGATTTCCCACGGTATCCCAGGCGGAGTTGGCATGTCCAATTAATTCATCAAAAATACACCATGGATTTAAGTTATCTTTATCAGTTTCTTTTTCTTGTACTGGTTGATTTTCAAGATTTACTAAACTTATGCAAAGACTCGTTTCATCCATTTTCCATAGTTGAAGAACCAGCTTTTAAAAAGTTTGCAGGGTGGATTCCTGGATATAAACCGCCGACAAGAAAAACTGTCAGGTTCATTTCTTTAGGAATGTTATGTCAAAACTGAGCAAATTATTAGATCACAAGTTGTTAAAGAAGTAGAAAATATCTGTATTACTACTGACCTCTGGACATCTGGAGTAACTGAGAGTTACTTCCCATTAACAGGACAATATTTAACCCAAAATTTAGTATTTAAAACGGTTTTATTAGGCTGCTGCCATTTTTCTGGAAACCATAATTCAGAAAACAGCGATTAATAAAATTATTAATCAGTGGGGTCTAAAATCAAAAATAAATTTTGCAGTAACTGATAATGCCTCAAATATGTTCAAAGCTATTAAAGATGTTTTAGAATGAAAACATTTAAGTTGTTTTGCTCATACGTTAAATTTATTGGTGGAGAGGTAATAGATAAAATAAAAAGTCCTTTTTTTGACAATTCTGCAAAAAACACATTAAAAAAAGTACCTTATCTTCAGAAAGGCTTTTAAAGTATTAATTACAACATAACGAAGTTCCCAAACGGCCAATACAAGACGTGGACACTAGGTAGAACTTCGCCTATTACATATTAAAAAGAATGACCGAGTTAGAAGAGGCAATCCGTTCCACATCGGTATTAAATAATACAGACTTAGACTTAGACCAAATCTAAATAAAGAACACTGGATTATTTGTTCTCAACTTTCCCAAATTTTACGGCCGTTTAAAGAAATAGCAAGTACAATGAGTGACCAAAAATACTTGAAGTGTAGTTCAGTGCAATAAAAACTTGCAATAAAATTTTAGCAAACGGTAACCTTACATCCTAGTATCCGACGTAGTACAATTACTAATATAGGGTTTAGCAAAAAGATTTAAAGGGATAGAACAGAGTGGCACATTGTCATTATGTACATGTATGGATTCACCATTTAAAGTGCAGGGTTTTTCTGATAAAAATGAAGCTAAAAAAATAAAAGAAAAAGTTAAGAAGCTGGTTACTTCTATAATTAACAAACAAGAAGATTGTACTATTGAAAATCAACCAGTACAAGAAAAAGAAACCAATAAAGATGACCTAAATCCATGGTGTATTTTTGATCAATTAATTGGAACTGACTCATCTACACGTACACCTGTATGGAGAGTCCATTACAACGGTGGAAAAACCATCGCCATGTATATCCTAACTTAACCACTATATTCATAAAGTATTGTCAATGTGAACACATGTTCAAAATCTAGTTTAATTTGAAATAAAGAAGAACACGGTTAATAAGAAGTAAAGTAGAAAACCTTATGTTTTTTAATGTCAATTTAGACTATTCGCGATTTAATAATAACGTGTAATGTAAATGTAAGTACTATTTACTATTTGTATTGTTTATTTTATTTTTCAAGTTATAATAAATATATCATTAGTTTCTTTCACTTCAATAAATATACACATAAACGATAATAGCCATTATGTTTGTTTATGTAGGTACTCTCTTAATTGAAACTACTTTTAAACAATCATAGTTACTTGTTTACGAAAATTTAAATTTTTAAATGCATTAATTTTTTTTGGAATCCTGAGAAAACTAACAAATATTGTTGAAAAATTTAAATGCAAAATGAAAGATTACATTATTACCGAGGGCCGAAAGTCTCTTAGAATAAACAAAAAGTTTTTTAAATGAGATATTTGAAATTAAAAATCACACTAATTTTTTTTCACCCCTATAACTTATTAAAATAAACACTATAGAAGTTTTCAGGGACTTTCGACCCTCGGTAAAAATGTATTGTTTCATTCTGCGTTAAATTTTTCAAAAATATTTATTAGTTTTCTCAGGATTCGAAAAAAATGAATGCATTTAAAAAATATTGGCCCGAAATTTTGTGCCTACGTTCTTAACGATAAAACTACCACGACCCACCTCTACTACTCGTTACTCGTTGTTTTGACCAGACAGACGTTATCAAATAATTATTGTGTATGAATATTGTTTAATGTGGCGTTATTGTATGCAGTTTATTATTTCATATTGGGAATAAGGCACAATGTGACTTTAAAATAAGCTTATTTTGATGTTTAGATTTTTAATTCGGAAATCGTTCTTAAAATACGAAACATTAATAAATTTTATTTATATAAAACGATTACCGTGGAAACCAAAATGTTATATTACACTTATTGTAAAGTAAACTTGTGGCCTATTCCCAATAAAAAACAGTAAGCTGCCATTTACATCAATTTCGCCCAAATTTGATTATCTTAGAACATTGTTCAAATGCAAAAAAGACAACAGGTCAAATAAAACCCATAAGTTTGACAACGTTAAACTTCCCCTTTTTTATTATTTCCACGCTTGCATGTTCGGCGATATAAAGGGCGGACCTAATATACCTCTCTCTTTTTAAACAGCTGTTTCTCACTCCATCTCACGTAAGCCCATACCGACCATAAACTTTATCCTACATTGTATATATATATATATATATACATATATATATATATATATATATATATATATATATATATATATATATATATATATATATATATATACAAAGACCAATGTTTATTAGGGCTGCAGTCAGAAGTTTGGCCGGAATTTTACAGAAACACTCTTTTGACTTTTGGTCTAGTTTTCGCAATTGTTTTATTCCTTTTTCAAGACACTGTAATTAGAAGAATGTGTAAATATTTAAAATATATCACAAATTGTCAGTGCAGCTTATTAGTCATTGCGATTATTTATATAAAGCTATGACGCTCAACATTAATAACACACATATAAAGTATAACATATAAAATAATGGACAATATACATTTTAAAATTTAGTTAAGGATAGTAAAACTTCGTTTGTGACATCTTTTAATGGTGTGTTTTAACTGATCCATAGAGAACAGAAAGAAAAAACCAAAAATAGTATGAGTAAAATGTAATTAAAAGGTATGTAAGGCTAAAATTCTAGGTGTTCTTCATGTTTTATTAATGGAAGTAATGTGTTATACCTGTCTTGATGGTATGCAACATGTTTTGCATGCAGGTGTATTATGGTGTGTATATGTAAAAGTAAATCTTTATTTCATTTTTGATGTTTTGTCAGTAAATAACAAACTTGTGTTATTGAACTATGAAGATGGAAGGCTAGTGGATATAGTAAGACAGCATCCTCCAATATACCAGTTCCAAATAAATTCCTGGAAGTCTAAAATATTCTCGAAATTTGTCCGTGTTTTGAAACAATCTTCTTTTGACTGTTGATTTAAAAGCACCTTCTGTATTACGCCATGAAAAAATTTTGTTGACATTTTTATTTCTTTTATTCAGATTTGATATTACCATCTACTCTTCTTCCTCCTCTTCTTGGAGTAATAAAATTATTGCGTTAAGTTTACCAGAATTCATTTTTCTAAACGTACAACTTGTATGTATATATGCAAACTAATCTAACACACCGGCTCACCCAAAACTACCCTGAGTCGAGTAAAACAGATTCTGCTTTACGTGTATGCCATGCGCTGCTCACTGTTCTAACAAACCGTAGCTTTAGTACAAAGAAAAAGTACTTCTAATGGAGCTAATCAATCATTAGCAAAATATCGATATTTTAATAAAATGGATTTTTTTAGTTTTATTACGGACATAAGACCCAATCACAATATTTAGTTTTTTTTTATTTTGGACTTAGCAATTATTAATGTGTACTATTTTTTTAGCTTAACACTGATATGATTATGAACAAGGCTATGTTGGATCTATACATGCCCAAGAAACTTATGGAAGAAGAATACATCGGCTATTTGATGTGTGCTTCACAGTTCAGAAATTACAGTAAGTGTAGATTTAAAACTTAAAAATTTTACTAACTTTAAGGCCTTATTGTATTATTTATCTTGGAAATATTCTCCTGCGTTCTTTTTTTCGTAAAAATGTGTCTTTCCCATGGAATTGCTGGTTTCCTTCCTTCTCTTATATGCCATCTCTGTTTAGGTCGGCGACAATTACAGTAACCTTGATTCTATCCTGGGCTACTTGTATAAAGTTATTTTCGTTCAACATTTTTATTTAAAGACTTCTTTGTAAAAAGTATATTGGTATAAAAACCCTATTGTCCTACATCACACAACGTTTTCGAAATGAATATTTCATCATCAGTGCTTTTCCGAAAATAAGTATTACCCATGTATTTAGTGGCTTCAAACATGTTAACCTAGTAAGTATTAAACCACATTTTTGTTATAACCTTAGTCAAAATTTTATTTTCAAGTGTGATTTAGTTAAAGTGGTAATATGTACTTGTTTTAGGAAAAGTACTAATGATGGAACAGTGATTCCGTGTTTGGATCCAAAGTTAAAATAGACTGCTAGTCAAGTTTTTACTTGCCAGTATTGTCGGTTCCTTAAATAGTCTTTCCTACTGTCTTTGCCCAATTTCAGTCAGATGCAGTCAGAGACGGATCGTCTCTGAGACGGATCGTCTCTGACTGCATCTTTCTACCCTTTTCTAGGCTCTTACAGCTCTTTGTTCATTCTGGTCTTTCCCAATACACATTATATATTAGTCGGCTATCCCTATTCTTTCCCACATGTCCTGCCTATCTTAGTCTATTGATCTTAATGTATCTTACTACGTTTTTCTGTCCTAATAAAACAACTACTTCGTTATTGTGATGGTACCTCTGCAAGGATATATATATATATATATATATATATATATATATATATATATATATATATATATATATATATATATATATATATATATATAACTTCAATGGATTGTTTTTTACACCAGTAATTTATTAATTTTCGTTTTTTGTTGGTGTCCATGATTCGCTTTCATACGTGACTTTTCTTCTTCTATGTTTAAACCGATATTTAATGCAACTTCTTTCCAAATTTAAAAAATATCCTAAGTTTCTACTGGTTACTGCGCTACTTACTGTGGTTACTTATGCACTATATCATCAGTAAAGGCAAGAACAGTCTTTGGTCCCCAGGTGGCTAAGCCAGCTAGTCAGCTAGGACAACGGATCTTCCGGTCTTAGTTCAGAGTTTACGCAAAAAGCATTTGATGGTTTTCCTTATATTTTAAATTGGGCACAGAAGTTATTATATCTATATATATATATATATATATATATATATATATATATATATATATATATATATATATATATATATATATATAAGGACAAATGATAAGACAGAAAAAAAAATGAATCCTGGGATCAAAACTGTCAAAAATTAAATACGTACATAGGAGGAACTAGAAGTACAGAAAGCTGGAAACTTATTAAATCTCTTAGGACCAACGACAAGAAAAAAGATTTAATCTCACCAATTTCGTTAGAAACATGGGACATGTACTTCAGTAAACTGTTACAAGAAGATCGAATGGAATTCAAAATAAAAGAAAGTAACCAAAACATACGCGTTGAAGCATCTCCTATAAGAATCACGAAAAAGGAAGTAAGGGATATCTGTATTTCACTCAAAAACAAAAAAGCGCCCGGACCTGGCAATATACCCTCAGAACTGATAAAATATGGAACTGAAAAACCATATGAGCATTTGACAATACTCTTTCAAAACTGCATAAACAAAGTAGAGGTTCCAGCCGAATTTTAAAACCTCAACCATTTCAACTTTACATAAAAAGGGAAACAAACAAAATTGCGACAATTACCGTGGAATAGCAGTTACTAGTACCATTAGTAAAATCTATGGGAAAATGATCAAAAATAGAATAGAAAGAGAATACACTGATATGGAGGCAGAAGAACAGGCGGGTTTTAGAGCTGGTAGATCGACCATAGACCACCTTTTTTGTATCACCCAACTTATAGAAAAAAAAAGGTTGCTGTAGATCAAGAAGTCCACTTTTTGTTTGTTGATCTAAAAAAGGCCTACGATAGCATCCCTCAAAATAAGTTATGGAACACTCTCAGACAAACGAACATCAACTCAAATCTCATAACAGCAGTGGAAAAACTATATGAGAACGCCAACGCCAAAGTTAAAATAGGAACGAATGTTTCCAAAGGTTTTGTAGTAGACAAAGGACTGAAGCAGGGATGCTGCTTAGCGCCGACACTTTTCAAAATATATCTGGAACAAGCATTAAAACTCTGGAAGCGGAAATGCAGCGGCATGGGTATACAATTAAACAATAACAACCTGTATACTCTATGTTTTGCTGATGATCAAATTCTGATTGCTAACGAATATGACGACCTAGAATACATGACTCGAAAATTAATCGAAGAATACAAAAAATGGGGATTAGAAGTCAACATAGATAAAACAATGTACATGAACATCGGTGGTAAAGAACAAAATCTAGTTTTAAACGACGTTGTTTATTGTTTTAAGTACAACAATAAATATTCCTATTTAGGAGTAGAAATCACAGACGACGGCAAATCAGATCAGGCTATAAAAAAACGAAACACTCAGGGTAGAAGGGCCATATCTCAACTAAATAGTATTATCTGGGATCAACATATATAAAAAAAAACATCGAATATACAACACTATTATACAGAGCATAGTAATGTATGGAAGTGACGTGTGGCAGTTAAAGGCAACTACTGAAAGAACACTACAAGCCACGGAGATGGACTACTGGAGACGAGCCGCAGGAAAATCAAAACTCGAAAGAATTAATAACGAACGTATACGAGAGGTTATGGGAGTCATACATACGATTGTCGAAGATATAAGAGTACAACAACTAAAGTGGTATGGACATGTGCAGAGAATGCCAGAACATCGTCTGCCCAAACAGATTATAGATTGGTCACCACATGGAAAGAGAAAAAGAGGCCGACCCAGAAAGAGTTGGAGAGAAGGAATAGACAGAGAGATCCGAGAGAGAGGTTTAGACGAAGATCTTTGGGAAGACAGAGATGCATGGAGATTGGGCATCGGAAGACGTCGGAGGACGTTTTAAACCGATATATATATATATATATATATATATATATATATATATATATATATATATATATATATATATATATACAGAAGTTATTTAAACACATTCGCACTATCGCAGCCAGTTTCTTAGGTGTCCCTATCTCAACCATTGCGTTTCATAGTTTCACACCATTAATTGAATTATAAGCCTGCTTAAAATTCATAAAATATGGTATACGTCTTGATAAGGTCTGTCTCATGATTTTAACTGGAAGGTCTGATCTGTTTTTGATGTTTAAATCATAAGTCCTGATCCTAAATCGAATCGTTTTATATGATTCTAATTGGAAGCGCTGATCCTAAAGCCAATCGCTTCTCATGTTTTTAACCTCAGGTCTACTCCTAAATCAATCAATTTTACCTTAGAATAATGCCATCAATATTTTACAGGTTGGCTAGTTTTTTATATTTATCTTGTAAAATATTCTCATCATCATCATATAACGGGGGTCCTACGGCGATTGCCGCTTCCCGCATTTCAGCCTCCATCTTTTCCTATCTCTCCAATCTCCCTCTTCTAAGTCTCTAGATTGCATTGTTTTTGTAATTTCTCTTCTCCAGGAATTTGGTGGTCTTCCCCTTTTTCTTCTTTCTGGCAGAACATACATTAAGGATTTCTTTGGCCACCGCTCCTCCTCCATTCTCATCACGTGACCATACCATTGTAATTGCCTTCCTTGTATTCTATCTGAAAGAGTATCTCTAATTCCTGTACGGTTTCGTATTTCCTCATTCCTGATTCTTTCCATTCTCGATACTCGACATGACCTTCTAAGATAATCCATTTCCACAACGTCTACTTTATCTCGTTCATTCTTTGTCATCGTCCAACATTCGGCACCATATGTGGTAATCGGTGCTACAATTGCTCTGTATACGCGAAGTTTGGTATGCATCTTTATTTTATTAGACCACAGTAATGAATTCAGTATTCGGATGCATTTTTTCCCTTGGGTTATTCGGTTTTGTACATCTATCTTAACTCTGCCATCTGCTGATATGATGCTTCCTAGATATTTATACTGGTTGCAGCCTTTTATGACTGCGTTTTCAAGCCTCAGATCTGTGGTATTTCCTCCAATTTTTAAATATTCTGTTTTGCTTATGTTTACAGTAAGCCCCCATTTGGCATATTCCTCAAATAATTTTCGATTCATATAATTTATATCTTCCTCATCGGTTGCAACCACCACCTGATCATCTGCAAAGAACAATGTATACAGAGTTTCTTGTCCCACTTCGATGCCCATAAATCTACATTTATTTCTCCAATTCCTCAATGCTTCTTGGTTGTATATTTTAAAGAGTGTCGGTGACAAACAGCATCCTTGCTTTAGGCCTTTAGTGACTTTAAATTCATTTGAGGTTCTGGTTCCAATTTTTACACAACTAACTGCATTTTCGTACAATTTATATATCGCTCGGATATACGTCGAATCCAATCCGGACCTTTTGAGGACCTCAAACATTTTCTTTAACGGGACACTATCATATGCTTTCTCAAGGTCTATAAATACCAAATGAGCCTCTCTACTTCTTTCGACAGAAAGAAGTAGAGAGACCCAGAAGTAGAGATAAAATATTCTCTAAAAATCGTTTTATCTATGTTTTTTTGACTAAAAGGTAGCGTAAGGAATACTCGTACCTTTATCAAAAACAAAATAAGTGTGATAACAAGCCTTTATTATCCGTTTATTAGTTAATAACCTTTACTAATGATAATTCTCAATTTTCAGAAAAGATGCCCATTATTGATAAGATCTTTGGAATGCTCGAATGCAATTACAACAGAAATCCTGACGTAAGTTTTCAATATAATGTTTATCAATAAAATAGTAACACATAAACAAGAACCAATATGTTGAAAGATAATTCGTTCAAGAGAACAAATGTCTTTTTAAAGAGTAATTTCAGTCAATTTTTTATCATCAAGCTCTAATTACATTTCTCTATAAGTTCATATCTTGGGTCACAGCAATATTAATCACCTTTACATACATATTGTGTATAAGCGGCTTACAATGGTCTTTTCTTTTGCTTCTTTCAGGAACTTACAGCTCAACAATTCTTGAACTCTATACAGCTCAGTATTGAGTGATTAGATTAGGTACATAAAAACAGTAATAAAAAATTCTTGCTCTGTTAGACCTACTTTCTATGCATTCCCGTAAATACAGATTTTCAATTAGTTTTCTTTAAAATATGCACCCAATTCTTTTATTATTACTCAAAATCCTTCTAAGTTTATATTTGATATTACTTCTTCTTAAGGCGCTTATATATAGACTGAAAACTATTTTCTCAGTTTTCTTATCTGATCTTCATCATAGAAAGGGGATTGAGAGTTAGCGGCGAATCCACTATTGTTAAGAGGGAGGGGGCGATGGAATAATAATAATAATAATACTGCTTTTTCGACTCGTGACTCTACTTTGGTTCTGTTTAGCGATGGTTTACTGGACTCATAGGAAAGTAAGAACACTTCTCACAAATACGCAAAAACATCGTCCACGCAGTGCAGTAGAGAAAACAACATTTCTGCGGTATTAAGGGAGAAGAGGACTTACGGACTGGATAAACAGACTGCTAATTTAATAACCTATTTTCAGGCGCAGGCTAACATCTACTTTACATCGAGCAGCAATTTCCGCAGTAGGTGACACAACACCGCTCAAATTGGGGGAACAAAAAATGATCATAAACCACCTGACTAAGCAAGAAAAAAATAGGCACCTAGATAAATTAACCTCTGCATGAATGGCCAATGAGATCATCTGTCGACAATACAGCGTCGAAATATTGGTTGACATAAGGAAAGATGTTTACCAAAACAGACGCTTTCCTACTTGCCACTCAGAACCAGCTTATTCCAACAAGAAATTACCTGAAATAAATTATAAATTAAAAATATATTAATACAAAGACCATAGGTCAAAAACGACAAAATCCGGTACAGATGTCAAGTCCAAGAAACCATCCAACATGCTACGGGGGACTGCCAGATATTTGTCGGTACTTATTACAAATAATGTAACAATAAAACACTGAAAACTTTGTTTTCAAACTTCCACAAAATTTATTTTAAATATAATCACTACAGCGGTTTCGGCTGATTGCCTTTCTCAAGTGATCTATTTTGGCTTGGGTTTACAAATTTCTCTAATGAAATAGGTTGAGGAGGGGAGAACTGTTTGTCTCAAGTTGGTCATTCACAATTATATCTGTGTTATATAATTTGTTGATTTCCATAGATTCTAACAAAGATAGCTTAAGGCCTTTATTTTGAATGTGAAGAATTTTAAATTTGTCATTACACAATGTGAAATTCTTCACATTCAAAATAAAGGCCTTAAGCTATCTTTGTTAGAATCTATGGAAATCAACAAATTAAAAAACACAGATATAATTCTGAATGACCAACTTGAGACAAACAGTTCTCCCCTCCTCAACCTATTTCATTAGAGACTATAAATTTGTAAACCCAAGCCAAAATAGATCACTTGAGAAAGGCAATCAGCCGAAACAGCTGTAGTGATAATATTTAAGATAAATTTTGTGGAAGTTTGAAAACAAAGTTTTCATTGTTTTATTGTTACATAAAATGAATTTCCACGAGTAACGATCGAATCCATCAATTATTACAAATAAAGTCATGACTCAATAGAAAAGATTCTTTACAAAGGACTAGCTAGCAAACTAGGACTTCTCAAAACCGACTATCTTCCTTATTATCAATATGTCTTTGACAGAATGTTTAAAAATGACAACTATAACCTGTACTAGTAATGGGAGCGCACTGTGTTTACAAACCAACCGGTGGCACTTAATACACCAGATCCCATACTCAAGTTAAAGTTGATTTCATGTAATCGAATGAACTATCTTATAAGTAAAGTCGTCCCAGGAGCGCAACTCAACAATATTGGCAATATCATTTTAAAGTCGTCTACTTTAAAATGCATAATGTATGTCTGAATTGTCAATATAAATGAGTCACATAAAATTAAATTATTAGAAGAATTTTTCACTATGTAACAAAAAACAAAATTTGTTTAATTTACTGTTTGTATTTTGAGAACGATTTCTAAAGTGGAAATTAAAACGTCAATAAACGTATTTTTATCTTTAATTGTGGCTTATTCCCAGTTTAATAGTAATTAATTTACAATGCCACAAGAAAATAGCTTCAGAACAGTATAAACTCCTAACAAAAATTTTAACCAATAGATTGACAACAAAATTCGACGCATACCAGTCGAAAGAAGTTTGATTAGAAGGTAAGAAATAAAATTTGTGTTACCCAAACAGCCAAAGAGCCATGGAACAATCGATGTTAGGCATTTCTCGTAGGGATCGGATCACGAACAAGGAAATAAGACGGAGAACAGGAGTGACAGATGCCATAGAAAGAATTATGACCCTTAAGTGGAACTGGGCAGGGCACATAGCTAGAATGTCGGATAACAGATGGACACAGCGAATAATAATACAGTGGAGACAAGAAGCACATCGAAGTAGAGGTCGTCCACCAACAAGATGGTCTGATAACATAAAACGGATCGACAAAAATTGGATGCAAACAGCACAAAGCAGAAATACATGGAAAAGACTGAGGGAGACCTATATCCAGCACAGGATAGATCCGGGTTAAATGATGATGACCAGTCGAAAGAAGTTTGGTTGGTGGAACCAAGCTAGTTTTAGAAAGGGATTCAGCACAAGTGACCATTTACTAAGTATCAAAATACTTATAGAACGAGGAAATAAGGTTGAAGTTCATCTAAGAAAACGAACAACATGTGTCTTGGACACAATTTGGATTCCACGATACCTTAGGCACCAGAGAAGCTTCATTCGCTATAAAAGTGCCTATCCAGAGGTGCAGGGATGTCAACTGTGATGTATATACTTGTTTTATCGACTACAAATCGATAGCATGGAATCATTGGTGCATACTTTATTAAAGAAAATGGTAGGCAAGTCACACTTAATCAACAGAAGTACATACAAATTTTAGTACGCTTTATCCCTGATCTACGCCAATTTTGTCGTGCACATAATTTGGCATTTCGAAACCAATTTTCCAGCAGGATGGGGTAACTTGCCATATTGCTGTCGCAGTTCGTCAATTTTTCCAGTGATATTTTCCAAACAAATTCATTTCACGATTTACTGACTTTCCCTATCCTGCACATTCTCTAGACTTAAATCTCCAGATGCATATATTTGGGGCATGGCTGAAACTGCTGTTTTTAAACGGGCACCACAAACCATCAATGAGTTAAAGGATGCCGTTAGAGTCTTATTCGCGGACTTGAAACAATTATTCCATAAAATTACGAGACATCTAGAATATCGGTATAAAGTCTGTCTTTATACCGATAAATATATAAACATATATAGATACCGATAAATACTAAACAATATATTAGACAGTGGATGGTTGACTACAATAAAAAAAATGTGTTTGTTTGTCTGTGTGTATTGTATTGGTATGTCCAAATTTACATGTATGACATTCTACTCATGTCGGATAGGCCACAACTGACGAAGTAAGTTTATAAACGTTTATCACATAAAAACTTTTTTCAACCATAAACTTGGAGTCTTTTATCCAAGTGAATTAATTTTCCTTCTTAAAAAAACGTTTCTTGGCTTATTTCAGATGCCCCTGAGGATGATCTATTGATCGAAAGTACTTGGGCAAGATTTAATTAATCACTGTGTTCGATAGTTGCCTTGTATACTATCAAAGTTTAATTATTCGAACATTCAACCTTATATTGAAAAAATTTATTAGCAATATGTTGTGGCATCGGTACAAAGCAGATGATATTCACATTTTAGGATTAAGCTGACTAGTACAGTTTTGATGTATGGTACTGAATGTAGGGCAGTAAAAAAGGAGATGAACAGAAATTACGTGTTTCTGAAAAACCATAATCTCATACAAAAAGCGGAGAGGTACTTAGTCCCTTGAAGAGAACAGAAAAGTTTAGAGGAAAATACTTAGAGAAGCCGATTCCACATAGAGAAAGCTAACGAGAATAATAATGGTAATGAATGTTCTAGAAATAAAACTAATAAGAGGAACCTCTAAATCTTAATAAAAAATTACCTAAACAAAAAAATTAAAACAATATCTATATATCTAATAAAAAAAGCATTACTAGCATATCAAAATTAACTAAACACTATGTCAGAATTTAATTTTACCTACATAATGTCAAAAGAAAAATAAATTTTAATTTCTAATAGAACTGTACTAGTCAGCTTAATCCTAAAATGTGAATATCATCCGCTTTGTACCAATACCACAATATATTGCTAATAAATTGTTTAGCGATATACTGTGCCACAATACCTTAATTGTCATTTTAATAAACATGAAACCCGCCAATTTTTAAATTGGGATCCACCGACCAACCAATCACGCGAAAGTTAGGGAGTGCATTATAATGTAGTATGTTCGTATGCACGGTTGGGTATCGACCTGCGTAAAGTTATTTCTCGCTATTATTTTTATTGCATATCCTAGGTGAGTCGAGTATAAAGAACTTTAGACAGAGGACACAATGTGCTGTTACATTTTTGTAGTTTTACTATGGTGAATTTGAACCAGAACCACACTTTTCCATGTAGAAATAATATAGTTTTTATATGCACCAATTTCGATTATTTTATATAATAAAATACATTTGTTTTTATTTCAGTTCTTCACCTTTATGTAAGGCCACAAATGACAAAAGGAACACTTCTAGTACCTTCAAACGTTAGAAAAAAATTAATATGTTTTAAATATAAGTTTAAAAAATTGTATTTTATATTTTATTTTATATTTACCTTTTAATATTTATTATTTCGAAATTCCCTATGGCTATCTGCCTATGAGGATGTCTATAAGATTTTTTTTTATTTACAATTAAGTCGCATCAACCTAAGTGGTTATTAGCGCCGCTTGGTATTACATTTTTTTACATTTTTGGATACATAATATATTTATACAGATTTTGACATACATAGATTAGAAGATTACACATTCATTAGTACACACACTGATGTTTAAATTGGGTTGTATATTGATATATGTATTGATTGATTTTATTTATTTGATTTTATTGATTTTACAAAACTTAAAACAGACGACTAGATACAGTTTTCTTCTAAACACTCGCGTAGCGTTGTCGGTAGGTCACACTTTTTCCTCTGATTTAAATATGCAGGGCATTCGATTAAGAAATGTTGGACATTCAAACTGTTAAAACACTTACTGCACATTGGATGAACACTTCCGGTAATATGGTATTCGTGTTTTAAGCGTGTATGTCCTAATTTCAACCTATTTATTATAATTTGTTCTTTCCTGTTGCTACACATATTCTTCCATCTTGTAACCGTTGTTTTTATGTCTCGTAGTTTTTGTTGAGATTGATTCCATTCTTGAAACCACCGTTCTTTTATTGTCGAGTTAATCCAGTGATGAAAGTCTTTCTTATAGGTAGGTTCTATCAAGTCTTCGTTGTTAACTGAAGATTGGGCGGCAGCATCTACTCTTTCATTACCATGTATACCTACATATGATCCAATCCACATAAATTTTACAATCGTATTCTTTTGCTAAAGTTGGTACAAATGGTTCTTTATCAATCGAAACAATGGATGAGTTGGGTAAATGGTGCCTAAGCTACTCATGGAACTTAAGGAATCTGTTATTATTAGGAACCTGTCTAAGTTGACGTTCAGTGCATATTCTAATGATTTGTAGATTGCAAATAGTTCTCCTGTATATACTGTGCTAAAATTTGAGATTTTGTATGAAGCAGTGTATTCGTGTGTATGAGGACACATCCCACTCCTTTTTCTGATTTGGAGGCATCAGTATAAATATGATGGTATTTCTTGTACTCATCAATCTTACTGTAAAATTGTTTAACCATAGAGGAAGCATTAAGTTGATTACTAGTCTTTGTTAAACTCAAGTCTAGGAAAGGTTTTCTGACCATCCAAGGAGGAGAGGTTAAAACGGTAGTTTGGTATATTTTATGGAAGACAATATTATTGCTGGCCATGTATCTATTAAGTATTTCATAAAAAGGAGGTTTAGATCTTTTTTTGTTGAGATATGTTGTATGGAGACGGGATTTTCACTATTTGCTGAAACGTTTGCAGCATATGCTAGGCTAAGATATTGTCTTCTTAATTCTAGAGGCATTTCTCCTACTAAACATAGTAAGCTATCTGTAGGTGTGATACAAAAAGCTCCTAAAGCTATTCTTACAGCAGCATTTTGGATTGTTTGTAACTCTTTCAAAAGTGATTGACTGGTAGACCCATACATTATTGAACCGTAATCGATTTTAGATCTAATAAGGCTTTTATATACTGTCAATAAGATATCTTGATCACATCCCCAATTCTTAGTAGATATAACTTTCATTATGTTCAAATATTGTAGACAAGACGTTTTAAGATAATAAATATGTTGCTTAAAATTTAAATGTTCGTCAAAATTAATTCCAAGGAATTTGATACAATCAACATCTTTTATTTTTGTATTAAAGATTGTAAGCTCTGGACTACTAACATTGCGTTTTCTGGTGAAATGGATACACTTACTTTTGTTGGAACAAAATTTCATTCCAGGTTTCATTGACCATTTTTCTAATGCAGAAATAGTATCTTGTAAGGTTTGTTTAATTATTTCTATGTTTCTTCCTTTACAATAAATTATGAGATCATCCGCGTATAGCCTACTCTTTACTGATGGAGAATCGTTTTCCAAAATACTGTTAATAGCAGTAAGAAAAAGAGTAACACTAATCGATGATCCATAAGGGATTCTATTTCCCTGTATTATTGTTTTAGAAATGAAATCATCTACTTTTACTTGGAAGCTTCGGTCTTTTAAAAAGGTAGTGGAAAGTTTAGCATATTTCCTTGTATACCTAATTTCTGTAAAGTTTTAATTATTCCATGGCGCCAAACTAGATCAAATGCTCTGATTATATCAAAAAATACCGCTATGCAGCTTTGATTATTTGCTAGCGCTTCATGTATGTCAGACTCGAGGTAAACTAAGTTGTCTAGAGTTGATCTATCTTTACGAAATCCACTTTGTTTGTGAGATAAAGCACATCTTTGCTCAAGTATCTAAATAAGACGTTACCGTTAAGACCGGTTAATTAATTTTTCGAGCACTTTGCTCATTGCACTTCCTAATGATACTGGACGGTAGGAGTTTGTGTCTGAACATGGTTTACCAGGTTTAATAATAGATATTGTGTAAACATTATTTCAAGTATGTGGAAACACTCTTTCAAGCCATATTTTGTTATATATCTTTAGTAAATAGGCAAATCCATTTTTTGGTAATTAGGAATATCATCTGGACCAGGACTAGGGTTTTAATGGAACTTATAGATTCAGTTAACTCTTCCTATAGTATAGGTGCGTTAATTGGTAGGTTATCGCTTTTATCATAATTAAATTCCTGTAATTCTTCTTTGGTTTTAAATTGTAAAAACTCTTGAGAGAAATTTTCGTTACTTGAATATGACTCGTAGGATGAAGCTAATACATTGGCTATTCCAGATCTACATGTATGAATTTTGTTATTATATTCTAAAAATCTTATTGATGAGTTTGTGTGGCGTCCTGAAATTTTTTAAATTTGTTTCCACACTATTGCTGCTGGGGTAGAACTGTTTATTGTTGATAAAATTTTTTTCCACGTTTCCGTTTTTGTTTCTTTTACCACTTTTCTACTAATAGCCCTTAACCTCTTATATTATAGAAGATTTCCTTGTATTTTTTGTTTTTTGTATTTATTGAATGCTCTGTGAGTCTTTTTTTATAGTATCCTGACAGTAATTGTTCCACCATGGTACTACAATACGATTTCTTACTATATTCTTTTTTCCGATGATATGATCTGCTGCGGAAAGTATGACCAAGAAAAGTCGCTTATATTGTCATGTGGGGATGCATCGGAAAAAGAATTCAATTAATTCTCCACAAATTGTGTAAACGGTTCATTTTTATAAAGTCGTCTTTTTATCTCGTGATTTTGGTCACCCCGTATAAATAATACTAAAATATAAATGATGTATCCTCGATATATTTTTGACTTGTCTACTAACCGTGGCATTTTCTTTCTATTCATTTCAATTTTACTCAAAAGGTCTCCAAACATCAATTTCCGTAAATATGACAGCAAGAGATGTAAGAAATTTTTTATTCGTCAAATACAACAGTGCTCAACAATTGATAAGGATCGAAGTAATATTTTAATAATTTAATATAATTAAAGTAATATAAATACCTCGACTTTATTATCAATTTTAAACGAAATAAAATAAATTTTCCCATTATAGCCATTTTACTAGGGTCAGCAAAAAGTTGAATATTAAAGTCGTCTATTTTCATTTATTCAGTCATCATACTAGGATCTCAACAAACTTTTAAAATATTTGAAATGATAATTGTGATCCTTATCAATTGTTGAGCACTATATTACGACGACGTCCGAATATATTCTGGAACAGTCATTAGGGCAAATCAGTGAAAGTTAGTGCAAAATTGCAAGTGCTCCGTGTGTAAGGGAGTGTTAAGTTCGAAGCAAGCTCTGCCACGTTAAGGCCGACGATGAACTAACAACGCTGCAGCGTTTACTTCCATTTGATTACCATTGTTCGTAAGAGAACGGTAAGAGCCAATGCTGAAATCTACTGGTTAATCCGAGTTTAGGTATTTATAGACCATTACCTGGCCCATGGATCTTGTTATGTATATCTTCGGCTGACTACAAGATTTGTCAACATCTGGTGTTTAAAATATGGTTGTATAAATTAACCAAGACATTTGTCCTCCCCCTGTATTCCTACGATCCCTATTGGTACCGCTCGGGTATGCATCCCGATAAGGCACAAGAGCGTAAGTCGTTGAAAAGAAAAGACGCAACACTCCGCTAGTGCATCGATGCATTCAGATTGAAGTCGTTTTGTTTTTTGTTTTTTATGGTAGTGAATCTTGGTAATTAGCGGTACGGTAAGTTTACCTAGTTTTACCTAACCTTTGTATTGTTTTTGATTGTTTATTGCAACCATTGAAATTTTGATATTATTTGATATTTGCACCTATGAGTGAAAGTTCATTTACCTTGCCAGAGCTATCGAAGGAATAGTTCCTATTAATTTAATTACTATTAATTCGAGCTACTACTAACTATTAATTAAAGCTATTAAATTCGAGGCTCGAGAATAATTTATGACCTTTTAAAGTGGACCATATGGGACTTTCTAAAAGGAGATTATAGTAGTTTTAATAAAGTATCGAATTTCAAATCATTAATTTCGGGCATTTCGGGGTTTTAAACCCCATTCTTGTACATTTTCGTTTGTATATTATTGGAATTCATTAGAGATTTGCAATGAGGAAGTTAGAAGAGAAAAATAAAAAGCTCAAATATTTTTAAGAAAGACTGCTTTAAATGACATCCAGGTAATTTTCGATTTGGGTTTTAAATCGCTATCCGATAGTTCGAAACGACCTTTATTTAAAATTAGGGTAGGAGAATTAGATTTAATTCGCGAAGAATTCTTAAAACATCACACAAATATTATTGGTAATATTCTTGCTGTACCAGACGCGGATACGAAGGTTGAAGGAAAATGTTCGGGAATTATTTTTGGAACAATTTTATAAAATAAAACTATTTAGTGCGGAATTATTTGAGCCACAATATGAAACTCCAGAACCGTTTAGATCGGTAGTAGTTCCAAAATCTAATAATCGCTTGCCTAAAATAGAACTGCCTAAATTTAACGGTGATTTTAAGGAGTTTAGTTCATTTTTAGATTTATATAATTCGGTTGTACATAATAACGCAGGCCTATAGTTTATTTTTATAAACGAGAGAGTAATTAGCATAATTTTAACTGGTACCTTCGACCACTCCATGGGCGTGCTCAAGATTAACTGAAAAATTACTTTGAATAATTGTAAAAAAAAAATGAATTATTTCAGTGTTATAAAGTGTTATGTGTATGTAAACAAAAGTGACCTCTTTTATCACACACTATATTAGAACTGACTGGCCTACATTAAAAAGGGTTTTAAAAAATTTACATTTTTTTTAATTTTTAAAAATTACAAAAGAGAAAAAGAGTTTTTAAAACCGTCTAAGGTATGTTAAATAGATGAATAAAAATATTAATATAAAACTTACAGCTACTTGTTACAAATCCAAATCAGATTCAGAAGATGAACTTTCAGAACCAAGATTTATAATAACTGGCTCGATCATTTTATCAGTAATATTGTCCAGCTTCCACATTTTTTCCTCTTCTTTAATAGTGTGATTTACTGCCTTTTCCCAGTTTTCAGGTTTTACATTATTTACGGCCTCCAAAAACAACTGTTTAACATCATGAATTTTAAAAGTGGTATTTTTTCTTGAAACTTTACTCTTTATTTGCGCCCATACCAGTTCAATCGGGTTTAATTCACAATGATATGGTGGGGATCTAAGTACTGTCATTCCACGATTTTTGGCAATTTCATCAATTTCGTATTTTTTAAATTTTTCTTTATGAAGGGCACACAACGAATAAAGTTCCTTTCTCATAGATCCGGGATGGTACGTAATATTTTTTGAACTCAGCCAATTCTGCAAGTCTTTTTTTTAACCACTTGGTTGTGGGCAGTCCTTCTATAAGTCTGGAGTAATAACTTGCATTATCCATTACTATTACACAGTTCTTAGGAAGAAGATCTATCATTTGTTCGAACCATTCTTGAAAGACATCAGCGTTCATGTCTTCATGGTAGTTACCGGTACGAGTTGATTCAAAAGTTAATAAACCACCTTCAACAAAACCGTCTGAACTGCCAATGTGTACTATTATCAGCCTGCGTCCCTTTCCTGATGGTGGGTTTAAACCAGTAGATAAGTTATTTACAAAAGAGTGCCTTTGACTTGTAACAGTTTCATCCTGCCAAAATTTATTTGGTGTATGACCCTCGTTGATCCATGTTTCATCAAGATAAAATATTTTTTTTTTTTTGGTTTCTCATTTCCTTTATGGTTCTTAGAGAATGTCTTCTCCATATGACAATATCGCATCTTTTTAATAAAATAGACTTTCTGGGATTCTTTTTCCAGCGGAAGCCTATTTCTTTTAAAAGTTTCCATAACGTACTTCGACTCATTTCTGGGTAATCCTTATCATCTCGAACTGAGACAAGAACTTTATCCAATGTTGGAAATTCTTATCTAAAGAAGAATTCATGCACTTTCCGTCGAAGTCCTTCTTTAAAATGATATTCTATTTGAAATTTTGGTTTCCCTGGAGCATTACGTGGCATTTGAAAACTACCACATTTCTCTTCTTTAATAACTCTGTAAATCGTAGATTTCCCAACACCAAGTGTACTGCTAACTAACTCAACGGTCTCATCAACACTTTCACATAAACGTTTGTCTGTAAATGATTTAAAACAATTAAATATTAATGTTTTTTCATTAACTGTTAAAGGACCAATTTTTCGGCGTTTATACGGCACTTCCAAATTTTCCATAACACTAGTATACACAATAAACTGCACCTTGCAACTGAAGTACCTACTTTTAGTGAACTGTTAAGAATTTTGAATACGCCACTTCGGACCTTCCTACAAAATGGAAAAACCCACTATCACATTTTCTGTGGAATAAGTTTAGAAGGTAATTATCTAGTCAATTACTGTCGTAGATTCCTGGAATTAAAGAATTAAATGTTTAATTGTTCAAACCCTTACTTCGTGGAATGCACTAATTTCAGATAAAATAAAACGTTTTATTTTATCTAAAGAATTAAACTTTATTTTGCAAATAGGTAGGTACTTATTAAACTTTTATTAACCTGTACCTGTTAACCTCCATCACTCCGACACTGGCAACCTTATTTAGGGATTAGTAACCCTCACAACTATTGTATTTTATTCTGCTCCAACCTTTATACCTGGTGGTCATACTCAAATTAAAATTGTTTTCCTATATACTTCTGTAAACTTGTTGACAAATATCTGTTTTTCATTGAGTCACCCGTATCAACAGTTTAGGGATTTGCATACATAATTTATTATTTTATTACTCTCTCATACATAAAAATACACTATAGCAGACGTAGAAAAGTTTAAGTATTTGAAAGGATGTTTAGAAGGGACTCCACTTAGTTTGATTCGTAATTTGTCAATAAATAGCGATAATTATCAAATTGCTTACAATCTAATTGTTAAACGCTACACAAATGTTCGTCGTTGTGCGACCTCGCATTGGAATGCGATCATGGGCGTGCAGAAAATATCGGTAGTGAATTCGAAAAATCTGGCTAAATTAGTAGACACGTTTTTAGAAAATTTAGCCGCATTGAAAACATTAGGCCTTCCGACAGAACATTGGGACTTTATTATGTTTAATTTACTTTTGTCGAAACTAGACGCGGATTCAGTAAAGTTATTTGAGTTAGAAAATAAATCGAATAAAATCCCGTCATTTCAAAAATTGGTAGTTTATTGAAACTCAGTATATTGCTTACGATAATTTGAATAGTAGCGTTAGCGAATCGAAGAAATCGTCGCGGGCCCCAACTTATATGGAGCCAAAGTGTAATTATAAACATTCTAATAAGTCAAGGTATAATCGTAGTTCATCCTTTGTTACAAATTCGTCGTCAATAAGCTGTGCTTTATGTAAAAAAGTAATTTTCTAAACCAGTGCTCGTTGTTTTTGAAAAATCTCCAAAAGAGAGATACCAATTTTGTAAAGAATCTTCCTCGTGTTTTAGATGTCTTAATCAGGCTAATCATTCTGCCAAGTCGTGCCCAAAGGCCTTTAAATGTAGTAAATGTAATAGTCACCTTCATAATAGTTTGTTGCACTTCGATAGAAATCGTTCCAATAGTCAGTCGTCCACAGAAAATACTAATAATCCAGGGGCATCGGGAGTCGAACAGAATTCGCTTGAAATATCACATTGTGCTGCTAGTTTTGTAGGGAGGAAAAACGAAACAAAAAAGGAAATCTTGCTCGGCACCGTTTTAGTTCATGCAATTGATAGTAAGGGGTGTAAAGAGCCCTTAAGATGTCTTCTAGATTCGGGCTCAATGAGTTCGTTCATTAGTCGAAAAGCTGCTAGTAGACTAGGCTGGCCTAAAACTCCTTGTTTATTTGAAGTTACCGGACTCAATTCGATGCAAACGAAACCGAATCAAGGTCAAATAAGTTTTTCTATCCAACCTCGTCATCAGGAGTCATCGATATTTCACTTGGAAGCTATTATTACAGATCGGGTTTGCTCGGATTTGCCTAGCACCAAAATTGACATATCGACGTTCAATTATATTAAAAATTTAAAGTTAGCCGATCCCGAATTTAACTGTAGTCAATCTATTGATTTGTTAATTGGTTGTAGCATATTTTCGAAGGTGTTATTAGAAGGTAAAATTGAAGGTAAAGCGGGACAACCTGATGCCCTAAATACCGTTTTTGGATATATTTTGTTAGGACCTACTAGCACACCTAACCTTTCGTCGAGTTCGCTTGTTTGTCTTTAAAATATTGAAGACCCACTAGATTCTTCATTATCGAAATTTTGGGAACTGGAAAACATACCGGAAAAGCCAGTTTCAGAACCAGAAGACGCTCTGTGCGAAAAAATTTATCGGGAAACACATAATCGGGACGTCTCAGGTAAATGTGTTGTGTCTTTGCCTTTTCGTGAATCGCCGCCTTGTTTGCAAGATAGCTATGATACTGCTTTAAATAGACTGCTATCATTAGAACGGCGCTTATCTCGTCAACCAAGTTTGAAAAAAGGATATTCTTTTCATATGCAGGAGTATCTTGATATAGGTCATATGCAGTTAGTCCCTAATGCCGAAAAGAAAAGGGGAAAGTATTATATTCCACATCATTGCGTTGTGAAACCAGATAGTGTTTCAAATAAAATTTGGGTTGTGTATAATGCGTCTCAGAGAAGTCCCAGTCTTGGCAAATCTTTGAACGATTATTTACTGGTCGGTCCTAAGTTACAACAGAACATAGTCTCGCTTTTGCTAAATTTTAGACTTAATCGTTTTGCGCTGTTCGCGGACATTCGTCAGATGTATCGCAATATTTTAATCGCTCCTGAACACATGGATTATAAACGCGTGTTATGGAGATTTTCTAGCCTTGAGGAAATTCAGGAATATCGTTTATTAACTATTAATTTTGGAATAGTATCTTCGCCGTATCTCGCTTTAAGAACCCTTCAACAATTAGCATTAGACGAAGGCTCTCGTTTTCCTAAAGCCGTCTCGCTTATTCGTCATGCTTCGTTTATTGATGATTTTGTTTTGGTGCTTCGACTCTCGAAGAAGCACAAACTTTAGTTGACGAATTAGTCACTTTGTTAAAGTTAGGAGGCTTTGAGATACGGTTCGAATGAACCCAAGTTGTTGTCGCAATTTCCTGAATCCCATATTAATCCTCATTCCATTCATTTTGATCCAGAAGAAAATGGTCCTTTATTAAAAATCCTTGGTTTGAAGTAGATTGCACAGTCTGACGTCTTTCAATTTTCAGTCAAATTGCAAGAAGTCCCTTGTACCAAAAGATCGTTTTTGTCCGAATTAGCTCGAATTTATGATCCTTGTGGTTACCTAACACCTATTACGTTTTTCATTAAACATTTAATCCAACAACTTTGGGCAGCCGATCTTAAATGGGATGATCGCCCTCATTAGGAAATAATTCGTGTATGGGAACAAAATGAGAGCGAATTATCTCTTATTTCGCAGTTCAAAATTCCTCGTTATTCCCAAAAAGGGATATGCTTGTGTCGTTTATATTCGTAGTATTGATGCTCGTAACCTAGTTCAAGTCAATTTACTGTGTGCCAAATCGAAAGTAGCTCCTATAAAACAGATTACTATACCTCGATTAGAATTGTTAGCTGCTGTTCATTTGGTAAAACTTATGTCGTTTGTGTTAGAGTCGTGGAAGCATATAATATTTCAAAATGTGTATGCTTGGTTAGATTCTCAAATCGTATGGCACTGGATTAAAAGTTCCCCCTCGAGATTCAAAACTTTCGTCGCAAATCGCATTTCGTATATCCAGTCCTATAGTCAAAATTATGCTTGGCATTATATCGAATCTCAAAATAATGCAGCCGATGCGCCTTCGCGAGGCATGCTACCGGCCGCTTTTCTATCAAAATTAGACTGGTTAACAGGTCCTTCGCTTTTGTATAACATTCCATTAAATTTTCCAAAGGTTCCTCCCTCATTGCAGAAAAAATCCTCTTTGGAAGAGATACAGAAAGGTTTAGTATTTGTTTCCACTCATGAGGAACATTTTTTGTCTTGTTTGCTGAAAAATAAATCGTCTTTTACCTCGATTCAAAGAATTTTGGCTTGTATGTTACGATTCGCGCACAACTCTCGTTATAAACGTTAGAAACGGTCAGGACCCTTGACTTTCGTAGAATTAGAAGACTCGTTGATTATTCTTGTCAGATTTACACAGGAAAAGTATTTTGAAGAACATCTTCAATCAAATTTTTTTCCAAAACCATTTCGTAAGTTGGGAGTATTTTTGGATGACAGCACTCAGTGTTTAAGAGTAGGTGGTCATCTATCTCAGTCTTCGTTATCGTATGAAGCAAAACACCCATTTTTACCAAAAAAATCTCGCCTTACTACTCTTCTAGTTCATTATCATCATAAGAAGTATTTACATGCTGGATTTAAGAGTACTCAATTTTTGGTTAGTCAAAGGTTTTGGATAATGTCTTCTAAACAAGCGATTAATTCAGTATTGTCCAAATGTATTAGATATTGGAAACAATCTCCCAAAAACTTACAACCCCCTATGGGTAATTTGCCTAAATTTCGTCTTGGTGCCATTAAACCCTTTTCGATTTAAGTTAGATTATGGTGGACCGTTTTCGATAACCATGTCTCGTTACAGGAGAGTTAGAACTCAAAAGGCCTATTTGTGTCTATTTGTATGTTGCGCTACAAAGGCTTTACATCTTGAATTAGCAAGTGATTTGACCGCGGAAGCTTTTTTGGCCGCTTTACAACGTTTTGTTGCTCGGAGAGGTCGAGTATCGCAAGTATTTTGTGATAATGGCACTAAATTTCATAGTGCTTATTGACAGCTTAATAGCTTTATGGAGAGTGCTCTCGATAAGAAAACCGTCTTAAATTCACGCCCTCTCATCTCATTAACCAATGATGTTGAAGATCTCAATGCTTTGACCCCAGGACATTTCCTGACTCTTGAACCCTTGACCTCTTTGTCTGTGCCTGATTTTTCGAAGGTATCCTTCAATCGTTTGTCCAGATGGCAGTTGTTACAGCGCATCCATAGAGACTTTTGGGCTCGATGGCGAAAGGAATATTTGCACACCTTGCAACAAAGGTCCAAATGGTTAGATCCTAGTTTTGTACCTAAAATCGGTACCTTAGTTGTTTTAAAGGAGGATAATTTTTCTCCGTGTAAGTGGCCTCTCGCGCGTCTTGTTGAATTACATGAGGGTAGAGACGGTGTAGCTCGAGTGGCTACCGTGCGTACGATCACCGGAACCTTAAAACGGCCTCTTGTCCGAATCTGTCCCGTGCCGATAGATGAAGATTAGATGGTCAGCATTTTTTACTGATTTTGTTTTGTTCGGCTTTTATAAATAGATACACGACGAAACCACTATTTTAAATTTAATTTTTTTATTTAGTTTAAGTTTTAAATATTTGTTTAAGATTTGTATAGGAATTGTTTGTATTAATTATCGTTTTGGTTGTTGTAAGTAATGATATTATTTAGAATTCGTTTTGTTTTTTAAAGACCTTATGGCCTTTAAAGGGGGGAGAATGTTTAAAATATGGTTGTATAAATTAATCAAGACATTTGTTCTCCTTCTGTATTCCTACGATCCCTATTGGTACCGCTTGGGTATGCATCCTGATAAGACACAAGAGCGTAAGTCGTTGAAAAAAAAAGACGCAACCCTCCACTAGTGCATCGATGCATTCATATTGAAGTCGTTTGGTTTTTTGTTTTTTATGGTAGTGAATCTTGGTAATTAGCGGTACGGTAAGTTCACCTAGTTTTACCTAATCTTTGTATTGTTTTTGATTGTTTATTGCAACCATTGAAATTTTGATATTATTTGTTATTTGCACCTATGTGTGAAAGTTCATTTATCTTGCCAGAGCTATCGAAGGAATAGTTCCTATTAATTTAATTACTATTAATTCGTAATAGTACATTATTTGTTAACCCCCACATCTGGGTTTTAGATATATTTATTTTCAAAAAATTTATACAGACGTAAAACACTTCAATTTGTATTTAGGTATAAAACGTTTAATTTTTTAAAAACTTTTTTAAAAGTGTCGTCCAAAATTTACAGGTGCATAACGGGACGTTTTTAATCTAATTCAGATCATCCTTAGTGCTTTCTTTTGTAATTAAAGCTAACACTAAAATAATAATCAAGATATGGTTTTACATGTTTAAAAATTTAAATTCTAATGCGACTCTAGGTCGATGACATTGGATAAAGATTTTAATACTTAAAGAGCAACATGTTTCTCTGCTCGACAAGAACCACGTGATCAAACACACAGGTTAATAATCTGTAAGCCAATCAATGGCAAGCAGCTACCTCTAGTCTTGATTAATGGCGACGCGTTCTGAACCAAATTAAAAATCCTTACTAAACAGAAAACCAACAACCCTTCTCATCTTGTGGTGAACAATCCCATTAACAACTAAGATTAACACAAGGCGGACACCTTAACAAAACACCTTAATCACCGTCGATGACCCATAACAAACATAACAGCGAAATAACAAGACGACTCGCCACCCCCTTCAATCCACAGGTACCACATAAACATCCGATCATGGTACCTATGGATCAACAAACTTTCGAACATTTCTGTCAAATTGGTAGATCAAATGAATCGGGACCTGACAACCTTGACAGGTACTGGGTGAAACAACTCTCACCGATGCCACACTCAGACTCTGCTACTTTCCATCCTCATGGAAAAAAGCCAACACAATTATGCTCCAGAAAAAAGGCGAACCCAGGACCGATCTACACTCTTATAGGCCGATTTCTCTATTAAACATCTTGGCTAAGGTGTTCGAGAGGATTCTTAAGGAGAGACTCGTAGACTTTACCACAGAACCTAATATCATCCCAACATTCCAATTCGGCTTTAGAGAAAGTCTAAACGACGACAAACTTTCACTAGGCATTTTTCTCGATGTTCAAAAAGCCTTTGACCAAGTCTGGCATGCTGGTCTGGAAAAGAAACTACTGAACATAGGCCTTCCTTTTCCAATCACGGTAAAAATGCTAGGTCATTTCTCAGCCTCTTTTACTCCCACAGCAGAAGTTCAACAAGGTTCAGTGTTGGTACCCTATACTATACATCATATACAACAGCGACTTCCCAAACCCACGATACACTCACACTCTCACTTTACTCTTTGCAGACGATACTGCCCTGGTAACAACAGCAAGAAGCACAAATTCACTACTTAGATTTGCTCAAAATCACCTTGACCTGGTCGACAGGTGGTGCGGGAGATGAAGAGTAACACTTAACTCTAATAAAACTCAAATGATTCTCTTTGGACACCCCAATCCTAGCAGATTTACTACATACAGTATTGCCGGAACAATCAACCTCAGACTCTGGGGCGACTGACTCCAACTCCGTAACCAGATTAAGTACCTCGGTATGGTTTTTACAGAAACACTTAACTGGGGGGTCGATCTGGCCGTAGCCTGTAACAAGGTTAGGAGCAGAGTCGGTTTAATCAATGCCCTCTGTGGTAAGTTCATACGGACACACCCACATACACTTATACAGACGTACAAGATATTTATCAGACCGGTGATTGAATATAGGTCTAATCTTTATATCTTATTCAACCACCGCCTCACACAAAAACTGCTGGGATTGTAACGGGGAATCCTGCGTGGACTAAACGACAAACGACATGACTACCCCTCCGCCCTCATTCATCAACTGACGAACATTCAGCCTATCAAGGAGAGGCTCTCCTCTTTAAACAGGAGTTATACAATCAAAACCATTCGTGGCCAAAACTTTAGAGCCCAAAATATCATCAAAACTACCTGTCCTTCGGCAACGTATTCAACAATCTCACTAAACGCAAACTCCCATTCCCACCCACCAAATTGTTGACCCTTGTTAGCAACAAACTCCCCGATGAATACATTGATATCCTGAAGACAACTCCACTCTATTACCGCCGTAATCACGAAATGCTCACATTTGCTAGACACGGAGGGATCGGTTTTCTGTGGTTTCCCGATTCCATTGTACAATTATACCTGTCTATTGTCGACGACCGATTAATCGCCACCAGCCACCGCTGCTACGAAGCTTACCACACCGGTGAGCCCAATAGCAGCGACAAAAGGCAACACCAATAAAAATCAAACAAGGTCCTGAAGAGGTGTTTCACCTATAACAGGACAACAAAATCATCAACTAAGAGAATAAACAAATAGCAAAAAACCAACGAGACAATGATAGAAGCCAAGGGACAGTCATTCACGGCCTCTGGTAGAGTATCATACACTCTTAAGGGGACTCCTGTTTGGGCACTGTCTCATAGTACCATTTGAGACTCTGCGACTCTGCCTTTTGGTTTTCATTAAATGATGTTTTTATTTGTACATATAAGAAATCAAACAAGTCTTTATGAAGACTTGTTGACCTACCTAAACAATGATAAGTGCGAGAGATACTTACTATGCAACACACAAAGCCCCTTTGCAGAGCGTACGAAGAGACAAATTTAGAAGTCTAGTCCCCCTTGAGACGACATGGCGCCCAACCAGTTTCGAACCCATTTAGACGCTGCTACACAGAAGCCAACACTGCTGAGTCACCGTATGCTGGATCCAAGACGACAGAGGTTAGAATAAAAATACAACACTTTGTCATCGAGGTCCTCAGCAGACCTGATGACTTCAGTGTACCAGATGCCTCTTAGACGAGCCGGTCTTCTTTTAAGCTTGAAGTCCTGAATGTTACGGAGATCCCAGAGTAGCTACAGTCCCTACCTGGCCTACCACTATGTGGTCCGCGTCACCACGGAGGCCCAGCATACTTGCCTACGAAACACCATGGATAATTCAAAAGGGAACCTAATTGTCGAGAAAAAGACAAAGCTGCCGAGAGAGCTGGTATACTGATTAAGGACGGAAATGATGTTACCACCACCTTCTCTTGAAGTTTTGTGAAGTGGTGTGCTCTGTATTCGAACATTTTGGACTTATTCCATATAGATATTCTACTTGTAATTGCATCGTTTTTTATACTTACATTTAATCTTTTACTTGTATTCTATATTTTCTGAATAAAATTTACCCAGCCACAGAATTTTCCAAAAGAGGAGAGAGTACCTCAGTTGCCCCGCCTTACTTAATTTCCCATTGGTCATTTGGCTTCAAAACTATGTGTAAATCACCTGAGACTCTGCGGCTGCCTCTTGTTCTTCATCAAATCGTGTTTTTATTTTACTCATATAAACTATTAAGAGATTAAGCTGTCTTTTCAAGGCTTGCTGGTTTAATACATCACCCGATAATATCGTCCTACCTAAATAAGGACAAGTGCGAGGAATAATTCGTATGCTACACACGAAACCCCTTTGAGCATGCGTATGGGACGATTAGTCAATTTTAGAAGACGTAGCTCCCCGAGACGACAATAGTCTTAATATAGCAGATTCTGTCTCATCTTATTTAAATCTCCAACTATCATTGTGGAATCAGTTTTCCAATTATCATTTCTCAGACTTAATTACCTATAATTTTGATATTATATTATAGTATGATACTAAAATTTTATACTAAAGACTTGTTTAATAAAGTTTAATATTAAAAAATTAATACAATGTAAAATAAATTAATAATCAAGGGCACATATAAGAGCAACTCCTCTCTTTATCCAGTGTGATTGGGGTTTTCTGCTTGGTATTTCAATGGTTAGGACATAATTAGTGGAATGGCCAGTGGTTGAAAGGACACCAGCTCGGGTTAAGGTTTTGTATACTGGACATTGATATACGCCAGAAGGAAGCTCGTGATTTTCTTCGGGTTTAAGCCAAACTACTGGCATCTCTAAAAAGCCAAATATATTGATTAGAAGAATGTGTTTTTGAAATACAAACAATATTTCACTGTTATCATGATCAATAACTCTCATATCGAATGAATTATAGGCAGAAGCTTTGTTTTTGTTGGCCATTGTATTACACTTAACTGGTCTGGTTAAATATAAATATTGTATGCATTAATTAAATTATAGAGTTCTTTTCACAGTGCATCATTATTCTATAGATTTAGTCTTAGGATTGGATATCTTAGGATATCCTAAGATTGTCATCAGATAAACATCGTAGGAATAATATATAAAAAATATATCTAACTGGTAAGCTGGTTTTGTATGTTTTCAATAAAATTGATAGTGTGTAAAATAGTTTAATAATTAAGCTAAGTATACTTTCGACATAATAAATGTCATCATCAGAGCTATCCTAAAATAACGTTAAGTTAAGTAAATTTTTTATATAAAATACAATGATAGAAAAAACTTACGTCAATTAGGTAATAAATACTTCATAGAAGGACAATTGTGCACAAACGACATATTAAAATTCAAAGATCGGGCTCTGTAGGCCACAGATCTTGGGTCTAACCCTTATACATATGTATAATTCACATTTAAAAAGTTTTTATAAAAACATGGTTACCACATACAGTAACGACAACAGCTGTCTTTGACTTACATTTTTGAAGTAAAATGAAAATGAAATAGGAAGCTCGGATATACGGAAATAAATCCTAGAGCGACCTCTGTATTTAAATTATTAATTAAAATTGAAAATGTCTAAAATGACGTCTGAAGGTTAATGATTATTAATTTTAGCTACTGTAGAATTTTAAATTTTAAATATTTTAAATTGATTAGTTAACGTGAAGATTTAAATATACATTTATCAAAATTATCAAAAAACAAAACTTTAAAGTTTGACCAAATAGAAGAAAGTAGATGAAAACCAACCAAGGAGAAGTATCATTTGCTAAGTTAAGAGTTCAACAGCTATTCTTGATTATCGATATTATTAATAAAATAAATAATGAAGAAGAAAATATCAAACATTCTCTATGTAGATGAAATCAATGAAAGAAAGTATAAGAAATTCTCTCTTTTTAAAATCTCTTTTTTAAAAATAAAGGTCAATGCTTGATCAAATGATGGTTAATTTTATACTAAGTGTATTATTAAAGAAACTTCTTAAAGATTGGATCAAACTTACAATTTAAATTAATTTGAGTGTTGACACAATTCTGAGGATTCCTTTTCATTTCTCTACTGATTTCAAGATCTTCTAGTAAATTCATTTTTATATAATTATTATTGGGTATACTGTGTAGGATCTTACTATCTCTATGAGGACTAAAGCCATGCTTTGAAGCATGTATATGATTCCCAAAACTAGATTTATCAATCTTAGACAGATGTTCTTTGATGCGTATATCCAAAGGTCGCATTGTTCTACCCACATAGGTCACCGGGCATTCACCACAGGATAATTTATAAATACCACTTTTTGACGATTTGTTAATTTTGTCTTTAGTGTGGGAAAAAATAGATTTGATATTTTCTTTAACTTTGAAAGAAAGTTTTAGATTAGGGATGTTTTTTAAGATTCTAGCTATATTGTCTGAGGGATAACCTAAGTACGATATTGATCGATAAATAACTGTCGAGTTAGAAATGTTATGGACAGTGTTGTATGTTAGTGATCTATTCCTTTTATTCCTTAATTTGTTGAGTATGTTATCAACCAAAGTAGGGGTGTAACCTGAGTGTAATCAAAGACAGCTGTTGTCGTTACTGTATGTGGTAACCATGTTTTTATAAAAACTTTTTAAATGTGAATTATACATATGTATAAGGGTTAGACCCAAGATCTGTGGCCTACAGAGCCCGATCTTTGAATTTTAATATGTCGTTTGTGCACAATTGTCCTTCTATGAAGTATTTATTACCTAATTGACGTAAGTTTTTTCTATCATTGTATTTTATATAAAAAATTTACTTAACTTAACGTTATTTTAGGATAGCTCTGATGATGACATTTATTATGTCGAAAGTATACTTAGCTTAATTATTAAACTATTTTACACACTATCAATTTTATTGAAAACATACAAAACCAGCTTACCAGTTAGACTTATTTAGAAGTGTGTACAAGTCTTACGGTCTTTTTCTTTTCAATTTAAAAAATATATGGCTTGAAGATAAATGCTAGAAAAACTAAATGCAATGCAATAAGAACAAACGCACTTTTAAGAATATAACTGCAAGTAGATGGTGCTCCAATGGATCAAGTGGAAACATTTAAATACTTGGGAATGATGATGAATGACCAATGGAATTCTCAACAAGAAATAAAATGCCGTACCGAACAAGCAAGACAAGCTTTTATCAAATTTAAACCGCTACTATGTAACCGCAATCTTTCCTTCAATCTCTGCTACAGGATGGTTAAATGCTATGTATGGTCCAAATTGTTATATATACGGCATTAAAAAATGGACGATAAGAGTACCTTCCAATAATAAGTTGGAGGCCTTCGAAATGTGGATGTTGCGAAGAATGTTCCGTATACCATGGACAGATAGGGTGAGAAACGAGGAAGTCTTAAAAAAGGCAAATACTTACTGGGAGAGAACTAATATATATATATATATATATATATATATATATATATATATATATATACAAATAACACAGTTTGTTAGGGTTGCAGTCAGAAAATTGGCCGGAATGTTAAAAAAAAACACTCTTTTGACTTTTTTCTCGAGCTTTCGGAATGGTTTTATTCCTTTTTCAAGACACTGTAATAAGACAAATATGTAAATATTTAAAAAATATCACAATTCTTCAGTGTAACTTACTAGTCGTTGAGATTATTTATATAAGCATGGACACTCAACATTTATAACACACATTAAAATATACAATTATGGACAGAATACATTATAAAATTTTTAAAATTTATTGTAAAAATAGTAAAACTTGGTTGATGACATGTTTTACTGGTGTATATTAACTCATAAAGAGAATGGAAAGTAAAAACACTGTAATTAATATGTAATTAGGTGTAATTGATGTTATCTTTCTTTTCAAGAAATACTAGAGGTCTTTCTTAGGTGACTATACTTTTTAAAGCTGTCTTAATCGTATGCAACATATTATACTTAGAGGTGTAATTTATGCACAGGTAAATATTTATTTTATTTTTGGTGTTTTTCTAGTAAATAACAATAAATGTTGCTTAATTTGTTTATGTCAGACCTTTTGTTGATGCAAGATGTGCTAGATTTTATGAAGCACATTTCCAAAAAAAAACACGTTTTGAAAGGTTCTTTTCTTTTGCCAAAATACAGGAATCATCGAAATTGAATTCATGTTTCAGAGTTAGTGCATGTTCTGTCAATGCACATGCATTGATTTTTTTGGTTTTTATATCACTACGATGTTATATCACCCTGCTGTGAAAATTACGAGATGATTCTCCTATGTAAATTTTATTACAATTAGTACAAGGTATAGAATAAACAACATTCGATGACTCCTGCATTATGAAAGGATCTTTTGTTTTTGTGTAAAGCTTCGATACTGTTTTCACATTTTTGATTGTAATTTTTAAGCCACTAACATTTTTAAAGATGTTCATTAGCTTAGGTGTCAGAAATGGAATGTAGGGTAGGCAACCATAAGTTATTTTAGATGTTAATATTGATGCGTTATATGTCAATGTCATTTGTCGGATCTCATTGTTATGAAAATTTTGGTTGACAGAAACTTGTGAAGGAAAAGGAGAACCGAAAATGAGTTTATTTAACAGTCCTATGGGACAAGAATTCTCTTGTAGAATGGATCTCAACTTTTTTAGTCCCTTGTCCCTGAATTCTATGTGTGACACGTTGATAACCCTAGTTTTTAAAGCCAAAACCAAATTTGTTCCAATTCATATGACGTTTGTCGATTTCCATAAAGCATTCCATTGCATCGAATTATGGGCAGTACTTGAATCTCTAGAAAATGCACGTATAGATTCAAGATACACTAACATAATTAAAAACATATATGAAAATGCAACAATGCAGATAAAGCAGGACGAAAGCAAAGAAACTAATCCCATGAGACTACAACGGGGAGTAAGATAAGGAGACACCATCTCTCCCAAACTATTCACTTTTGCTCGAGAAGACATTTTTAAGAAACTGTATACACTTCCTATAAACTATAAACACCTCCATTTCTGTAAACTTAAAGAAAAAGGTGTATAACACATGCATACTGCCAGTTTGTACCTACGACTTGGAGACAGTAGCCCTTACCAAAAACGCAAACAACGCAAAGAGCAATGGAACGAATCTTACTTGGAATATCACTGAGAGACAAGATTAGAAACACCGAGATAAGACGTAGAACGCAGATTAGGGATATTGTGGAAGAAATTACAAAAATGGAATGGCGCTGGGCAGGTCACGTAGCCCGATATCATAACAACAGGTGGACATGGAGAATTCTAGAATGAAGACCAAGGACAACAACAAGAAGCATGGAAAGACCTCAAAAAAGATGGGGATTTAACATTCAGTTTTGTCTTTACTTTTTGTATGTTTGATCTTTTTTTTTTGGTGTAACTTTAATGTTTTATTTATGTAAACATTATTTATATTTTATTTCATTATTTATAATACCAAATTATACTAGCCTATTTTTAATACCATAAAAGCGGATAAGAACTTTAACCGAAATCTACGTACCTGTATACAACTCTTTAGGATTAGATTCATCTAGAATATCAATATTGGCATTCCATCTTGCCCCTTCGAGGTATAAACCATAAATTGAACAACCATCTTTTGGTCTCTTCTTAGGAAAATGGTCCAATATCTAAAATTAAAAGAAACGATTGATATTTGTTACTTTCTTTGTATAAACTTATTTTAAGTCTTTATTATCTAACCATTCTGTATCTTCCGATTTCTATATATGAGTTGCCTATAGTAAAATTCATTAAGCGGTGCAGGAAAATATAAACACTAAATCGTGTCCGAACCGGTATGAACCGCCGATAACATCGCCAGGCGAAATAAAGATGGACATTCCGGTTAGTTTCTAAATATTTTTGACGAACTGTTACTTGCATTTATGCATAAAATATTCATTAATTTTATAAATCGGAGTATTTTTTCACTTACTTTGTATTCAGTGATAACATTAATTTATTTACTATGCAATAAACACGAATATTTGAGAAAAGAAAAAAAATAATAAAGTATCATAATTATACTGTTACTTATCGGAACGAGTAGACTCATTTGGAACATCTTTAACAATTATCTGTTAAATTTATGGTTGTTTATATGCCCTGCACCGCTTAATGGAATAAGGTATAGTATCAAAATCGCCAAAACGCCATTTTTCCAGTTTTGAGATATGTACTCTCCTGGATTCTTCTCATTAATACCTATCGACTGGTAGTAACGTTCAGTATTCAAACAGCCAAAATTTTGCATAAAAAACATTACAAAGGTTGCCTTCCGTTTGAAAGTAACCTTTACTTTGGGAGATTTATGTATCAAAACAACCAATGTTTTAAAAAAGCAAACCAGGAGACATTTTTTAAAAAGGTATGTCATTAATTAAATCACGCATACCGGGGACAAAAATAAATTGATTGAATTCAACTTATTCGACACTCGACAAAAGTGTACACAAAAAAAGTTACAGCCCTTTGAAGTTACAAAATAAAAATTGTTTTGTTGCATTATATCCTTATTAACTTGACATTTGTAATAAAAATGGACACCTTACTTTCTTGTTCTAAAAGCATTTTTCATACAAAAGAAACAACAACATCTAAGCGCACAGAAAAATTTTAAGGGATGTGCAGCCCTACCCTAAATCCCCCCAAACTTTTGAGTACGTTCAAATAAAATGAATTTTGTGGCATCATTAGTTTAACATAATATTTTTAAAACTTTTTTGCTTCTTATCACTTTTTCGAAAAACTAGTTTTTTCCTAGTTGGCCATAAAATTACAATTAGTTTCTACGGATACAATAATTACAGTCGATCCGCCGGATCTTTGCACATCGTCATTATTCTTATTATAGGAAATAAATCAAAACATGAGACTCAAACGTATGTCGGCTATAAGAATTATTATAAAAATTAGAAAATGGCTAATATTACAATTGACGTTTTTATACTTCTTTTTTATTTCATTTATTAAATTTGGAAAACTGGGTACGTATACATTTATGAACGTGATTTTCCAATTTTTGGAAACCTATAGGTTGTCCAATAACATCTACAGTAAATAAATATTTAAACCATAGTTATCAGAAATTAAAGTATTTTTATTGAATATAAGCAAATATATGGTGCTGACATATCGTCAGATGATGTTCCTGTTGTTGGTAAATATCGGTTTAGATTTAAGAAGGTTACAAAAAAGAATAGTAACAAAAATGCGATATGAGAAGACTAAAATGTAAGTAAACAAAAGCGACGTTTTTAAAGATCAGAGAAGAATATCTAATATAATTAAAAAGAAAAAGAACAGTCAGATGAATGACAAGATACTGCAACTCATGGAAAAAAGAAAAAAATCAAAGAACAACAAAAGAATGTACAATAATATTCACAGACAAATAAGAACACAAATACGAAAGGCCAAAGAAAATTGGTTAAAATCACAGTGTGAAGAAATATATTCATTGGAAGAAAAACACGATACGTTTTAAAATGCATAAACAAGCAGCTAATCTTTAGAAATTAAATACAGCTAACAAACTGCGAAATCAACAGAGAAACATCGTCACAGATAAAAATCAAGAAATTTGCATATGGACAAGTGTCGTCTTCGGAATTAGTTAGCATAGGAATAAATGATACGATAATTGCAACTTGGTGCATTTCCTATAGTTACTAATATGCTATGATCTAACATTGCGCAATATTGCACAATATTGCGATGTTAGTCCGAAACGCTCTTTTTTGGGCATTGTCTTGAAAAAGATAATGCCTGAAGGTTTATTTACTTGTGGATAAATAAAACACAGAACTCTGAGAAAGAAAAAAACTCAGCTTCAGAGTCTTAGAAAAATAAACTCACTGGCATACTCTAAAAATAAAAACCTTTAAAAATATTTCATATTGTCCGTTGACGTAGTTTTAGCTATATTTAAATGATTAATGTCAATTTAGAGGTTAAAAAAATATATTATTCGTTATTAGCTAATACATGAATTCTAACCTTAATAAATTGAACACGAAGGTACGGGTTAGTCGTTATAACAACTGTTTGTTCAAAAATATGTATATTTAAAGTATGAAAAAGGATTGATTATTTAAATCAAACGAAAATAATTTATAAAAATATTACAAACTCTGTCAAAACAAAATTTCCAATTGTCATGTCAATTGTCAGTAGACGAATCAATCAGCGATCATTGTTCTATGGCTGTCTTTGTTCAATGTATTGTGTTGTGTATGGACAGGCGGTTTAAGTAGAGTAGGAAAGAGACGTAGCATAAAAAATATACCGTGAATAATGTCATGCATGTGCAAAGATCCGGCGGACCGACTGTACATCAATAGTTCCATAAATAATAGTCAATAATTTAAAGCTTTCATTTATTGTGCGAATAAGATTAATGTTAAAAATTTTGATATTACAATTGCCTAGACATTTCAGGAAATGTCAGCTTTGCATTTAACTTTGGGTAAGTTGGATCAGATTAAATTATGATTTCCATAAGCTAACGGGAATATCGTAGGTGAATGTCAAGGAAATAGTGCAGCAGCCGCAAGGCATTATGCAGTAAAACACCCCAATTGAAATACACCTGATAGACGATTATTTCTGACCATTGATCGTTGTTTACGGAAAACGGATACATTCCAACCGCAAGTTGCTAGCAATAGTGGTCGTCCACTAACGGATGCAACTGATGAAGATATTTTAGAAATCATGAAGTAGTCCCTGTAACAAGTACAAGGGTAATAGCTGCTCAATTAAATGTTCCTTTCGTAAGGGTTTAGAAGCGTTTGAAGGATCAGTTGTTTCAACTCTTTCATCACTTAACAACGGTTTAAAAGTTATTGGTGGAAGATTATCCTAAAAGGATTGGATTTTGCGATTGGTTGTTAATGAAAAACACTTGAAATGTGAATTTTATTAGAAATATTCCGTTTACCGACGAGGCTACCTTCAGTAGAAATGGAGTAAGAAACTACCATAACAAGCACATTTGGGCCGACGAAAATCCTAACACCAAAAAAACGACTCATCACCAAAGGACTTTCAAAGTTAATGTTTGGGCATGAATTGTGGATAACAATCTAATAAGCCCTGTATTTCTTCCCAACAATTTAAATGGTGATAATTATTTGCAGTTATTGGCAACGGTTTACAAGAGTATTTGGAAGAAGTGAATATTGCAGTAAGGTAAAATACACCGCGCTCCAAAATTAACGCATAATTTTAAAATTCTTATTTTGAGTTATAATGAAAAATATTTTTGTTTGTTCTTTTCTGCTTTATGGTTGTTTTAGAATATCTTAATAAAAAACTTTTATTTTTTTACAAAAAATGTATTGAAATTAACAATATATCATAAATCTAAACATCTAAACAAACAACTGATCTAAACAAACCAACATTATAAATTAATGACGAAATTGAAATTTTTAAAGTTGAATAAAATACTAGTACCGTGTACTAGTATCGAGTATTGCCTCCTCTGGTAGTTATTACTGCTTGACAACGATCTCTCATACTGAGAATAATCGTTCGATTTCTTCTTGATCAATTTGATCCCAAATTTCAACCAACCGCAAAAACAGCTCACCTAATGTATTTGGTGCATTAGGTAGTTGTCGTAGTCGTCTGCCTATGATGTCCCAAACATGTTCTATTGGGTTGAGGTGAGGACTTCTTGCAGGCCAATCCATGGCAGGAATTCCAACCTCCTGACGATACTGCTGCACAATTCTTGCCGTGTATGGCCTGACATTATCTTGCATAAGCATGAAATTATCCCCAATAAATGGTGCAAATGGCATGGCATGCTCTTCTAAATTGTCAGTTATATACCTCTGCGATGTAAGCCGACCGCGATCTATTCTAACTAATTCCACACGAGCCTCTAAATTAATCCCACCCCACACCATTAACAAGCCGCTGCCATACTGTACAGTCCCTGCGGCGTTTCACTGTGCTTAGTGTTCCCCAGGCCTTCTGCACACTCGGTTTCTCCTGTCATCAGAAAAAAGACAGTACCCGGATTCATCGGTGAACAATATTCTTCCCCAATCGTCATTATTCCAATCAACATGTTCACACGCAAAATGCAATCTTTGTCTTCTACGATCTCTGGTCAACAATGGGCCAATTGGTGCCCTTCCAGGGTGTAGGTCGTTTTCTGCAAGTCTTCTTCTAATCGTATTTTGGCTGATTCTAAAGTTATAACGATCCAAAAAATTCATTTTGTAGAAAAGTACTGATAACAAATCTTTGTCTCAGTGTACGAAGTGTCAAAACCGGTCTTGATTAGAAGTTGTAACCCTTCTACGGCCTTGACCGGGTCTTCCCAAGTTAATTCCAGTAACAGAAAAACGTGTTAACACTCTTGAAATGGTTGACTGGGTGACGTTAAAACGTTCAGCGAGTTTTACTTGAGTGTATCCTTTTTCGCGAAGAGTAACGATTCTAAAACAGTCACTTTCTGACAAATTTCGATTTTCTTGCTGCTAGTGGTTCATTTCAAAGAAAAACACTTAATAAACTTGAAAAACCCCCTTAAACGTTCAGCACAACGTAATCCAACTCAACTAAATTCGAAATAAGATGCAGCACAATTGGCATGTTTTTAATTTTTTTGCAAAAAATGGTAAAAACATCAGCGTTTTTTACCGTTCTTTCGATAAATTTTACAATATACCGGGGGTAACAATAATATATTAGCACCAAAATCGAAACGTTAAAATTATTTGATTTACCAGGGTTTTTAAAATTATGCGTTAATTTTGGAGTGCAGTGTATGTGGTTTCTACAAGATGGCGCTCCACCGCATTACAGTAATGACGTCCAGGAATACTTTTGCAGGAAATGTCCTGGTCGGTGGCTTGGAAGGGGTCGTGACGCACCTATTTCCACCTCATGGACTCTTGCTTTGGGGCTTTATGAAAGAGAAAGTGTATTCTGTAACAATATAAGACGAACAACAATTGAAGCTGTAAATCAATTTCGTCAGAAATATATGATTTTTCAACGCATTAAGTTTTCCTTATTAAAACGATACCGAATGTGTATTGAAGAAAATGAGGATCATTTTTAACATTTATTGTAATATCATATTTATAGAGGTTATAGACATGTTTTGTAGTTGTTAATTCATTTAAGCCATTTATTTAGTTGCACGTAATTTGTTAAAGGTTAATGAAAAGGGCTATAACTCAATAAAAACTTTTTTTTTGGGAAAAGTGATAAAAGGTTTGTGTTTGGAAGGATTTATGGCAGCACACTCCCTTAAATTTTTTTCTGTGCGTTTAGATGTTGCTGTTTCTTTTTTATGAAAAAGCTTTCAGAACAAGAAAGTAACGTGAAATTTTTATTACAAAATGTCATTCGGAAACATTCAACTTCGATACTGAATTAGAAAAGAATATAAAAAAAAAACAGTAGTTTAAAACAACTTTTTTAATATACAATTATGCTCAATATTTACTCGCTTGAAAATTGTCCGTAGATTAGGCCTACTGGAGATATCACGTTAAAAGACGTGGTATCTCGCCTAGTGGAGATCACGCCTCCAAACTCTACCTCATGGCATTGATTATAAACCACTACTTAGAGAGCTCACCTCGTGGTAACCGAAAGACGTATCAAAAACTAGATGGCGTTACTCGAAAACCGTATCCAGACTCTCATTCTCTCTCTGACTTGCGAGGAGATAGGAGTGGTGTCAGGGCCGAACTTACCCTATAAGTGTATTATCTGTGTGAAGTGTTGTGACAAGTTATAGCGAAATTTTATAAAAAAAGGACATTTTTATTTTATTTTATTTTGAAAAGAATTAACATTCAAATATACTTATTTACTTTGTTTTGAAATATGATCTAATTAGTGATGTTTTAAACTTTCTAATCCTGTCCGTTTATCAGCTTTTACCTATTGTTCCTAGGCAGATGGCCCTCATCTATTTATGTATTGGAAATTTCCTGTCATTTTATCAAGATATGTACTTACTTTATTCATTTTTAACGTTGGTAATTTGTGGTATTTTGTTAAAGTCAAAATCGATTGCATTTGGTACTCACCACTACTTGCTTTTAAAACCTCGATGACGTAATTCCAGAAAGTCCTCAGAAATTTTTTAAATGTAAAAAGTATGCGATCGAACAGTAGATCATAGTGATTTTAGTTCACCTCTATACAATTTCTTATTTTGCACAGAATATAATTGAATTCTATATTGCCATTTCTAGATAAATTGTCAATTTATTGTAGTACAATGTTACTATTAGAACAAAATTTATATCCTATTCTTGTCGAAGTTCCTTCTCCTATCGAAGGTTGGTCATCACCACAGCTATCCGTACTTTATTGGCGGCTGCTCTGAAAAGATCTATTGAGCTGCAACTATATCACTCTCTTAAGTTTCTCAGCCATTAAATTCTTTTTCTACCTATGGATCTTTTACCCTTAATTTTACATTGCATTTTAAGCTTTTCGCACCTTCGGTAATGTGACCTAGCTTTCTTGTGTTGATGTTCTTTATCACCTTGCAATCCTTTTGTAACATTGTAACCTTAACACTTTTGCATTTGTAACTCGTTAGATCCAGGTATTTTCAAAATTCCTCTATAGCACCACATCTCAAATGCTTCCAACTTCTGTATATTGTCTACTTTTAGCGTATATCTTTCCATTCCATGTATCAAAGTCGGAAACACGTAGCATCTTAATGCGCTTATCCTCAGCTCTAGAGGAAGATCTCCATTTTGTTCTAAAGCTATTTTCTTGTGGTATTATTGCAATTAACTAGTCTTGATGGGAAATAAGCTACAATTTTACTGAAAAATGATTTTATTAACGTTTTTGACAACGACGCTTAAATCGGGCGTCGTTGTCAAAATACAAAAATTATTAATGAATTAAACAAAAATGATGCTGCTTAGTAAAAAAAAATTCTTATAATAATTTATTTAATCTCTCATTTATATCGGCAATTCAGACATATATTATACATTTTAAAGTAGATAATGAAATATTGGCAATGACATTGCCAATATTTACAAGTTGCGTTCCTGGGACGACTTGTTGAAAGATAGTTAATTCGATTATATGAAATCTACAACAAATCAAGAATATCCGCCACAAAAAAATCATAACATGTTATATGTTTTTAAGTAGACAACCACATGCAATGGTGGCAGTAAAATTCTCGCGCTAGAATATAAATATAGTCCCAGGAACGCAACTCATAAATATTGGCAATATCATTTTAAAGTCTTCTACTTTAAAATGTATAATATATGTCTGAATTGCCAATATAAATGAGTCTGATTAAATAAATTATTGGAAGAATTTTTTTACTAAGCAACAACAGTTTTGTTTAATTCATTAATAATTTTTGTATTTTGACAACGACACCCGATTTGGGCGTCGAAACGTTAATAAAACCATTTTTTAGTAAAATTGTGGCTCATTTCCCATCAAAACTAGATAAGATCTCGATCAACAAACATTTTTTTCATTTTTATAAATGATTGTCTTGCAATTTCAATGCGTGTCCTGATTTCTCTAATAAATACCTTGGTCATTGTTTTTATTTTATTATTATAATGATCTGTAAGTTTCATTTGTTTAAAGGACTTATTTTTTAACAATTTCCATTTAATTTTGAAAAAAAAATGATTTTTTTCAAAATAACTTAAAATTTATTAGTGACACCAAAAATCACAAAGGGTACAAAAACGTAGGTTTTGCTTTTCTGAATATTTTGGTCATAACTTGCATACTCTTGATGCAAGAAACTTAACAAAAATAAACCTTTTTAAAACACTTTAAAGTTGTAATGAGTTTTCGTCGAAAACTGCTTCAGTTTTTTATTATTTCACGTTGAAATATTCAACATGGAATTTAACGAATGAGAACCCATTTTTCAATAACTCGATAAGAAGTATTGACATAGTGAAAAACCTCTATAAAACCAAAGTTGCTTAGAATTACTGATTTTAGGCACTTCCGAACTTATCTTAAACATATATTTTTTCACTCCCGATAAGGGGTGATACTGATCCATAGGGCAGAAGCATAATCTTTTTTCCTTTGACATCCTAGCTAGGCGTAAGCCAAATTTCATGTCAATCCAAGCGATTCTTTAAACTTTGAGGTTTTGCAATATTTTACCGTGAGTGAATGGACTAAATCTGGAAATAAATTCTGTATATTAGCTTGAAATATTTTAGTTTGCATCAATTCTGGAAATTAATTTGTTTGAAAAGTTACAAAAAAGTAATTTACATGAGATGTAATTTATCACTGCTAATTTTATTATGTATTTTATATTTTGTTATTTTTTTGTATTGTGTTGATAAATAAATAATTTTTAGAAAACCCTTACTGTTTTCATTAATCAATTTTTAGCGTTTTTTCTGAAGTAAAATCTTAATTTCATAACGTAGATTACAAGCACGTTAAAATTACTTGTGAAAATGCTGAATGCCATCCTTATATCGTCCTCTAATGCACTAGAGAATTTCCGGACCAGGGAACTGAAATTTATTTTTCAATATTGGCAAAGATTTCAATGAATGTCGCCACCATACAGTCAGGTAGTACTTAGGCGTGAGGGGCAAAGAGGTGTAAGTGGGCGGAGTTTAACACTGAATTCGTTTTTACCTTAGAGTGAGGTATCTAGGTAGTAGTTTATAATCAATGCTCATGGGTAGCGAGAATAGGGCAAATTTTTAGTATGTATTTAGATTTCATCTAATTATGATATGCGAGATACAGTATTTTACTTGCATCTATAGCTATGTGCAGTTGTTACATAACGTTGCCAAGGATGACCCGTGTCAATATAATTTGATAATGTGTTTCAAGTATTTGTATAGTCAATAAAGTTTTTTAGTATATTACCTCAAATGAGAAATTGATGGTATCTATAGAGACAACATATTTTCTCGCATAATTCTGTAATGTTCCTGTAAGAAACGCTTGAGGGAAATAGAAACCAGATATCCAAAATACAGGTGGTATTCCTTCGCGATTCCACTTATTTAGAAACTCTATTCTGGCCTTCAAATCAGCTACCCATGCTCCTAAAAGTAACAATCATCAATTAAAAACTATTTTCTATAACTAGTAAATAAATGAAGCTGTTTTACTTTCCAATCATAATAAAAAGTTGACTTTTATTGAGAACCATCACTGTATTGGTCTATCATATTAAAATCTTAAAAGTTTGTGTTGACAATAAATATTTGATTTAAGAGATTAAACATTTTGGATAAGAATACTGCTCAAAGAAACAATACAGCCTTGGAACCGGATTGATACTATGAAGACGATAACAGCAAGAAATAGGGACAAGCGAAATATATCTAACACCTAGATGAGAATTACTACTTGGAAGATCAGATCACTCAACTCTAGGCACCAAGAAACAACCCAGGTGCTGAAAGAGAAAGAAATAGACATTTGTGCTATACAGGCAACAAAAAAGAAAGTAAAAAGACAATCAAAATTAGATGAATAGGTACATACTAATCTATAGTGGAGTAGCAAAACAAAACAGGGCTAAAGAAGGTGTAGACTTACTAATACACCAAAGGTACCAAAATCACATCAAAGAGTATTAATATATATCAGAAATGATTCTAACAGCAAACATAAAAATGGAAAAGGAAAACCTGGACATCATCGGAGTATATGACCCAGAAAATAAAAAGCCTCAAACAATAGGGGAAACTTTTTATGACCAATTACAACAAGTAGTAGATCAAGTCAGAAAAAAGATAATAATATTGGAGGATTTTAACACTTCAATAGGCAATAAAGTAATAGCCGGAATTAAGCAAAAACATAACGAGAATGTTAAAAACGAAAATGGAGAACTGATGATCAACTTCTGCACGAATAGCGAACTTGGAATGAACAACTCATTTTTTGACCACAAAGACCAACAGAAATATACATTTAACAGCCGTGGACAAAGATCTATAGTATATTATGTTATAACCAACAGAGGTATAAATTCATCGAAAATAATCGACGTAAGATGCCTCAACTCAGCAGATGTAGATAGCAACCTTATTTTCGAATGTTTTTGCATTTAATTTGTGTGCTATAGTTAACAAGGTCGACTTTAACCAGCTTTGGGGAATATTTCCTTCTTCTTCTTTGGGTGCCGTGTCCGTATTCAGACGTTGGCCGTCATCATGTTTACAATTTCCTGAAACCTTTCTCTGTCGACTGCTGCGCGAAATAATTCTTCTACTGTGAAACCACACCATTGTCTAATATTACGCAGCCATGAAAGTTTCTTTCGACCAATCCATCTCTTTCCTTCCACTTTTCCTTGTATTATAAGGCGAAGTAAATGGTATTTGGGTCCTCTAATTATATGGCCGAAGTATTCTGTTTTTCTCCTCTTTATGATGTTTATGAGCAGACGTTCTGAGTTGATCATTTGAAGAACATCTTCATTGGAAGTGTGCGAAACCCACGATATCTTTAGGATTCGTCTATAGCACCACATTTCGAATGCTTCTAACTTGTTTAGCATTGTGGTTTTTAACGTCCATGTCTCACAACCATACAATAGGATCGACCACACATAACATTTCAGGACCTTCTTACGAATGTTCATTGACAGGTTTCTGTTGCATAAAACTGGTTTCCAGGTCATAAAAACCTTACGTGATATTTCGATCCTGGATATTATCTCTTCATCAGAGTCACAATTTACATTTAACCAGCTGCCAAGGTATTTGAAATGATTTACCCTTTCTATCTCTTCTCCATTAAGAGAAAGCAGACCTTGATCTATATGGATCTTTCCAACTGCCATCCACTTTGTCTTTGAAATGTTGATTTTTAGGCCTCTCCGATAACTTGCTTCACTGACTAGATTTAGTAATGTTTGGAGATCTTGTAAACTTTCTGCAAGAATGGCTGTATCGTCAGCGTATCTAATATTGTTGATTACTTCTCCACCTAGTCTTACTCCCTCTTGTCTGTCATCCAAAGCCTCCCTAAAGATTTCTTCAGAGTACAGATTAAAAAGAGTGGGTGACAAAACACAACCCTGCCGTACTCCACGTTTGATGGGTATTTTTTTAGTGGGACTGTCTTCAATTTGGATAGAGGCTACTTGATTGTAATATAAGTATTTCAGCAGTCTTATATCATAGTGGTCAAGTCCTGCTGCCCGTAGGCAGTCGAAAAGTGTATTGCGTTGGACTTTGTCGAACGCCTTCGAAATTTACAACTTTTTTGTAATAGAACGCGCATACAGAATAGTGCCTCTCTAGTTCCTAGACCGTTTCTAAATCCAAATTGCTTATCACCCATCTTACTTTCGCATATAAGGAATACTTGGTTTTGTATAATTCGTAAGAGTATCTTCAGTGTGTGACTCATCAAACTGAGTAGTCTAAAATCGCTGCATTTGGTGGGCCTGCTTTTCTTTGGTAATGTTATAAACAGTGACTCTAACCAATGATCTGGTATTTTTCCTTCGTTGTAAATTTTGTTGAAGAAAGTGGTTAAGCAGGCAATGCTTTCCTCATCCAAAAGTTTAAGTAGTTCGGCAGGGATTTGATCTGGTCCAGGTGCTTTATTGTTTTTGGCTTGCTGTATTGCCTTTTCGACTACCGAATTCAGTATATTGGGACCACTGTCCAACTGGTTGTCATAGGCAGTATTTGGAGCATTTTCCCTAGAAGCATCGTCAAAAAGGTCAGTAATGTATCTCTCCCATTCTTTGCACTGTTGTTCGTGATCACACATTTTTCCGTCCGTGCTTTTAAGTATGTGAGCATTTTTCTGTTTTCTAATTCCGGCAGTATATTTAAGTTTCTTATGCAGGTTGAAGCTGTCATGCTTTTTTTGGAGGTCTTCTATTTCTTTACATAAATTCTCAAGCCAGGATTCTTTGGCTTGCTTAATTTTTCTTTTTATGCGTTTATTAATTTCACGATATTCGATAATATTTCTATTTTTGTGTTGCCGTCGAACTTCCATCAGATCTAGAATTTCTTGTGTCATCCACTCATTTTTTGCCAACATGGTAGGTGTTTTCAAAGACTCTTGTACGTTCTCTAAAATCAAGTTTTGAACGGCATACCAGCATTCGTTAATGGTTCTGTTTTCGTTTGGTATATTTGATATTCTGTGTATTTTACTATTTATTTGCTGTGTTATGTGTTCGCGCGTTTGAGGGTTTTTCAGGGGGTCGAGATATATCTTACAAGGCTTAGTTGGCTTTGTTAATTTCTTCAATTTAATTTGTATTTTGGAGCAGAGTAAATTGTGATTTGAGTTTATGTCAGCGCCGGGGTAAGTTTTTACATCTTTAATATTGTTTCGAAATCGGTGGTTTATTAGGATGTAATCTATTTGATTCCGTACTATTCTGCCTTGATGTCCATCTTGAGGGGATTTCCACGTGTAAAGACGCCTTTCTGGAAGTTGAAACAAGGTATTTGTAATGGCGAAGTCATTTTCTTGGCAGAATTCTATTAGCCGTTCACCTCTTTGATTTCTCTCTCCCAAGCCAAACTTTCCGGTGATGCCCTTCGTCATCCTCTGTCCAACTTTAGCGTTAAAGTCACCCATAATTATTATTTCTTCGTGTTTCTTTGTTATTTTTAGCACTTCTTCTATTTGATGGTAGAATTCTTCAATATTCTGCTCATCTGCGTCAGCAGTGGGAGCATAAACTTGGATGATATTTATATTTACAGGTTTAGCATTCAGCTGTATTAAAATTACTCTGTCTGATATTGGGATGAAGTTAGTGACATACTTATTAATATGCTGTTTGATAATTATTGCTACTCCATTTCGATGCATATGGTCTTGATTTCCAGAAAAATAAACGGTGTAACCATTTGCACTGAAATTCCCTTTGTTTGGCCATCTTGTTTCACTCGCCCCCATGATAGTAATGTTTAATCTGTCCATTTCAGAGAGTAGATTTCTCAACTTACCGGCTTCATATAAGGTTGTTACATTCCATGTAGCCACTTTGTATGGATTCTTCATTTTCATCGTATGTCTAGTGATGTTTTCCTCACAGGGATTTCGCTGGCTAGCGACCTGGGAAGCCCTGTGGTTTGATTGTGTATTCCTTCCCCTGCAGGATCTTGAGTTCCGCAGCCCATGATCAGTAGTATTCGTTACACTCATTGATTCCATGATAACTTTACTAGGGATCATAATGGGGTGGTTTCCCGTTGCCTTTCCCATCGCAGTATCACAGCCGCTTAACTCATAATGTGAGTGACGCCTGTGAGTATCTGGAATAAACCTACAGGATTTTTACTTTCCACAGCCTTAATCCAGTAATGACATTACTGCTGCCTAATGTCATATATTTCCAGTTATATAACACTTAAGTTAGACAAATAAAAAGGGAATACTGGCAGAGCTTATTAAAACAGATGGAACACAACTTCTTCAGGACAAAGAAAAGAGATGAACAAACTAATAAAAACGAAACATATTCAGGAGGAAACATTAGTAGACTACTTTCGATCCCTATTTGCTAAAAGTGACGACAATGAACCACCAACACCAGAGGTGACAACAAACAAAGAAATAAATATTGAAGAGGAAGAGGTAAAGGAAGCATCAAGGAAATTAAAAAAAGAAAATCACCAGGAGAGGACAAAATCGCCGTTTCCTCCACGTGCTCGAATTATTTCCTGAATCCTCCTTCACCACCAATCAGCCAATCGCGTCCACTGCTGAACATAGGCCTCCCTCAGTTCTTTCCAGTGTTCTCTACACTGGGCCGCATGTAGCCAGTTTCCCGCTACACGTTTAATGTCATCGGTCCATCTAGTCGGTGGTCATCCTCGGCTTCTTTTATAATTTCTGGGCCTCCATTCCATAATACGTCTTGTCCACCGTCCATCTTGTGTTCTGGCTAAGTGCTCTGCCCAGTTCCACTTAAGCGTCGTGGTTCTTTCGATGACGTCTTGAACTCCTGATCTTCGCCTGATTTGTTGGTTTGTTATGTGGTCTCGAAGGCTCACGTTCAGCATTGCACGTTCCATGGCTCGTTATGTAACTCTAAGTTTATTCGCAGATTTTTGCGTGAGTGTTAAAGTCTCTGCTCCATAAGTTTGTACAGGTAAAACACAGTTGATTATAAACCTTTCGCTTGATACACATGGGAATTGAACTTTTTAGAATATGGCTTAATTTGCCAAATGCTGCCCATGTTAGACCTATTCGCCTCTGTATTTCATGTGTTTGATTGTCTCTGCTTATTTTGATTTCGTGTCCCAGATATTTGTAAGTGTCTGTTTGTTGTATGGTATTATTGTCAATAGTTATATTTCCACTCATTACGAGATTTGTTATAATTTTAGTTTTCTCAAAGTTTATCTTTAATCCTGCTCTTTCAGACAGACTTTTAAGCGAATGCATCATAGAAACTGTATCATGTAAGTTATCTGCGATTAATACAACATCATCTGCAAACCTTAGGTGATTTAATCTTTCTCCATCTATATTGATGCCCATATTTTGCCGTTGAGTACCCTTAAATATTGACTCTAGAGCTGCCGTGAACAATTTTGGTGAAATATTGTCTCCTTGTTTAACTCCTCGACCTAAGCTGAATCTTTCTGTGTCTTCGTGCAGTCGTATACTTGATGTAGCGTTCTGATAGATATTTTTGATTAGTGTCGTGTACTTGTAATCTATTCTGCTTTGATTTAGGGCTTCCAGTATTGTTTCAAACTCTACAAAATCAAAAGCCTTCTCGTAATCGACAAATGCAAGAACCAGTGGTATGTTGTACTCGATGCACTTTTCTATTAAGATCTTTATAGTATGCAAATGGTCATTTGTGCCATATCCTGCCCTGAAGCCTGCCTGTTCTTTGGGCTGATAGAAATCAAGTTTAGGTTTTAGCCTCTTTGTTAAGATTTTCATAAAGAGTTTGTACATATGTGTCAAGAGGCTGATGGGTCTATAATTTTCTAATTTAGTAATATCGCCTTTTTTGTGTAACAAGACTATTACCGCATTGTTCCAGTCTTTTGGAATCGTACCCGCATGTAAGCATTTAGTAAACAGTTCGCTTACTGATTTTAATAAAATTTCTCCACCTGCTTTTATTGCCTCGATAACGAGTCCATCATCACCAGGCGATCGATGGTTCTTCATTTCCTTTAAATCTGTTCTTACTTCTGACACAGTAATGGGTAAAAGTATTTCCGATCCCTGATTTATGAGAGTCTTTACTCGTGTCAGGAAATTGTCTTGTGGTCTTTGGCTGGTATAGAGGTCTTTATAAAATTCTCTAGTTAGTTTCAGAATATTTTGTTTATCTGTTGTTGCCTTTCCGTCTTTATCTCTCAGCTTGTATATTTCTTTTTTACTTTGCGTAAGTTTCCTTTTCATTATCTTTAAACCTTTGTTTTCTTTTACTGTTTGAGTAATTACATTAGTATTATATCTTCTTACATCTTTTCTAATTTCCGCTGAAATTCTTTTATTTAGTTTTTTATATTCTTCTTTTTTTCCCTTTTCGTTCTCGCTTAGGTTTCGTCGTATTTCCATGAGAGCCCTTGTATCTTTGCTAATCTTTTCACTATTTCAAGTTTCGGCTATATTTCTTCTCCTTGGCATGAGGAGAATCAAATGAGAAATGTCCTGTTGAAGAATAAATTCCCATTCCTCAAACAAGACTTCTTGTAACTGATTTAAGGTTAAAGGGGCAGGAATATGACTTCGTTTGCTTCATTTAAAAACTGTTGAGTGATTCTCGCACTGTTAGGCTTGGCATGCATCAGAACAAAGTAATTTTTAACAAAACCGGCGTAAGGCACAACAAAATCTTGGAGAATGTTATTAATGTACCTGACAGCTGTGATGGTGCCTCTCGGTACGATGTATAATTCTCTACGTTCCTCTAGATAAATTACAACCCACACTATAATTGAGCCCCTTGATAGCCTACCCTAGGACTGAAGGTACATTCAGCAAAACGCTCATGGGCTCTTCGCCAAATTCTTTAACGGCCATCTGGAGACTGCAAGGTAATCCTGGACTCATCGGTAAATAAAACGTTCTTCCAATGTAGTCCTCCAAAATAGTTTCTGGCAAACTGAAGCCACACAACTCGATGGCGCCTGAGAAGTTGTAGGCCTGTTGAAGGTCTGCGACTGCTTCAATTTGCTTCTACAAGTCTTCGTCTAATTGTTCGTTCACTTACATTAGTATTTTGGACGTACTGAAGTTGATTTCGGATTTGTACAGCCCTGGCACGACGATCTAGTAGACTTTGTAAGAGGATAAAGCGATCATCACGGGCACTAGTTCTTCGTAGAACCAGAACGGTTCCAGGTGGACTAGTGTAAGTTTTAGTTGCCAAGAAACGTTTTAAAATACAGTGCACAGTATTATTGGATATTTGATACTTTTGAGCAACATATCGCTCACCTCTTCCGTCTTAAAGCAACGCACAAAGGCAACCGCTGTTTCGGGATTTACGACCATAATTCTTGAGATTAAATCAACGCAAGCAACTTTACAGTGTGTTTGACACTTGATTTGACTTGACAGTTTGCTTACATCAACAAGAATAAAAGCATAACAAAAGAATACCAACAGCTACTTTTGCACTTTTAAAAATAATAACAATAGTGTATTCTTTATTTCTAATTTTTTTATGCATTCTTTCGGATAAGAACTTAATTCTTATTAGAAATTACTTAAAACAGTTTGTTTCTTTTGTGTTTAGGTTATTAAAATAATAAAAGTTTAAAGATAATTATAATTTTAAGATTTTATTTTAAAAATGCAAGTGCTCAGTTTTTCGTGCCAATGAGTGTAGACGAATAATACTTACCTAAAGGTTTCAAAGAAGGATATGCTTTACTAGCCCATATATCAGGGACCATGTTGCTGAATAAGCTCAATGACATCTTTTCTAGCGCTTCTGACATCACTACCAAACCTTTGAGTGCTTTCAAGAGATCGTTCAAACTCAGTTGTATAACAACCAATAGCTTGTTGTATCGTATAGCTTCTTGTATAATGACCGTATTCAATGATTCTTCATACAAGACGGGGTAACTAGGAAGAAAAAAATTGAATTTAAGCTTAAAAGCGCATTGTTTATTGTTTTTTGATAGTAGGTTTAAGGCTTATTATAATAAAATATATCTTTAGAATTTAACATCTGCACATATCAGACAAATAGTAAACGTATGTGGGCAAACTCGCTATATCCTCTGTTCAATTTTTCACAAGCGAAAAACCAAATTATATTTTTCGCAGTATTAATTATTATAATTCTTAACCTCAATATCAAAAATCACAATCAAGAACTACCTTTTAACCTCTGTGATTTATTTTCGTATCGAGTGGAAATGCCTTTCTGGTCTTTCTCTCTCGACTGAGGACTGCCGTTAGCAGCACTCTCTCTCTTATCTGGGTTCAACGCGAACGGACGTTTTCATACCTTCCTCTTGAAGCATGTTTGTGTACATTTTCTTAAGTATTCTGCTTAGAAAATTACTTTTACGCCGCCTATGTCCACGAACTTTGCTAGATTCGTTAGAAATAACCCTTAAGCAACGAGGGATTTGTCACTCCTGTTCGCAACAACCAAATGTATCACAGTGGTGTTCCTTTCTCTTATTATCTTTCGTTAGCTTCTTCCTCCTAACAAAGAAGTTCGTTCAAGCTGAGATATGGCTCTTCTATGAAATAACTTTCTCAGTTAGAAGAAAGTAGAAAAATATATGAACTAAGACCACACCGGACTTGTCAATTAAGTACTATTTTCGTTTGGCACTCTCCGGCAAATACTCCCCTTCTTTTTTATCCCTAGTAGGTCTGCATATCGAAAATTAAATTAATTTTCTTTGTGGTTCCTGTTGCATACGGTTGTGTTCATCAAACGGCGGTAACTGTAATTTCAATTCACCTTTATCCATATATTTTCATCAAGTGTTTCCAGTAAATTTTCTCTCTTGTCGTCGCAGACACATAATACCAGCTGTTTGCTGTTCCCTGTTGACGCATTTCTCTTTTGTACTTGAATCACCGACGTTACTTTAAAGCACTTTCGCTTGCTGCCAGATTTATATCCCATGGACTTTTCTACTTAGGGTTATTTGAAAAGTAAGGTATATGTAAACCTACCTAGCAATTTGGTAGATCTCAAACAGATAATTCGTAGTGAAATGCAGCAAATTACACCAGTGATGTTGTCAAACATAACCCAACAATTCATTGGGCGCCTTGGATACTGTCAATTAAACCAAGAGGCTCAATTTATCTGTTTATTTTTTAATATAATCAATATGTTTTAATATAATCAATGTGTTATTTACCGCACTTAATAATGCGTAATATCCGAAAATAAATTGCCTTTACTATATCATCTAAAAAACTAATAAAACAATAATTTACCGTTCGGTAATCTTATCCAAATCGAACAAATCAGGCATCTGCTCCAAAATTGAGCGAGCTGTATTGGCTGTTGTTTCTTCTTGACTAGCAGCTGCACCTCCAACTTGCTTCGGTTGCAGCAGTAATAATGTGGATAAGCAAGCGTAAGTTTGTGATTGCGCAAACGTAATGTCGGCGTTAGGATGAAGACCGAAAAGCTCGGGATCATCGTTAATAGGGAGTGTCTTTATGTAATCGATGTAGTCGACAAATAATGCATCTGTGCGAATCTAAAAATTAAATTATAGATTATTAGTATATAAGACTAGTTCCACAGGCTATAAAGTTTTGGCACAAGTTGCATAAAAACTTTTTAAGGAAATATGATAGGGAATATAGACCGCAGATTAATAACGACTTTTTTAAATTTTAACTAACTGGAACCACAGAGCGGGGTTTAAAGCGACAGTGATGCGTAATACATGATGCTGCTTTCCGTTAGCAACCCCAAGCCCCTCCTACTCAACCTTGAAAAAAGAAACCCTGCCATTTCTTTAACCTTTTTATGTATGTTGAATAGGTCGTATTTGTTCTGAAGATTCTCTATCTCTTTACATTTTTCCTCGTAGTAAGTTAGTTTTGTCTCTATTTTATTTTTTCTGATTTCATTGGTAATGATTTTGTAATTGTGACTGTCTTTGTTCTTGGCTTGTTTTCGTTGTTACGTCTCGGTAGCGCTCATTAAATGATACCAACCGGAAGGCGTAAGATTGCTACTAAACCAGAATATACATTGTTTATATAAAACTCGGTTTATTAAAAGTCGTTTCTGCTTTAAACCTATTTTTTTGTCTCCACGAGTATACATTAATTGTACAGAAGCTGAAACTTTTTCTGTTTTTAATTGCATTATAATATGGACTTATTATTATACTATGGCAGTATATCATCTGAAATTTTAGATAAATTGTAAATACCTGATGGTAGAATCCTTGTTGATCAAACACATAGTTTGGAACGATGACTTCTTTCTTGTAAAAATCAGCTAAAGTGTTCATCAAACATCTTCTATCCCAATCATCTGTAACTCTACCACCATAGTTAATTTCTCCTGCAGTATAGGTGAGCACTTTAAATGGTATTTCTGTGTATTCCAACAGAAACATATGTAATTGTGAAATGCAGATTTTAAGGTCACCGTCTAAAAAATAAAAAATATAGTTAAAATATTTTCTTTTATTATTAAGAGTACTTCATGAGTGTAACTGGGTATGGGAGGTGCAAGTTTGCAATAACAATGCTTAACAGATTATTTATTAAAATATTATGTGGCAAAATAAAGTAAAATGAAAATTTAAGCTCTAATAAATATGAAAAGCGTGATGGAGAAGTTTTAACTCTTTCTGTAGATTTGTTTGATTGAACATGACCTACACATAAACACAAACCATGCTCATTGAGCAAATCATACATAGCTGTGTGCTACAACAACAGTGAATATAGAGCTCCCAATCCCAAGTGTAATACTATCGTACCGTGTGGATTCATGATATAGGAGGAAAGTGTTTTTTCTCATGTTTTTTCTCAAAGTTTGTTGTGTCTCAAAGAACGAGCATATTTCGGGGGATTATAGCTTAAGCACTACTTAAGCACTACCTGTGTGGAAACATTTTATCCCATCTCGTTGAAACAGAAATAGTTAGTAAGACCAAAGGCTGATGAGATGGCTGAAAAGGCTAAGAATTGAGAGAATTTTCTAGTTAAGAAATAAAAACATAAGGAAAATTTTTGAGACAGAGACTTTGCTCCTACCTCAAATATTGAGCCAGAATATATTCGGAAAAAAACTGAGTGTGAGCAGCATCATTTATGTTTTTAAATAACATATATATATATATATATATATATATATATATATATATATATATATATATATATATATATATATATATATATAAGCGAGGTTCCTACAGCTTCTGTCGCTTCTCGCATTTCAACCGCCATCGTTCTCTATCCATCCATTCGTCTTCTTTGATGGCTCTATCTCTCATTAGGTGTCGTACATTTTCTTCCCAGGCAACTGAAGGTCTTTTCCTTTTTCTTATTCTTTGTGGTATGTAATTTAAAGCTTTCTTTGGCCATCTATCTTGATTAATTCGCTTCACGTGACCATACCACACTTGTTGTCTCGTTTCAATTATGTCTACACTGGAATATACAGTATTTGTTCTCCTTCTAATATCTTCACTTCTGATATGATCTTTTTTGGATACACCACACTATCTCCTTAGAAAATCCATTTCTACCACTTCTATTCTTTTTCTATCTTTTTTCGTGATCTGCCAAACTTCTGCCCCATAAGTCATAATAGGCTCTACCAAGGTTCGATAGATTGTCAATTTTGTTTCTTGTCTAATATCTTTAGACCATAGTAGAGAGTTTAGAATGTTAACCGCTTTTTTTTCTACTGCGTCCTGTTTTCGATGTCTCTTTTTTACATTTTAATTTGATTTTAAATAAAATACCATAACAAAAACCATTGTGGGACCATTGTTCAACCACGAGATACGACGGCCTACCAGTCCTCTCCTGCCAGATACTTTACCCTGCATAACGAGTTGAAAAATTCGATATTTTTCTTTGTTACGCATCACGTGGCCGAGGTACTTAATCTTACGTTGTTTCACTAAATTAAGCACTTGTTTTTCTTTTGTCATGATATTTTTAGTATCCTCTTGTAGATTCATATCCCAAAGGATTCAATCTGCTTTTCTGTGGCTTACGTCAGTGTCCAGGCTTCAACTCCATATAGTAACACTAAAAGAATGTAGCAACTCACTATCCGCATCTTGGTTCCCAAACTGAGATCATTGCAGCACAGCAAGGATCACAACTTGATAAATGCCATTTAAATTCTGAAACTAATCTCTTAAGCGTAGTCCCATTGTGAGTTAAGAGCAGTTCCGAGGTAAGTGAATCTGTAGACACTCTGGATCTCTTCGCTACCTGCCATTAGTGCCCCGGGATCTAAATTTGCACGGCTGACAACCATGAATTTAGTTTTCTTAAATTTAGGGTCTAGTTCCTATGTTACGCTTACAGTTCTCACTCGGTCTACTAAGACTTGTAGATTATTTAGGCTGGTTGCTAGTAACACAGTGTCATCAGCGTAGCGGATATTATTGATGTATTCACCGTTTACTCGGATTCCCATCTCTAGGTTTGTGAGGGCTTCAGTAAAAATTTAGTCCTCGCATAATCTTCACTTGGTCATTCAGCTGGTTTTCGACCTTGACTTGAGCACGCTGGTTCCAGTACAAATTCATGATGATACGACTGTCCTTCTCATTCAATCCTACTCTCTATAGGGCGGTGATTATCTTCTGGTGCTGACAACGGTTAAATGCCTTGGCGTAGTCAATAAAACCAATATAGACATCACAACTGACATCGCGGCATTGCTGAAGTAGGACTTCTAAGGTGAAAAGTGCTTTACGTGTACCCATGGAATTGCGGAATCCAAATTCAACGACATTTTCTTCGCCCTTCTTTTTTTTATTTCTATTTCGCATATAAAATTTACTTTACGTATGTAATTACATTTTTAACATCTGTTCTAGGATGGTGATGCGAGGAGTATTGTTGAAGACAGTGACGACAGTATCGTTGAAAAAATTACGTACCGCCGGCAGATTATGATGTGAATGCCCCTTTAATGTCAAGTAATTCAGAGGTAGACATTGACGACAATATTATAAATGTAAATTTATTACAAACTAAAAAATTGACCAGGAAATGATTAAGTGATTCTGAAAACTGAGAAAAAAAATATCAAGAAAAGAAAACGAAATTTGGGAGAAGAGTTTATCAATGTAGCAAACAAGAAAATTGAAAAAAGAAAAATGTTGACACTTGAAAAATGAAAAAATTGACAGGCAAAGACGCTTTATTGATTCACATATTTCTGAAATAACGCAGTATATAGAACTACAGATAAGGAATCGATCTAAAAATCTAAAATATACCTTCAGTATAAGAGTCCAAGATAAAGAAGTATTCCAAGTTTGTAAAACTTTTTTTAAGAATACATTAACCATCAACAATAGGACTATTTTACAACAATTAAAAAGAAAGATAAGCAATGCTGTTTATTAACTGATTAACGAGGGAGACATGGAAAACAAAAAAGGATCAAAGAAGAAGTACTTCAATGAATAAGAGACCACACCAATTCATTTCCGAGGAAGAAATCACATTACTGCTGATATCGGACAAACAAATAATATATAGATAGAAGTCTGAACATTTCTACTGTTTAGTCTTTATTAATTCTAATTTATTGTTTTTTATTATTTATCAAAGGTTCTATATTTATAACACTTACAACTTAATTTAAAGTTTATTTCAGATATTTCGGATAACGAACTTTTCTGCTCCAATTCCTAATTGTATCTGGATTTCTCCATGAATGTTGGCATTTTCACCCGTAGCAGTCCGTAGTCGCAACCTCGTTGGTAATAGTTTCTTACGGCTTATATATAACTGTTGGGTGTATAATGGTCCTGTTCGCTCCGGTATCCACCAACAACGTATGCTTTTTACCATTTATTTCTCCATCTACATATACACTATCTTCACGACATTTCAAAGAAGCTATTAGTATGAGAGGGTCTTTGGAAAAGTTCTGGGTCGAAGCTGCCCCCCTAAGACCGACCCGTTCTAGTTTTCCTGATGGTCTTATGGTCTTCGTTTTCTTGTGTGTCATGCTTTTCATCATTTTAACGAGCTAGTCTATTTTAAAGTTTGTCTTCATCTTCTTTTACGGTCCTAACTTTACTGTACCAGCTAGAAGCCTGCGTAGCTGACTCGTATTCGAGGACGGCGGATAAGACATCAACCAGCATCTTGTGACGAGCTAATTGCAGTGTTCTCTGCATTTCATGATCACGAAGACCATCAATAAACGTTTGAACGGCTAACTTTTCTATCATGTGTTCGGGAGCTGTTGGATAAGCATATCGTACTAATCTGGCAATATCTACATCATATTCTTGAAGAGCCTCATTTTCAGCTTTCAGCATAGCCTTAGTTAGAGTCCACGCTTCCACTCCATACAGCAGGACAGAAAAGATGTAGCAAGATGTCATTCGAGCTCTAAGGTCAATGCTAAGATCGTGACTGCAAAGTACGTTTCTCATTTTTACAAAGGCAGCTCGGGCTTGTTCTATTCGGCTTTTAATTTCTGCGGTTGAATCCCAGCTCTCATTGATATTACTGCCGAAATACACGAGTTTTTCTACTCTGTCCAGTGTGGCATCTCCGACTTTTATACCGTCTTCCTGTATATAATTTTGTTTGATAACTATCATATATTTAGTTTTCTTAACGTTGAGTTTTAATCCATACTGATCACAAGTCTGTTTTATTTTGTTCATTAGATTTTGAAGGTCTTTTTCGCAATTAGCAAGGACTAAGGTATCGTCGGCATATCTAATATTGTTAACGGTTACTCTATTCACAGTAATACCTTCGGTTGTCTCCATTAAGGCTTCCTTAAATATTTCCTCCGAATATAAATTAAAAAGTAAAGGCGACAATATACAGCGTTGTCTCACTTCTCTTTTTATATTTATTTCATCCGACAGTTCTTGTTCAACCTTTATTCTTGCCACTTGATGCCAGTATAGATATGTAATTATTCGTAGATCTTTATTGTAAAATCCAGCTGTTTCCAATATTTCTAGCATTTTGTTATGTCGAACTTTGTCAAAAGCCTTTTCAAAATCGACTGCACAAATGTACACATTTTGATTTATATCTCTGCATTTCTGTACTAGCATCTGTATACTAAACAAGACTTCTCTTGTACCCAAACCACTCCTAAACCCAAATTGAGTATTAAGTAAAGTGATTATGTAGAAACTATTTCTGTAGTTTTTGTATCAGATTTAGTGGCTTTTAACTTTATTGTTGATATTGTTTTTGGTTTTATAAAATCTATTTCTGTGTTTTCTGCCGTTGGTGCACCAAGTGGTGTCGATATTTCAGAATGAGAACGTTTCTGTATGGTAATATCTGTATGTAGTTTTTGGCAGTCCATTACTTCACAAGTGTTTTCCGCTTGATTCTGAACAGAGCGATTTTTGCTTTCAGCTATCGTATTGGAGGAAGGAATAGATTCTTGATCGGTTTGGGATGTAAGTATGGACGTATTTGACTGAATCGCCATATTGGTACATGTTGAGACTATATAACCAGATTGATGGCATAGATAATAGAATTGATTCAGGAATGACAAGATTGTCGACAGGTGTCTAGTACACCTGTCTACGGAAGCTTAGGACGTGACTATATTGAGGGTGGTGTTGGATTCCCACTCCTAAGAAAGACATCGGTAAAAGTAGATGAAAGCCCTTCTCAGCAATATATTTCTCGATGATGTGATGAGGAATAGTCAGACAACCATTGGACAACAGCAATCTATTAGCAGAAATGACTAACCTTCTCGTTCTAATGACATTATCTCCTAGTTTTATTCCTCCCTGATCTGTTAAAAAGGTGCCAACTACTTCTTTGCTGGAGAGGTAGATGCAGATTCTGCTATTAGAAATTCTTGATGAAAAGAGTACATTTTTGGGCTGTACGAGTGATCCTACTGCTGCAACGTAGTCTTCTAGTTTTAGTGCATCTACTATTGGAATAATAATTGCTTGCTACTTGGAAGATAATGTAGCTGCTTTCTGTTGAGTAAATGAAGAGTAAGATGGTGTTTGTTGATCGGGTAACATTACAGGACCCCTGTAGTCAGAAGTACCGGATATCGGATAAAATTGTTAAGTACTTTTTATTTTAATTTTCTTGTTACATTTAATTATGTTGTAATTTATTCGGACGACACTGTGTTAATTATGAAGTCTTTAACTTATTGAAGGTAAGCCAAAAAAAAACAAGTTATTGTTAAACACTTTTTAATTAACAAAACTGTATGACTGGATTGAAATTTGTAATTTTGATGAAACCGTAAATATTTTGATAAAAGTACTTACGGATAATTAAATCACTACTAATAACTAAACAACCGATCATGTTTCTTATAATTAATTTAAACATTTACTATAGGAAAACGATGAAAACCTTCGAGACCAAGTTTTAGGTGTACCCAATTAACTAAGTTCAGGACCACACTCCTCATCTACCTATATTTTTTTTGTAGTTTTTAAAAATCTAAACTATAAGCAAAAATGGTGAATAAAGAAATATACCACCAAGAAAGTTTTACAAATATAATGGGTAATAGCGGCGGGCGAACTTTCGACACCAAATTGTCTTTGTACCTGGGGTAATCGAAGGGTCAAATTTTATTATAGGAAATTTCGACACCGCGGCGTAAAGCAGGTAGGTAGGTAATTAGCGGCGATGGACATTTGCACCCAAGCAGGACAAGCGGGTTTTCCCAATATTTATTGTCACGGCGGGGGGCGTGGCACTTGTGTACTACGGATATTTAAAAAATGAGTTTGATAAAAAGTTCCCGTGGTCGAGATTTATTAGTGGTGGAGCATCATCCGTTCTCGAAACAGAAAGTGTTAAAAAGCGGCGAGATATTTTGGCGCTGCATCCAAAGAAACACTAAGTGTTCCGCAAAAGTGTTTACAATAGGCTGTGAGGACCTCACCATCACAAGAAGTGATTTGGTACATAATCATGAAGCCGATCCAAAAAAGCTTGAAGTAAAGATGGTAACCAATGCATGTAAAAGAAAAGCCCAAGAGGACATATCGGAAAAGCCTGCCAAAATTACAAAAACTGCTGTTGCGGAGTGTGATGCCAATTTGCTGACGGTTCCTGACATAGCTAGCATAAGAAAGAACATTTACAACTGTCGTCGTAAACTGTTACCAGGTCCGTTACCAAGAAGCATATCAGAAGTCCATAACGCGGTTAGTAATCATTCTCCTAAAACCTGTCGCAATGAAAGTTTTTTGTTTTTAAATCATCTTGAATTAAATGTAATTGTATTTTCATGCGAGACAAATATTCGTTTGTTGTGTAAATTAAAAATTTTGTATATGGATGGTACATTTTCATACAGTACCAAATATTTTCTACAATTATTTACTATACATGGCTTGGAAAATGGACATTATGTTCCTTTAGCATACTGTTTGTTAAAGGACAAATTGTCAATGACATACAAAAATTTATTTTCTTTATTAAGGTCTAAGATGTTTGAAATATTTCAATTATTAGAGTAAACTGAAATATTTGTGAACTTTGAAAAAGAAATTCACTGTGCTTTATTGTATATGTGGCCCAATGCAAAAATTAGTGGATGCCGTTTTCACTTACACCAAAACTGGTTTTAAAAAATTCAATCTTTGAGTTTTTTACAAGAATATAAGGATACAAATTCAGAAATTGGAAAATGGTTAAGGCATACGTTTGGTTTAACTTATTTAAATCCAGCAAAATTTGAAGAATGCTTTCTTTATGATTTATATATATATATATATATAAGGTTCTTGAACTCCTAAGTGGAGCATAGAGCTTCAGTGAAAACGCGCCATCGGGTTCTATTTTGCGCTAAGGCCTTCACCTCATTCCAAGACTTTCCTTGTTTTCTTATCTCTTCCATGATGGATCTTTTCCAAGTTTGTACTGGGCGACCTTTTTCTTTATGATTTAATGTCATATAAACCAAAAAACGCAACACTTGATATATATATATATATATATATATATATATATATATATATATATATATATATATGCAGATTATTTACTGGAAAATTACATTTCGATAGCGCTCTATTTCCACCACACATATGGTCTAATCAGAATCCGTCTATTGCGAGGACCACACATGCCTGTGAATCCTTCCATTCGAGATTTAATTCTTCTTTTTATTCAACACATCCTTCTATTTTTATTTTTATTGAAAAGTTAAAAGAATTTCAAGTAGACACTAATGTCAAAATAAATAGTTTACATATACCAGCAAAAATCAAAGATACTACTGTTAAGGCTAAATTGGCATTTTTGGAGAAAATGATGGATAAACTACGATCCCAACAAATATGTAGGTTAGATTTTATAAAAGCTGTATCTTATCATTCCTATAATAGCAAATAAATCATTGTATACAAGTATATTAACGGTAAAATGTACAAAAATTAGGTACTAGTTGTATTATATTTAGATATTATTATAGTTATAAAGAAATAAAATGCACATTACTTTTATTAAAATAAATAAATAAATTAATTATGGTATTTTATTTATGTCGCAGCTATATTTATTTGGTGTCGAATATACCTGTAAGAAAAAAACGGGAATTGGGGCTGGTGTCGAAAATTGCCATTAAATTTTAGTAGCTACCTGCTTAGTGTCGAAATTTCCTACGCCCCGTAATAGATACCCAAAATAGTGATGCGTATTAGTGTAATATAAAAGCGAAATATAAGAAGAAGTAAATAGTGTAAAGGAATAATTATTTTATTCAAATAGAAGTATTTAATACACTATTAAGATTTTTAAAATTTATTACAGGTACCTGTAAATTCATAGGGAATGTTAAATCCTAATGGTCCAAATTTTCGTCTCTCCAATAAAATACCATGAAAGAGACATAATGAAAACACCAACAATCTAAACGTCGGCGATTTTGGATTATCAGATTGTATAAACGAAGTCAATTCGGAAACTTCATTTCTGTATGCTCTTAACATATTGGCTTTAAGTCCCGCAGGTGGTTCTATTGTCATTTTGCTGCCATTTTGCAAAATAGATACCGGAAAGTGGGGGGATGGAGTGGAAGTCAACCAGATGCGGAAATCTCTGTGAGTTGTTTCTGGCGTTAGGGATTCTATTACTCGTTCCAGACGAGGCATCCAGCTGGGAGCTAAATGGCAGTTCTAGGGTAAAAATATGGATTTATATTTTGTTTTATTATTACTTATTATCTATTCCTAAATAATAATTTAATTACTTGATGTATGTATATGTGTTTACAGAAAATCTAAAAATTCTACTACTCCACGTTGTAATCACGCTCCCGTAGAAAAAATGTTTCTAATTCGGTATCTTTGCGGATTTCTATTCAAAAATATCCCATTTAAACAATTGTGGTGACAAAAAAAGGTGATCAAAAAGAAGTCTCGCAAAAATATTGATACAGCCCAATTACAAGATGAGAAAGTTAAGGAATCAGTTCAAAGACAACTGAACGAAAATTTAATTTGGGAAAATATTGCTGAAAACGTCGATGAGGGCTTAAATAAGATCGAATAGAATACAATAAGAACAATAAAAGAAATATGTGTGAGAAATTTACAAGCTAGGTCAAAACTAAAAAAGCAGGCTTGGATGATAGATGACATATTCAATTTGATGGAACAACAGCGACTAGCGAAAAACAACGAAACACTTTACAACAGCATACAAAAAGAAATTCGACGTGAAACAGGAGAAGCAAAGAGTCAACATCTAGCCAAACAGTGTCATGACATTGAAGAACTTGAAAAAATATACGACACTTTTAACATGTATAAAAAAGGGTAAAGAAGCAGCTGGTATCTTCAATAAGAAACAAACTGCATTGCTACAGGATGAAAATGGTAAAATACTATTTGAAGTAGAGGACAAACTTATAGAATGGGAAAATAACATCACGAAACTATTCCAAGACGATAAATATAGTTCACCTCCTGATGTTACTAACTGCGACGGACCCCTAATAACACGCTCTGAGGTTATAAAAGCCACACAATCATCAAAAGATGACAGAGCCACTGGTCCTAATGAAATTACAACTGAAATATATAAGCTTATAAATGATAGCAATGTTTTAGAGGCTATAACTTCGTTTTTAAATACCATTTATACCAGCGGACAACTACCTAATGGTTGGTTTAATTCACTGTTTAGAGCTCTACCTAAAAAGAAAACAGCAAAAGCCTGTGCTAATTATAGAACCATAAGTTTGTTAATCCACTTATTGAAAATTTTTCTGATTCAACATTTCTGATTCTAAATTCATAGATTCAACTGGTTTTCGAATTTATGATTTTAAATTTTATAGCATGCTCTGGTCGATTGACAGATTAATAGTTTCAAAGTGTGTACACATAATATACACACATGTCCAAAAGTTTGGAATACGTACAAATAATATATATATATATATATATATATATATATATATATATAAATATACTTTTTTTTATAGCCCTTTTTCTATCCGAATTGTCGAATAAAGGCCTCTCCCATTTCTCGCCATTCATCCCTGTTGTGTGCTAGGCGTTTCCACATTGGTCCTGCGACTCTTTTGATATCGTTGCTCCAGCGCATTTGAGGTCTTCCTCTTGGTCTCTTCGCATCGTACGGTCGCCAGTTTCCGACTTTGTATATATATATATATATATATATATATATATATATATATATATATATATATATATATATATATATATATACATATATATATATATATATATATATATATATATATATATATATATATATATATATATATATATATATATATATATATATATATATGCCTATGGTGGTTTTAAAGCCGTTGTTGATATTCATTCTAGAGCGATTTTAAATGAAAATAATAAAAAATTTGAATCGTTTTTGTATGATTTTGTAACATTCAACTGATTAGCGTATTTACACGCGTGAAGTTATATCGCGAATATTGTTGATGTTACTGATTGTTAAATCGACAATTAAAAAAAATCCAAGATACAAGATCTTCTGAGACGTCAAGGATCGTCCCAGAAGTGGTAGAAGTCGATGGAAATCTGGAAATCGTCTAGAACAGGAGTGCTCAAACTTGAACTGCTGGCGATCTACCTCAATATTTTTAGACTACTTATGATCGACTCTGAGAGACTGCAAGTGTGTGTGATGCAGGGTTGTCGTACATACACGATACACCCTACCTACCTAGGTAGGGCGTACCGTAGCATATATAGATATTAGCTTTCTGCACAATATAGGTACATTATTTTAGTCAAGGTTTGGGTTAGCTTTAGTTAGGTTCTTCTCTACAATATCAATGAAAAAACTCATAGTTATTCAAAATTGCGAGTTTATTTGTTGTTACAAAAAAAAAGAGTTACCTATGGTGTTAAACTTCACTACGGAATGGCTTTGGATGTTGAAGCGTGGCACTGCATGTCCTCAGCATACTTTTCATAAGATGGTACGTAACCACTGAGTGCTAATCGCAAGGATGATGTCATATGATCGTCAGTTAGTCGATTGCGATATTTTGACTTAATTATCTTCATTTCAGAAAATGCAGACTCGCACAAGTAAGTTGACCCAAAAAATGCCGTCAGTTAAAGGGCGATTTGCCTTACATTCAGATATTTATCTTCAGATATAAAACGCCAGAAATTTGTATCAGATACTGTAGCTTTGAGATGTATATCTGCTATAATCTGCACCAACTCTTTTTCAACAGATCATGAGTTCAAATTAAACTGACTTGCTATTTCAGTAGCTAATTCCTCAATGTTTTTACATGAAAAAGGATAACTCATTAATGATACTATATTTTCCAATTTACTGCAATCATAAAAACGCATTTCGAATTGTCCCAAAATATTTGATAATTCAGCCTCATACGTATCATAATTCAACTGAGGAATCCTTGCTTTCAAAGACGGAAAATGTTTCAGATCCTTTCTTTTCAGTTGATCTATCATAAGTTGCAATTTACTTTTGAATGCGTTTACTGCGCTAATCATCTCAATAATAGCTTTTCCTTTAACTTGAAACTCCAAGTTAACGGTGTTTAAGTGCATTGTGATGTCAGTCAAAAATGCCAAATCATTTAGCCATTTTTCGTTTTTCAAAATCTGAGTGTCATCACCTCTTTCATCTAGAAAAGCTGTTATTTCGGGCAATAATTCTTAAAACCTTTCTAGGAATTTTCCGCGACTCAACCACCTGACGTCCGTGTGAAGAACTAAATCAGTGTGTTCAGCTGACTCCCTATCTTCCAATTGCAACTGAAAGAGCCGCCGGTGCAAGCTACATGCACGGATGAAATTCACAATTTTTGTTGCAATGCCCATAATTTCCTCCGTGTTTAAAACTTTTGAACAAAAAACTTATTGATGCATAATGCAATGGAATGAAAAAAAATAAGGGGAATTCTTCATTAGCTCGACACAATGCCACAAAACCGTTTTTATTTCCAGTCATTGCTGGTGCTCCATCGGTTGTAATGCACATTAATTTATATATTGGTAGCTCGTAGTATTTTTACATAATTTAAGAAAACGTCATATATATCTTCGCCACGGGTCTTCCCCTTCAGAGGAATGATTGTCAAAAATTCTTCCTTAGCCAACATGTCATTGAATACCATCCGAATAAAAATACACAGCTGGGCAGTGTCTGTCATATCGATGGATTCGTTGAACTGCAAAGAAAAGTATGTCCATTCCATGATATCATGTTTTAGTTTATCTGCGATGTCTTGACTCATGACTTCAATACGCCTTGTGACAGTCGGACGAGATAACTGAAGTTCTCTAATAGCAGACATGATTTCTGTTTTATTTTTAAAATCTCCAAATAAAGTCTCACCCGCTTTAATAAATGCTTCCTTCACCACCGATCCATCTTTAAATGGTTTCTTGTGTTTCGCTAAAATATGAGATATTTTAAATGACGCGATCGTAGCAGCTTTTGACTGTTTGGCTGGTCTTGTGAACATGGATTGTTCTTTTTTCAAACAAGATATTAAATCACTTACTTTTCGTTTTCTTAATTCACTCTGTGGCGAAAAATCCTTTTCATAGTTTTTATGAACCGTTTTATGATGCCTCTTTCAGTTACCACGCTTAGGTATTGCAACTGACGCACGACAAATAACACAAATGCAATTATCCTTCACCATAGAAAAGAAAAATTTTTCCTCCCAATCCTTATTAAAATGATACGTTTTAGATTTCTTCACTGCACTCATTTTCCACTATTTAATAATAAACTTTGTATCGACGTAGGATCGCTATCAAGTTACAATTCAGAATAATTCCAATTCCTGCAGGCGCAACATTTATATTGGCGTGAACGAAAGTCTCGAATGTTCCCGTCAAACGCGCCGCCTGAAACTAGACTGTACTGTCTCTCGTCTAGAAACAACACGGCTTTTCTTTGACAAGTGCCGCGCGTTCCTTTGATAAAGCCACCTTTTGCCGCAAGCAGTGTTATTTTATTACGTAATACATTTTTGTAGTTGACAGAATATCATTCCAAATTTGATTAATAATTATAATAAATATTGAATTAATAAAATAATTAGTTAATATGTGTAAATATAAAATATGCTGTGTGGACAGTATTTTGTTGTCTCCACTTTTTTGAATTGCAATGATGCTTAGTCAAGCATTCTATGTATTTGTATAGTTCAGTATTAATAAAAACGTTTAACTCTGCTGACAGTAGTTTACTTACCTACCTACTTATTAAAATTTTTTTCTTCTCGAGATCTACCCAAAAAGCACTCGCGATCGACCGTTTGAACACCCCTGGTCTAGAATCTACAAGTGGTATCTCCAGAGAAATTTTTAGGTTTCAAGGACTGAATATTTCACGGCAAACAATAACACGCACACTAAATATGGTAAATTTGTATTGTAGAAGACGGCTACGTGTTCCTAAACTAACCTACCAACACATAATAGTAAGGTTGCTATAGGATAGAGAAATGGTGCATCATGGTTCTAATTGAAATACCGTGATGTTCTCTAATGAGTCAAAAATTGTCTTGGTATCTGATTAACACTGGTTTAGAGGGCCCCAGGACGACAAACTCGACTAGACACAGCCCAACCGCGTGTCCCATTTGAAGGTGGCAGTATTATGGTTTGAGGTTGTATTATACACGGGTACGTGTTATACGGACGCCACTGCTGGTTCTGGAGAGAAGAGTCATTGGTGCTGTGTGCATTGAGACAGTTTTAAATCTTGTCGTACGTCTATTCCGAGGGGCATTAGGTGATAATTTTGTGTTTATGCATGACAACGCACCTTTTCATCGAACAGCAGCAGTAGGTACAAAATTTTCTGAAAGAAGAAGGCATATTTTCATTACAGTGGCTCTCGAATTTCTCCGACATAAACGTTATTGAACATGCTTGGGACATTTTCAAAACACGCATCAAGAAGCGAAACAATCCCCCTATTACACTTCGAGAAAAAAAAAGTTGCTGCTCGTGGAGAATGGGAGAGAAATCCGCAAGCCCAGCTCGACCAGTTAATCGGCAGCATACCAAATCGCCTACAGACATGCATACAGGCCAATGAAGGAAATACTAATTATTAGTTTTATTAAAAATTATTTTTTTGCTATACTAATTTATTTTTAAATGTAAGTTGTTCATTGTAAGTTTTTCATTCCAAGAGAATAAATAATTTTTTTGCATATCGTTTATCTTGTTTTGAAATTTATTTAGTGTTGTTGAGAATTGAAACAAAATAATGTTTAACTATTCAGAAGAGTTTATATATAAAAATCAATCAAAATATGAAATATTCCAATATTTCAAACGTTTGGACATATGTATATATCTACAGAACACCACCAGATATTTTGAAAAAGTTCAATCTTTATTACCCCAAAAGACAAAAGAAAAGTACGAAAAACAGTATTTACAATAAATGCGACGAATTTAGGCTCGTTAGCTTAATGAAAGTTACTTACTAAAAATGTTCTTAAAGATCATACAGAATCAAATTTATAAAAATTGTGAAATAGACATAAGTGACTCTGAGTTTGGATTAAGAATGGCCTTGGGAACAAGAAAGAAAAAAAAACATTTTAAAAAGATTATTATTTTTGGTCTATTTACATACCTGAAAGAACACCCATGATCCAACTTCAACACCGCCTTGCATCATCTTCTCTGCCCTGGGCCCCTGACCTTGTCCCAACGATATCGAAAACATTCTCTTTCCCATTTTCATCCTATCAGCAAACTTGTACAGCTCCGCTGCTGGATCAGTGCCAGTAGACAGAACAAATATTAAGGGTATAGTAGATCCTGATTCCTTAAACATGGCAGATAAATCAGATGTCTGGGGTTCTATGAACTGTTGTCCTAGATTTTCTGCTAGGAAGTCTTGGATGGCGTTAGTCACTTTGTCAGGTCGAAGGCTTTTAAGCACTATTATCTTCTGGAATTTGTCGAAAGCTTTGTTGAAGGGATGAGGCAGGGGAAACCTTAAACAAAAAACAAAAAACGATTATTTAAATTATACACATATATTATATAGTTACATATTCAGTATATGTATTAGTATAAGTATAATAATACGTATTTCATTACCAGATTCAGATTTTTAGAATATATGTAATTGTACAAATATTAAATTTCTGCAACCAAATGGAAAACCTTTGAACCCTAACTGAGGTAAAAATTTTTATCTGAGGAATGTCTGAGAAGTAACTATTCTAATGCTCTGTCTAAAGTATCCACTAATTAAAATATTTTGGGTTGAGACAACAAAAGTAAACGATATTCTTCTTCTTCTTCTCGTGCCACTCCTAGCGGAGATTGGAAATATCATCATGGCCACTGCGACTTTGTTAGCAGCGCGCCTAAAAAGTTCAATCGAACTACACCCGAACCATTCACGTAGATTACGAAGCCACGATATTTTTCTTCTTCCCACACTTCTTTTGCCCTTGATTTTGCCCTGCATGATGTTTCTTAAAAGTTCGTACTTTTCACCTCTCACAATATACCCCAAGTATTCCATCTTTCTAGTTTTTATCTCATTTAGAATTTCGCATCTTTTGTCTAAAGTTTGGAGTACTTGAGTGTTAGTGACGCGGTCCATCCATGACATTCTGAGAATGCGCCTATAGCACCACATCTCGAAAGCTTCGATGTTTTTTATAGTCAACTGTTTTAGTGTCCAAGCCTCAACTCCATATAACAGGGTAGAAAAGATATAACACCGCAGCATTCGTATTCGTAACTTTATATTGATATCACGATTGCAAAAGAGTTTGCGCATTCTATTAAAGACTGATCTAGCGATTTCTATTCTACATTTAATCTCTTTTGTTTGATCAGTATCGTCTGTGATCCAAGCACCTAGATATTTATAACAGGGCACACGCTCAATCGTTGTATTGTCTATTACAAGATTAGCTCTGATGTTCTTTGATTTCGTGATTACCATAAATTTAGTTTTTTTCAAATTAATTTTCAAGCCGTAACTGTTACAGTATATATTGAGACTTTGAACGAGATGTTGTAGTTCTACTAGTGTTCCCGTTAGGAGAACTGTATCATCAGCATACCTTATATTGTTGATCGTCTCACCATTTATTATCAGACCAAGATCTTCTTCCTCGAGTGCTTGTTCACAGATAGCTTCACTATACAGATTAAATAAAAGTGGCGATAAGATACATCCCTGCCGGACTCCTCGACGGATTTGAATTTCTTCTGTTAGTCTGCCCTCAACCTTGACATTTGCTGTTTGATTCCAATATAGATTGCATATAATTCGAATATCTCGGCTGTCTATATTTTTCTTTATTAGAACTTGTCTTAGTGGTTCATGTTGTACTTCAGTTCTGAGCAAGATATAATATCTGATGAAAAACTTAACATAGTTCAATGGTATGATATGAAATTAGTTTCATGACGAAGCAGTATAGGCACTCTGATTTAATACCTTGAGTTTGTTTTTAATCCGACGTCGGCCGACGTCGCCAGATATCGGATCGGGAGAAATACGGTTCCAATGTAGGTGTACACTTAGATGTAAGGGTAAAAGAAAAATGTATTGTGAATTATGTGACATATTTTTATGTTTGGCGGAAAATAATAATTGCTTTAAACAATTTCATTTACAATAATTTTGTATTGATGCGATCCTGATGTCCTTTTGAATGGACACATTTTTTTTACATTTAGTAAAAAAATAAAAATTTAGAAAAATATACATGTGTTTTTATACTAAAAATCATACGAATTGTATTATTTAATTAAAAAAAAAAAACAAAAAAGATCAGCTCATTTGGTTTTACTTGATGAGTCTCTGTTTTATGATTTTTTTTTATTAAGTAAACCGCGTCAACCATAAAACGATTTATTGGCGGGAAAGAGTTGTACATAAAATGAGATGTTTGCTTATAACTACTATTTACAATGGATAACTTAAGTCCATTTTTATATTAGATTGTACAATTTAGTTAGTTTTAGAAACTTAGTCACTTTATAACATTTACTATATTTCAGAGTACTTTTCAGATCACTTGGTAAACCACTTTGAAGTCGTTCCAGGTGATAGAGTGAGCAACTAACAATATTGTGTTCGATTGTAAGAGGAATATCACAAACAGCACAGTTTTTGTTGTTCTTTCTTCATTAGCTACTAGTGGGTTAACCTGGTATGTCCTATTCTTAAGCGGTATCGTATGGCTTGATCTGATCATGTTTGGGGCATTACCCCTTTTGGTGACAAATTTGGGTTGATGCCTTGTTGTTTCTTGTCAAGTTTTTTCCATCTTTTGAGCCATATCCTCATTGAAAATTCTTTGATGTTGTTTTGAATGTCGGAATGAGGAATTTCTAGGAGCTCTTTATCTGGTCTATTCGTATAGCAGGCTTTTTAGCTTCCCGATCAGCTTTTTCATTACCTATTATGCCTACATGAGATGAAATCCAAACAAATTCTACCCTTTTATTCTTACTGTAAAGTTCTTCTAGATCAACTTTAATTTGGCATAGTATTGGGTGGTTTGGGTAAACCCTTAATATTCCTTGTAATGCGCTTAAAGAATGTGTGAAAATGACTGCTTCCAATTTGGGCTGGTTTGATATATGTTGTAGGGTTTTAGATATGACATACAATTTAACGAAATATATGGAGTACTCGTTAGGTAGCTGGAACTGATGTTTAATTGTTTCGTCAACAAAAGCTGCGCCTACCGTTTCCATTTCAGAAGTTTTTGACGCATCTTTATATATTTGGTAATATCTTTTGTACTTGTCTTTAATCGCTTGAAACCGTTGTAGAATTATATGTGATGAAGTATCAGATTTAGGATACAGTGATAGATTTGTATTACATGAGGGGAGTTTTATGGTCCAAGGATAGGTAGTCCATGAAGGGTAGTTTATTTCATTGGAAATAACTTTCGGGAAGTTGAAACCTGTGATTCTTTTACTAAATGATGCAGAAAATAAGGGTTTTTGTTCAAAAATTAAATGAAAATTGCCAGAAAATTTGTAGGAGTAAGCAGGGTTATTAGAGTTTGCTCCAATTTTAGCTGCATATTGTAGACTTTGTCTGTGTCTTCTAATTGAAAGGGGTGGTTCATCAGCTTCTACATAAAGACCTTCTACTAGACTGGTCCTTAGGCTCCAAGTGCAAGCCTTAATGCGGTATTTTGTATGATGTCCAATTGCTTTAATAAACTATCTTTAACTATAAAGATTTTTTAAGTTGTTGAATGTGGGGTTTCCAAGTGAGTTTTGTATCTAATATCATTTCCAAAAATCGATGTTCTTCTACATACCGCTAATTTTGAATATATAGTGTTAATTTTGGCCAACTTGGAAAACCAAGACTTGTTCTCTCTGACCACTTTTCTAAAGATTTGATGGACTCTTGCAGAATAGTTGCAGCTATCTGGCTATTTTTATTGCCTACATAAAGAACAAGGTCATCGGCGTATAAACCAATTTGGACAGGAGTATTAATGTTATCAACAACTTCATTCATTGCAATCAAGAAAAGTGTTACACTAAGTGTTGATCCTTGGGGAGTTCCGTTATCTTGGGTATATGAACAAATGATTAGTAAGTTTAATTCTAAAATTTCTATCATAAACAAAATTTTTGATAAAAGCTAGAAGATTTCCGTCCACACCCCATTGTTTTAATCTTTTTAGGACATCATACTTCCACACAGTATTGTAGGCTTTTACTATATCAACGAAGACGGCCAGTACTTGACGAAAACTTGCAAATGCCTAGTGTATGATCGATTCTAATTTAATCAAGTTGTCCGTTGTACATCTGTTTTTCCTAAATCCGCTTTATTGGTTGCATATTAAATTATTGGATTCCAGGAAGTATTGCAGGCGTTTGTTAAGTATTTTTTCTATTAGTTTGCACAATGTGGATGTTAAAGATATAGGTCGATACGAATTTGGATCCCTCTCTATTTCATTAGGTTTTAAAACAGAAATTACAATTGCTACTTTCCAAGATTTTCGGAATTGTTTCGTATAGAATAACATATTATAGATATCCAGAAGGTATTGTTTAGCATTTGCTGGAAGATTTTTAAGGAATGCATAAGATATTTCGTCAGGTCCTGGGCTAGAATTTTTACCGTCCGTCCTGAAGAAAAATGTGGAACGCTTCACGATTTTGCGTGTCATCCTTGCGCAGGGGCCATGATAATCTTCTCTGTAACGTTCCAATTTTAGTATATGTACCGCCGAAGTGAGCACTGTTTTATGATTTTCATTCTCTGATTTAATTTATTTGTGTCATAGCCATATGCTTATATAGCTTAATGCCATATAAACATAATATTTAACTTAGGATGAGTATTTTCTAAATTTTCTCAAATGAAACACCCTATATTTTAGTAAGGTAATGAAATGTTACTTTATGGTAGATTAATATTTCTTAAGAATTCTCTATATCTAATTGTTCTAATTTGTGCATTATTCTTAAGTTTTTTGTTAATCAGGCTTATCGGTTAACACCCTTTTGTCGTTCTATTTAAAATCAATTTTTCTTATCATAATTATTATTTAATTTGATGAAATCTATTAAGGCATTACTATTTTTTTTATAATTTTTTAAGGAAATAGGAAATGCATTCAAATTCTATGATAAGATTTTAATCTTAATTAATAAAAAAATTATTATTTAAACTAATTCTACGATCCAGTCTAACATTAACCAGTATTCAGTAAGGTTATTTTTCAAAGTATTAAAATATTAAGATGCAGAAGGCAATTATTGCTTTAGCTGTACTGTGTTTGGCACAGTTGTCTTATGGGGCATACCCCATTAAAGTAAGTAGTGCATCATTTTTATTGTATTTTATATTTTTTATTTTTATATTTTGTATTCTTTTTAACATTTTTTTTTGACTAATGGTGATCAGACAGTAGATTTATGTATCTAATATTTTTCTTTGATATAACCATGAATTTTGTTTTCTCTCTGTTTAATGACAAACCAAACTCTTCACTTGCTGCAACAAACTTATCTAAAATTCTTTGTACACTACCGAGCATAAAATTAGGGTCACCCTGTAATTTGAATTTATTTTAGAAATTATTATTCTGTTTTACCTATTTTCGGTTGTAAGATAGTTTACTAACGGATTGCTTAAAGAAAACAACGTTTTTATCGTGTAAAGTTTATTAAAAATAATGGAAATGAAGAATTTTCCTTTAATATACTAAATATTAAAAAGGGACAATTTTAATTTGATGTGCTTTTTGTTGAAAAAAAATTTAGAACTTCACTAGCGAGCATTCCCTCCTCTGGCAGTGATAACAGCTTGCAAACGACGAGGCATGCTTTGGATCAGATTTGGGATCACATTCTGCGGAAGACTATTCCATTCTTGCAGCAGTATGTCTCGAAGCTCCCTCGAATTTCTGGGGGCCGGCACATGACTCCGTAAACGTCTCTTCATCTCATCCCAAACATGTTCTATGGGATTCATATCTGGACTGCGAGCAGGCCAAACAAATCGTGTGATTTGAACCTCGTCAAGATAATCAGCAACTATCCTAGCAGTATGGGGACGTGCATTATCATGCATAAATGTTGCGTCGTCTCCAAGAATAACCATAAACGGTAAGACATGGTCTTCCAGAATCTGTGTCAGATACCTATGCGCTGTCAATGTCCCATTCTCGATAAAGACTAATTCCGTACAAGCATCAAATAATATGCCTTCCCATGCCATAACTGACCCTCCGCCAAATGGAAGACGCTCCGCAACACATGCTTGAGCATATTTCTCGCCTGGACGTCACCACACTCTTATACGTTTTTATTTCAAATCTTTTATAAAAGGTATATAATAAAATGCCCAAACGGGCTATCACAATTACATTACAAAACGTTTTCGGATTGTTAAATCCATCATCAGTGTAAACTTGAAAGTAAATAAAAGGTATACATGCTATAAGCCACCAAAATATATGGGTCAAAACCAAATTGCCAAAATTTTGGTGGCTCATAGCATGTATACCTTTTATTTACTTTCAGGTTTACACTGATGATAGATTTAACAATCCGAAAACGTTTTGTAATGTAATTGTGATAGCCCGTTTGGGCATTTTATTATATACCTTTTATAAAGGATTTGAAATAAATTTTTTGTGATATATGGTATACAGCCAGCTACAGGAACTTAGTTTCCTAGTGGATTCTTACACGTTTGTCTGAGCCCGTAAGACAGAATCTCGATTCATCGGAAAACAATACACGACTCCAGTCCTGCATTGTCCAAGCCAAGTGTTCTCGTGCAAAATTAAATCTGGCAATTCGGTGTTCACGGGAAAGGGCGGTCCAGTTACTGTAGTTCGAGAAGATAAACCAGCAGCATGAAGTCGTCTCATAACTGTCCATTCACTTATGTTTACATTTCTTACTTCTTGCCGTGATGAAACTGCCGTGACAGTTCGGTTTCTCAAAGCACTAGATACGAAAAAGCGGTCATCTCTAGCTGTTGTAATCCTGCCTCGACCTGAACCAGGTCTTCGCGTAAGCAGATCGATCTCTTCGTACCGTTGCCATACTCGATGCACTCTCGAGAGACTTACACCAACGTTTCTCACAGTTTCGCGCTGATCGTGGCCATCTTCTATAGTTTATTTTTATGAACGAGAGAGTAATTAGCATAATTTTAACTGGTATCTTCGACCACTCCATGGGCGTGCTCAAGATTAATTGAAAAATTACTTTGAATAATTGTAAAAAATAAATGAATTATTTCAGTGTTATAAAGTGTTATGTGTATGTAAACAAAAGTGACCTCTTTTATCACCCACTATATTAGAACTGACTGGCCTATATTAAAAAGGGTTTTAAAAAATTCACATTTTTTTTAATTTTTAAAAATTACAAAAGAGAAAAAGAGTTTTTAAAACCGTCTAAGGTATGTTAAATAGATGAATAAAAATATTAATATAAAACTTACAGCTACTTGTTACAAATACAAATCAGATTCAGAAGATGAACTTTCAGAACCAAGATTTATAATAACTGGCTCGATCATTCTATCAGTAATATTGTCCAGATTCCACATTTTTTCCTCTTCTTTAATAGTGTGATTTACTGCCTTTTCCCAGTTTTCAGGTTGTACATTATTTACGGCCTCCAAAAACAATTGTTTAACATCATGAATTTTAAAAGTGGTATTTTTTCTTGAAACTTCACTGTTTATCTGTGCCCATACCAGTTCAATCGGGTTTAATTCACAATGATATGGTGGGGATCTAAGTACTGTCATTCCACGATTTTTGGCAATTTCATCAATTTCGTATTTTTTAAATTTTTCTTTATGAAGGGCACACAACGAATAAAGTTCCTTTCTTATAGATCCGGGATGGTACGTAATATTTTTTGAACTCAGCCAATTCTGCAAGTCTTTTTTTAACCACTTGGTTGTGGGCAGTCCTTCTATAAGTCTGGAGTGATAACATGCATTATCCATTACTATTACACAGTTCTTAGGAAGAAGATCTATCATTTGTTCGAACCATTCTTGAAAGACATCAGCGTTCATGTCTTCATGGTAGTCACCGGTACGAGTTGATTCAAAAGTTAATAAACTACCTTCAACGTAACCGTCTGAACTGCCAATGTGTACTATTATCAGCCTGCGTCCCTTTCCTGATGGTGGGTTTAAACCAGTAGATAAGTTATTTACAAAAGCGTGCCTTTGACTTGTAACAGTTTCATCCTGCCAAAATTTATTTGGTGTATGACCCTCGTTGATCCATGTTTCATCAAGATAAAATATTTTTCTTTTTTGGTTTCTCATTTCCTTTATGGTTCTTAGAAAATGTCTTCTCCATATGACAATATCGCTTCTTTCTAATAAAATAGACTTTCTGGGATTCTTTTTCCAGCGGAAGCCTATTTCTTTTAAAAGTTTCCATAACGTACTTCGACTCATTTCTGGGTAATCCTTATCATCTCAAACTGAGACAAGAACTTTATCCAATGTTGGAAATTCTTGTCTAAAGAAGAATTCATGCACTTTCCGTCGAAGTCCTCCTTTAAAATGATATTCTATTTGAAATTTTGATTTCCCTGGAGCAATACGTGGCATTTGAAAACTACCACATTTCTCTTCTTTAATAACTCTGTAAATCGTAGATTTCCCAACACCAAGTGTACTGCTAACTAACTCAACGGTCTAATCAACACTTTCACATAAACGTTTGTCTTTAAATGATTTAAAACAATTAAATATTCATGTTTTTTCATTAACTGTTAAAGGACCAATTTTTCGGCGTTTACACGGCACTTCCAAATTTTCCATAACACTAGTATACACAATAAACTGCACCTTGCAACTGAAGTACCTACTTTTAGTGAACTGTTAAGAATTTTGAATACGCCACTTGGACCTTCCTACAAAATGGAAAAACCCACTATCACATTTTCTGTGGAATAAGTTTAGAAGGTAATTATCTAGTCAATTACTGTCGTAGATTCCTGGAATTAAAGAATTAAATGTTTGATTGTTGAAACCCTTACTTCGTGGAATGCACTCATTTCAGATAAAATAAAACGTTTTATTTTATCTAAAGAATTAAACTTTATTTTGCAAATAGGTAGGTACTTATTAAACTTTTATTGGTTATATATAACCAATAAAATAAACATCTTACATTTCCTGCAAATTCATTAGTACCTATTAACCTCCATCACTCCGACACTGGCAACCTTATTTAGGGATTAGTAACCCTCACAACTATTTTATTCTATTCTGCTCCAACCTTTATACCTGGTGGTCATACTTAATTTAAAATTGTTTTCCTATATACTTCTGTAAACTTGTTGACAAATATCTGTTTTTCATTGAGTCACCCGTATCAACAGTTTAGGGATTTGCATACATAATTTATTGTTTTATTACTCTTTCATACATAAAAATACATTATAACGCCCCCACAATGCTTGCCGCCACAACAGAATTTATGCTCATTGCAATACACTGACAGTGATAACAATACACAAACAATTTACAATTGACGTTAAAACCATAGAAACAAAAACTTTTGTCGCTTGACGCTTGTCGAGCTTGACAAGCTTGACGCTTGTCGAAACAACAACAAGAACATTTTTTTTTTCAAGAAATCCATTAGTAAAAATTCTAAAATAAATTCAAATTCCGGTGTGACCCTAATTTTATGCTCGGTAGTGTAGATCTGTAATATTTTCTGCTATTAGTTTTATATCAGCATATCCAATTTCACGTATGGGTAGGCCATTTATTTTCATGCCTGCTACTTCATCTTCTAATGCTTTTTTGACTGATGGTGAACAGATTTGTTACATCTATTACCTGATTGCTTTTTTTTATTATTATTATTGAGTTAATGCCTCGACAACTATGATCATTGGCATGGTACAGTCAGGTACCTAGGGTAGTGTGTGTGTGTGTAGAGTAATTGTCTTGATACTTAGCAAAGTTGACGTCATTGTCTTTGCTAAGAGACGCTAATTGTATCCGAACGTCTGCGGTCCCTCTGGTGAGTACCGATCGCACAAGGATAGAAATTATTTTCATTTATTAATTTTTAATAAACGAAAATTTCCACCCAGGTGGGATTCGAACTCACGACCTTTAGGTTCAAAGGTAGGCGCTCTTACCACTGAGCCACAGAGGGGGTTTGATTGCTTTTTAAAACTTTCTTACACAATAGTTGCTTACAAATGTTCTTTTCTTGCATGTTTTACCAATATAACATAAAACACAAAATATAACACTGCATTTTAATTTTCACGCAATATAGTTAACTTGATATATTCACAAAAAATATCGTTTAAAGGTATATAAGATCACTTACAGCTCGAGCCTAAAATGTTATATAGAGTGGCTCAGAACTTAAATGATGCAGTCGCTACTCATTAAAACCAGCTTGTGTCAGTGGCTCAATATTTATTAAAAAAAATTACTAACTCAAATTAAATTCACAGCTAAAATGATGCAAACTTTAAAACAAGAAAATTAATAAAGAAAACAAATTCTATACATTGATTCGACGAACTTTGTAGTGTACTCTGGAGAAATTTTTACTTTCAATTTATTTCTATTTGACATTGGGGGACGAATTACTTTATTTTTTAATGTCTGCCACAAATTTTTAATAACATTCAAACCTGGTGACAGGTTTGGTGTTTTAATGACATTTCGGCATTTATAAAGGAATCAAGCACGAACCCGATATGACGTGAATTTTGAATCGTTGTCCTGATAAAACCGGTACTAATACTAATATCTAATTTTTTAGTACTAGCGGTAATATGTTACCTTATTATATCCAAATTCTTGTATTGGTTCATATTCCCTTCAATAAAATGCATGTTAGCTACTCCTCTAAACGACATACACCCCCACATCAACACTTCCTTTCCACTGTGTTTTACCGTAGCTTTCATATTTTTAAATTTTAGTTCTTCATTCGGCTTGCTCCAGACTGATTTTTTTCCATCGGATACAAACAAGTTTATTTTGGTTTCATCATCAAATATTACTGAATTTCAAAAGTTCAAATATTAGTTAATATCCTCACTGGCGAACACCAATCTCATACGCATATTTCTTTGGCTAATAAGAATTTATTTCTAGCAGTTCGACCATGTAGATTATTCTTCCATAATATCCATCTAATTGTCTCGGGTTTAAATCCTTTTATAAAGACAATGGAATCAACAAATATTTAAAGAACCTCTCACCTGCAGACGACACAAACTATTTGCTGTGGAAACTAACAAAAAAACTTAAACACAATGATCAAATGAATATGCCAATCAGGAAACAAAATGGCAGTTGGGCTAACACTGACATAGATAAAGCATATACTTTTGCAAATCATCTATGCAAGATATTTCAACCGCATCAGAGGGAAGTCTCAGTTGAAGAAGAGCAGGCTATTCATGAAGTCGTACATGCACCATATCAAATGGCTCCACCTATTAAATCTATTAGGAAATCGGAGATTAAAGAAATAATTAATAATCTGAGAGTAGCGGAATTTGTATATCTGGGCAGCATAATTGACTGTAATGGGGGTACAGAGCGTGATGTACATGAAAGAATAAATAAGGCTCGCAACGCCTACAACATGCTTAACAACATATGGAAATCCAGGATTTACCCAACTAAAACGAAATTAAAAATTTTCAACACAAATGTAAAAGCTGTATTACTGTATGGCTGCGAAACGTGGAAGATATCAGCACCCATAGTACACCAATTACAAGTTTTCATCAATAGAGCGTTACGAAAGATCCTTCGTATATTTTGGCCTAACCGAATCTCCAATGAAAATTTATGGAACCAAAGCAACCAAGAAAATGTCATAAAGCAAATAAGGCGAAGAAAATGGAGATGGCTGGGCCACACACTCCGTAGACCGCCAAATGACATTGCCAGGACAGCGCTGGATTGGAATCTCCAAGGCTGACGGAAAGTAGGCAGACCTAAGGGAACTTGGAGAAGGACAGTACTGGACGAAGGGAGAAAAATGGGAAAATCCTGGCTTGAAATTAAAGCACTAGCCAGAAATAGAGTTCGCTGGAGACACTTTGTGGAAGCCCTAGGTTCCTCTTAGGAGTCTTGGGACTATATATATATATATATATATATATATATATATATATATATATATATATATATATATATATATATATATATATATATATATATACCTTTACATTCCCTCTTTTGTCTTTTTGCTCGATGGATTGACCCCACAAGAATTTTCTTGACTAAAAAATGACTATAAAATAAAATAGTGGTTAATAATAAAAATAAATGGCCATTATGATTACCAATCTCCGTAGGTATACGACACTAAAAGAAAAAGTGGTTGATATTCGCTAAAATAATCAATTTTACTGTCTTTATTATGACATTTTTCATTGAATTATACAGCGACTCTGCAAGGTTGCCAATTTTTGTCATTAATTTCAAACATTTTAAATGATCGAGTCATATAAAACTGGTACACTTTTTTTCCCAATGTAAACCTGTGTTCAGAATAGATAAAATGGTTCATCAATCAATTCGTTGTTGCCATCACTGATAACGGAATTGCACTAAATATAAATAAAAAATAACGGTCAAAAATGTATATAGGTTATTCCACGAATATACGACTGTTTGGAATTATTGCTACAACGAATATTTTACTGTACAAGTAGAAGTATGAAAGTAAATTGGTCTAATTATTATTCCATAAAAAAGGATCTTCTGTTACTATGACATATAAACTAAAATTATTTCAGTTAATAGATGTTCAGATAGACGCAAAATTTATTGTGAAAATTAATCCAAAAATAACAAAAAAAATTATGTAAACGCTTCTACAAATAAATACAATGACCTCTCTGAAGTTAGTTAAAATGTGTTCATCGGCCATTTGGGTTGGATTTCGGTGAAATGTAAACACCAAAGAGGCGAGCCGGGTATCTTTATTACTTTATTACTAGGTACTACAACGGTAATAAAAAGAAATATATTATTTTTAATATAAATAAAAAGAAATTGGCAGAAGGTTCAGAAACCAGAAAAAGAATCTAGTATTTAACTTTGTTAGTTTTTGGTTTGCTTTGAGTGGATATACTCTTAAAAGTTCCGAAAGTAGCGGGTATAACATGGCGGCTATTGATAGTTAAAGTACCGAGTAATTACAGATATTAAAAAGTAACGAAAATTTACATAGTTTCATAAATCGCCGACTGATTTTAGTTTTAAAAACCGTCCGTATAGAGGTGTCCGGTGAAGAGACGTGTCCGTTAAGAGAGAGTTTAGTGTAGTGTATTTGTTTGTAATGGTGATAAGGAGAATAAGAGTAAGAGTAAGTTTTTTTGTTTTTTTAATACTAATTGAATATTCGACTAAATAAATTAAACTATTTAATCACTTAAGTATTGTTACACTTTGTTTAAATCACTTAATTCAAAAACCAACTTGTTTACAATACTAAAGTCAATGAGAGTAATCATACGAGTATACATCAAAATATGAATTACAACTATTCTATAAACTATCAATTCTATATTTAGATCATAACTTCATATTTAAATCTAAGGTGTATATCTGTCATAACAGTATTTTAAAAATGGGTAGAATTTACCATTGTACAATTCAGCACATTGGACCACTTAAGTCGACACCTTAAAGCGAATTTAAAACAGTCGTATATTCGTGGAATGGAGTATATATACAATTTTCAGATAGGTATTATTTTTATCATTAACAACAATAAACCGTATTTAATAGATTAAATAACCAGAGATAGAGTTGAGTTAATATCCAAAATGTTTTATCATATGCATCGGTACATTTTTGAAGCACTGGGAGTACCCATAAGAACTGTATTTTATACAATGCACTTTTGGGCAGATCAAATGCCGGTTAAAGTGCCGTAGAATTAAAAGTAATAAATAGACTTCGGCAAATATGCAAATAAAAATATAGAAAATATGCGCATAAATATGCACGTGTTTACCCGAAAATATGCAAATATTTTACAAAATATGCATACAAATAAATAAAAAAATCGTTAAATAGTAACAATTTTATTTAAAAAAAAAGTGTACATAACTAAATATTTCCTACTATTTATTAAGATTTACAGATTCGTCTACAGATATGTAAAAATAATTATCTGCAATTTCTACCTTAATATTAATTAACACCGACAAGTATAGCCCGTTCAAATTATTTCTTCTTAGAGACCGATCACTTGGAACATTAAGTTTGCAATATTTTTTTAGAAACGAACTAAAATTTACATTTGCTAATTTTGAAAGCGGTATGTTTGCAGACACTAATGCGCGACACAAGTCTTCATTAAAAGTTTCTTGCTCATCTAATTTTTTTGAAGTAGATTGGAAACATTTAGCCATTGAAGTTTGATGTTTTCCTCCTATTTTTCCTTTTTTTGCAATATGTGAAGCAGTTCTCACATGTTGGTCTATCTGAAATCTCTTCTCACATGCTATCTATAAATAAAAATAAAAACCTTTATTTTAACCCAACCTTTAAAATATAAAAATATACAAGGTGTTTTTGGTTAATCAAATAACTGGTTTGAAAAAAAAAACACTCGCTAAGTGTTTTAAATGCAGTATTAATCCACAAATTAGTTTTTGTTATTAACCATTAGTACCTACATCATATAACTTATTTTAAAATTCAACAAAAGTTTTTTTTTTGTTAATTCAATTACAATAAAAATAATTGTGTTTTAGAATAGCTGACTTCATAAAAAAAAGTAAAGGTGAAAAATTTTTCTAAATACACACCATTGTATTGTACCATGGACAATTTTTTCTCACTAAAGGAAGCTATTTTTCATTTAAAAACAACCTACGAGTACTAAATTTCAAGTAAATACGTTTATTGGTTTTAAAGTTATTGTTGTTATTAACTAAAAGAATTTAATTTTTTTTAAATTTAACACCCTGTATCTCGAAAAGTAAATAAGTTTGACCCCTCATTAACTATATCGTTTTGTTCAATTTTTCGAGAAGTATCTACAGTCAAACGTTGTAAGTGTCATTTGGAAACACCCTGTATGTATGAAATATTAGATATTTAATAGAAAATATTAGATACTTACAATTTTGCCACAGACTGAACAGTAGATTTTTCCCATATCCATAGACAGCTCTTTTTAAGGTTTAATCCAAGTTGAAGCACTGGTTGTTTTAGGCATTATAAAATCACAATCTTCCTTTTTGTTACGCACAACGAGTGTTTACGCTTTGAATATCAAAACAAAAATGATTTACAAATCTGAGCATCAAATTAGAAATGTTTAGGTACCTAATTCAATAAACTGGGAGATTTT
>OU898284.1:90544441-90561941 GCA_918026665.1 Diabrotica balteata
ACTTAAAGGAAATATAATGAGAAGAAACGTTGCTCCAAAATTTTTTGTCTACTATTCTCCATTTAATTAGAAGACAAGTCACAAAAATTACAGAAACCAACTGGAAAAATGTAATAAAAATAAAACATGTGATCGGAGTGGAAAATGACTATGGTAAATATTTACCAGCATTAACCAAATTACCTATAAATTTAGATGATACGAGTCATACTAGTGATAACAGTGATTCTGAGTAGATAGTAAGTACTTATTAGGTGTTAGTTGAAACCTTTATTTCTATTTTAATTGTAGATATTCTCATTTTGCTTATATATCTTTGAAAACATGGTATAAACACACTTCTTGATAGGACAAAAATTATTATTGTTTTAGGGGAGGATGTCAACTGAAACTGTCACTGTCATTCTCGCTGAATAACTACTATTATTAACAATGTTTTAGATAGATATTATTATTTTACAATAAGTTCTGTTCAGTCGAGTCGATTAGTGTTATCACTCCCAAGATATATCACAGTAGTTAAAAACACCGATATTTTTTATTTAAACTTTATAGAAAATGAAACGTTTTGGTCAATAAAATTAAATAAAAGTAAAAACTTTTATTTAATTTAAAATTAGATATCTACGCTACTGTTCTACTACTATGTACTACAATAAAGTAGTGGTAACTCTAACACCGTTGCCATTTTACTAGTATTTTGCTTGCTTTGGTCTCCGTAAATTTTCTCACGAAATTACGTGCCGACATCTCATTTTAGAACTAAGACAAAGAATGCTTAAATGCTATGTTTGGTCCGTACTTTTGTATAGTGCAGAAGTGTGGACGCTGAAAGTATCGATCGTGAAAAAAATTGAACCATTGGAAATGTGGGATCATAGACGACTGCTGAAGATACCTTAGACAGCAAGGAAAACTAATGAAGAAGTAATAAGGAGCGTCAACAAAGATAGAGAACTGCTAAAGACTGTTAAAGATCGAAAAATGTCTTATCTGGAACATATAGTAAGGGGAAGTCGATATAAAATATTACAACTGATCCTTAAAGGCAAAATAGAGGGCCGTAGAGGTGTAAGAAGGAAACAGGTTTCTTGGTTGAGGAACATTCGTCAATGGACTCGGATATCAAATGCGGAATAATTATTCCATATTGCAGAAGATAAAGAGAAGCCTTCGCATTGGTGATCGCCAACGTCGGATAATTCTGACATAGCACGCAAAGAAGAAGAAAAAGGCCATTTACCAAAATTAGAACAAAAAATCACATAGCTATTGTAAAAAGAGTTTTCTGAATATTTTCTATAAGTTCAGAACATAAAATTGACTTGTACGCGCTATAAACTTAAGCTATAAACTTAAAAAAAATGAAGTTTGGCAGCGAATGGTTTATCTTAGAATATTGCTTAGCTGTGCAATTAAGTTATTATCTGTTAACACCATTTTGTCGTTCTAGTTAAACTCATATTTTCTTATCTTAATTATTATTTAATTTGATGAAATCTATTTTGCAATGCTATTTTCTTTTTATACCTTTTTAGAGAAATAGGAAAGGCCTTCAACGATTATGATAAGGTAATAATCTTGATTAAATGGCAAATATATTAATCAAAAGAATTTTGCGAGTCAGTTTAACATTAATCAATACTCAGTACGGTTATTTCTCAGTATTAGATTATTAACATGCAGAAGACAATAATTGCTTTCGCTGTACTGTGTTTGGCACAAATATCTTATGCTGTATTACCCTTTAAAGTAAGTACGTATCACATAAGTGATGGATTCGACCGTTACTTGATGGAAATTTATTTTATATAAAAATTAAACTCTGAAAACTTTTGTTTTGTCCAGGTTTGACATCCATATGTCATGATAGGAAGGATGCATTGGTTTAACACTTTGCTCCTGAAGTATTGGGGTGTTTTGCGGTTCTTAAGTATCCAACTAAGTTTTCCAAATCCTGCCCATGCTAGTCTTGCTCTTCTAGTAATTTCTCTCTTTGTCAAGTCTCAGGATTTGACCTAGGTAGATATATTCCTGGATTTGTTCTATTTCACTGCCGTTTATAGGTATATGTCTTAGGTTATCTGTGTTTGTCATTTCGTATTTGGCAAACGTTGACACGCGTTTGTCAAAATCGCATTTTGGTTAAATTTTTCTGCAGCTTCAACAATACTTATGTCCAGATGCGATTTTGCACCATCAAATAGTAGGAATATTAGTCTTCTATTCTTATTATTATTCTGAAGCTATTTTCTTGTGGTATTTTAAATTAACTACTATTTAAATGGGAATAAGCCACAATTTAAGATAAAAATACGTTTGTTTAGGTTTCAATTTCCACTTCGGAAATCGTTCTCAAAATACTAACTGGCAAAATTTTAAATGTAATGGTTGGATTTGTAGTATTATGGTCTAAAAGGTTTTTTACTAAAACAAAAGTTTCTGTAAGAGACATACTACGAAAAAGATTTTTTGTGTTAAACTAAATTAATCTGGAGTTGTTGGGTAATTAAAAATATTCAAAAATTGAAAAGTGAAAATTAAGTGTGTTCTAAAATATCTATCTTCTATTTTTTTTATTTATTTTTTTTATTTAAACAAAAATAACCCTGCATCGACTACTAAAAGTTATTAGCAGATAGTACAAACACAAATTACACGTACAATTTCTTACAATATATATATATATATATATATATATATATATATATATATATATATATATATATATATATATATATATATATATATGTATAACTTACTATGTTCTATTAAACACTATAAAATTTAATGTCTTTCAAATATTTCAGCACTTTGTCGAACTGGTAGCTAAGTAGAGCCTTCATGTTGGTAGAGAGGTTATTTTTTCTTCTTTCTTGGGTGTATGTTTTGCATTATAACAGAATATGTTTCACAGTGATTTGGATCTTGAAGCTGTGGCAAAAAGGGATGGTTCAGCTTCTTTATTTATTAAGTGAATATGGGTCGGTATAGTATGTCCTAATCGTAGTCGAGTTATTATCACTTGTTCACAACGTTTGAGTGGGAGTGGTAAGGTGGTGCCGACAGTTTCTATAACATCTTTTAATTTGTTGGATGTGGAATTCCAGTTACACTGCCATAAGTTGGTAATATGTTTTTTAGTGGAGGTTTTATGGTCGTTTCTTGTTATCATGTGTGACACAGGGATGCTTTCATCTAGTACAGCTTTATTCGCAAGTTGGTCCACTGCTTCGTTTCCCTTAATTCCCACGTGTGATGGCACCCATAAAAAAGTTATTTCTATGTTTTTTGTTGATAGTAGTATGAGTTCATTTTTTATTAGCATTATAATTTTATTTGATAGATACAATTGCTGTAAAGCATTTAGTGTACTTAATGAGTCAGATATTATAATATAATGAGGTGCGGATTTTCTTCTACAAATTTTCAGTGCCTCTAAAATAGCCATTGCTTCTCCGGTAAATATGCTACAACTCGAAGTGAGTCGTATTTTAAAGTGGTCTGCTTCATGTATGTAAGCCGCTGCTAGTCCTGATTGAGTTTTTGATGCATCAGTGTAGATATATTCAGAATTTGGATATAGGGATATTATTTCATGGTATTATTGATGTATTACTGTTGGGTTAGTGAATGTTTGTGATAGCGAGTAAGGGATGCATTTACAATTGGTGGACTAGTTGACCAAGAGGGAAAGTTTTGAGTTGGATTTATGATGGCACTAAACTGCTCACAATCGTAACCACTGAATTTGATTCTTTCATGAAAAGGGAGTGTATAAATCGGTTTATTTTTGTAATTACTGATACATTTAGGTTTTAAGATATTTGAATGCATGGGATTTTGATGATTTGATGATATACAAGTTGCATAATTTAGTGACAATTGTTGCCTTCGTAAGTGTTCAAGTAGTTCATTAGCTAATACTTGAAGGCTATTGGTTGGGCTAGTTCTAATTGCGCACAGAGCAATTATTACCATAACATATTGAGCCGTAGTCTAATTTGCTACGTATAAGTGATTGGTATAAGTTTAATAGGGTTCTTGTATCTGCTCCCTACGTACGGTTTGAGAGAATTTCCAGGAGATTAATTCTAGGTTGGTATTGTTTTTGCAAGGTTTGCATGTGGCTTTTCCAGTTTAAAGTGCAATTTAAAGTTAAACCCAGGTAAGTTATTTCGTTTGTTTCTTTTAGAGTATGTCCATTTAAAGTTAGATTAACGTTTGTTATATTTTTCCGTTTTCTGAATAATATGTACTGTGTTTTTTTTTCAGGAGAAAAGTTAAAACCAGTTTTAAGTGACCATTTTTTCAGCGTATGTAGAAACATCTATATTACTTCAGCCGCACATTCCACACTTCTGCTTTTATGGTAGATAATCAAGTCGTCTGCGTATAAATTGACTTTAATCGGTAATCTCATTTCGTTTAAGATATTATTTATTGCAATCAGAAACAATGTTGGGCTTAAAATGGAGCCTTGCGGAATTCTATTTTCAAGAGAGCGTTATAACCCAGAGTTGTTACCGTTAGCTCTTACTTCAATATGCCTATTAGTTAAGAAATTTTGTATAAAAGCTAGTGTGTGGCCCCTGATTTCAAATTTTTGTAGTGTTTTTAAGATGTTATATTTCCATGCAGTATCGAAAGCTTTATTAATATCAATAAAGATAGCTAGTAATTTTTGATTGTGTAGAAATGCATATTCTATTTTCATCATCAGATGGCGCTACAGCCTTTCGTGAGCCTTGGCCTGCTTCAAAACATTCTTCCATCCTTCCCTTGTCACCTCGGGGTAAATAATAGCGGTCTATCATCCTTCTATTGCCTCCGTGTGCTCTGTAGAGGGCTTCGGAGACGTCAACGAAAGCACCTCTACCCAAGTCCATTTTCAGGATATGAACTTGTAAAGTTTTCTTCCGATGAACTCGTCTTGAAAAAGACGAGCTATTTCTTACATGACATACGATGAAGTTGTCGAAATAGACATCAGGTTCTCAGCTTCGATGACTTGCCTTGAAAAAGGCAAGATATTTCTTACATGACTAATTAGTAAATAAAACACCAAATATTGTTGAAATAATACTCAGCCACAGAGTATGGGAAAAAGCTAAAAAGAAAGCAGAGCACCGAGAGCACTAAGCTCTCGGAGAGCCCGTGTGGGACTGACTTGGTTGACCTGAAAATCGCCTATTTTTATACACGCTTAAGTAACGATAAATAGGGATTTCCAGGTCAGGGACCAATAGGAAAAAATGAGGGGCGGGGCGATGCGTCTCGAGCGCGAACTAGTCGCATCCGAGAACACCCTATCGAGTGTCTGCCTTCTCCAGCCCCTCACTCCAATCTCCCTTAGATCTTCCTGTACATCGTCCAGATATCTGAGTTTAGGTCGCCCCCTTCTTCTTCTTCCGATCGGCCTGTTTAGCATAGTTATTTTAGTGGGATTACTCTCATCCATCCGCATAACGTGGCCCACCCACCTTAGGCGGTTTATTTTGATGGTCTTCACAATATCTGCATCACCAAAAAGTCTATAGAGTTCAAAGTTATATCGCCTTCTCCACAGACCCTGTTCGTTTACTCCGCCATATATGGTCCTCAACACTTTTCTTTCAAATTATTCTATTTTATCTACAGCAATAGTAGTGTTACCTTTGTATTCGTTTGTAAACACTATGTTGTTTTCTATTGATTTATTTTTAACTGAAATTGCTGTTTGATACTCTTTGTAACCGGAAATTTTAGTTTCACTACACACATTGATATTGGATTTTGCAATGACACCTTTTTAAAATAAATTTCCGACATTTTTCGTATTCTTTAAATGAAGACGCGCGAATAAAGAACCATGGACTTAACTATACTATACTTATATACCCCTAATATTTTTTATTGTCACAGTTAGTTGATACTATTTATTTGTAGGATTTCGATGAACCAATGAAGACCGACTTTCAAACATGGCATGACAATTGTAAACTTTACATTCCCGGTGTAACCGATGAAGATATTAATAGAGTCAGACAAGGACACTTCGATACGGATAACGAAGCTATTAAGGTAAGTAAACTAGTTAGTAAAATGAAGTTGTGGGAATATCTTCAACATAAAATTACTTTACAGCTGCGCATTTTCCTCGATATTTCTTTAATCATCAAACCGCCCCATTCTGCGTTTTAATTAAATATTTCCATCAAGAGTTTTTTTTTTTATTTATTTAGAATTTCCGCATCAACCATTAAAGGTTATTAGCGGGTTTTACAGATTTTACAGTTGTTATTACAAATACAAATTTACTAATTACAAATTGCGTATTAAATTACACATAATAAATTACAAATTACAAAGAGATACATATAATATAACTTAAATTTTGTGTAGTAAACGTATGTCCTTAAGGAATTTGATTGTATTAGATACATTACTGTTTAACATATCTTTAAGTTTCTTGGCTTCTTCTGGTACGTTGTTGATGGCTCTTTCGTAGGAATAAAGAGGACATTCAATCAATACATGTTGAACAGTTATTGGACATTCACAATAGGAACATTCAGGTGGTAGTTCTTTTGTTATGAGATGCTGGTGAGTTAACGCTGTGTGTCCAATTCTTAGTCGGTTTATAATCACTTGTTGCCGTCTGTTTTCTGGAAATGGTAGTTTAGTGCCAATCCTAGTTTTCACGTTTTTAAGGTTAGCCTTAGTAAAATTCCACATTTGTTGCCAATTTTTTACACAGTGCTGTTTAATATTGAGCTGGATATCACTGAATGGAATTGTAGTCATAATTTCAGTTTGCTCGTCAGTAGCAGCTTTCTTTGCTAATTCATCTACTTTTTCATTTCCTGCGATACCTGTATGTGATGGTACCCAGAGAAATGTAACGTTCACGTGTCTGTTTTGTAGGTGATAAAGTGCTAATTGTATTTGTTGCAGGATAGCATGTACTGGATATATTTGCCTTAAGCTCTGAAGAACAGATAAAGAGTCAGTAATGATAAGAAAATCTGAGCTTGCATGACTCTTACACATGTCTAAAGCCTTTAAAATGGCGATTGCTTCTCCCGTGAAAATGCTGCAGAATTGAGGGATGCGAACTGCATATTTAGACTTTCCTAGAATAAAGGCCGCTGCGTGTCCGTTTTCAGTTCTTGATGCATCGGTAAAGATCTTGTTATGGCCAGTGTATTCTAATATCCGTTCTTGATATAATTTGTTAATGATTATGGGATTTGTGGTACTCTTTGGATAGGCCGTGAGGGATAGATCAATGGTGGGAAAATTAATAGTCCAGGGAGGTATAGTTCGTTGTGTAGGGTAAGAATGTGTGAGCTGTTCCATGTCAAAACCGTATCTCGTTAGACGTTCTTTAAGGAGTGGATATTTAATTTGTTGATGGCAATGAGTAGGTGGATATATTTTATAAAGAAGTGGATAGTTTGTGTTATTAGGGTTGGAAGACAATCTCGCGGCATAATTTAAAGAAATGCGTTGTCTTCGTATTGATAGGGGAGATTCATTTAGGATAACCTGAAAACTTGAAACAGGACTAGTTCGGTAAGCACCCAGAATTAGTCTTAAACATGTGTTTTGTATAATGTCTAGTTTTTTAAGTATATAATTACTCACAGTTGAATAGCATATTGCACCATAATCCAGTTTACTTCGGATTAATGATTGGTATATATGCAGCAATTTTATGGTGTCCGCTCCCCAAGATCGGTTTGATAGCATTTTAAGGAGATTTATTTTAGATTGGCAGGATACGACTAGCTTTTTAATATGTTCTGCCCATGTTAACTGACTGTCCAGTCTTAGGCCAAGAAAGTCAATGCTCTCTACTTGTTCTAAGTTGATACCATTTAGAGTAAGTGTTGTTTTGCAATCAGTTTTTCTTTTATTGAATACGATGAAACGAGATTTATCACCTGAGAACGTAAAACCAGTCTTTTGGGACCAGTCTTCTAGTTTATGCAAAAATGATTGCAAAATGTTTGAGGCTAGTGTAATATTGCAGCTACTAGTATATACAACTAAGTCATCTGCATACAGACCTGCTTTCAAAGGTAGCTTTATCTCTTAAACGATATTATTAATTGCTATTAAGAATAAAGTGGGGCTTAAGGTTGAGCCCTGTGGAATACCGTTTTCAAGACATTCTGTTTTGGAGGTAATTCCATTTACACGTACTTGAAATATCCTATTATTCATGAAATGTTTTACAAAGGCAAGAAAATTTCCCTGGATACCCCAATTGGACATGGTTTGTAAAATGTTGTATCTCCATGCAGTGTCAAATGCTTTATTTATATAAAAATATATGGCAATTACTTTCTGGTTATTTCTAAAGGACTCGCATATAATATTGTCAATAGCTACTAAGGCATCGTGAGTTGATCTGCCTTTTCTGAAACCGCTTTGGATATGGCTTAATAATTGGTTTTTTTCAAGAAACCACATTAATCTGTTATTTAAAATTTTTTCTAGTAGTTTGCATGTATTATTTGTAAGAGAAACTGGTCTATAGGAAAGGGGTCAGTTTTTGATTTGAAAGGTTTTAATATGAGAATAATTGTTGATTCAGACCAGATTAAAGGAAATTTTTTATTAAGGTAAATGTGATTGAAAATGTCTAAGAGAATTAATTTTCCTATGTATGGCAAGTTTTTGATAAATATGATTGGTATATTATCAGGACCCGATGAAGTGTTTTTTGATTTATCTAGAGCTTCTTCAAATTCTTGATATGTGATGGGGAAATTTAGTGGATTATCACTATTTATTATAGATATATCTGTCATTTCACGTTTATTTTTGAAATCTAAAAATGCGGGATTGAAGTTTGCATTGCTTGAATTATTCTTATATACATCTGACATAATATTACTAATTTCTTGTTTGGAAGATATTAATTTGTTTTTATAATAAAGAGTGTTAATATGAATTGAGTTTTGTTCACCTTTTAATGTACGAACTTTATTCCAGATTGTAGTCATAGGTGTTGATGAATTTATGGTAGAGACATAATTTGACCATGTTTCTTTTTTACTTTTCTTAATAAGATATTTAGTTTTTGCTCTAAGTTTTTTAAAATTGATAACATTTTCTGTTGTTTTATGTCTTTTTAAAACATTGAAAGCATGTTTGCTAGATTTCATAGCTAAGGCTATTTCTTCACTCCACCATGGTACTGGTTTTCGTTTACAAGGTTTTGTTTTTCCCACTGCAATATTAGCGCATTTTACTATAGTATCATTGAAATGATAAAGAGATGAATCTATGCTATCTTCTAGAGTAAAGTTCGTAAGATAATTATTTAATAGATCTCTATATAAGTCCCAGTTTGCTGAGTTTAATTTCCATTTTTGGTAAACAGGAATATTTGGTTGATCATGCAAAATGGTTTCAATTGTTACAGGAAAATGATCGCTATTATATAGATAATCAAGACTATTCCAAGAAAAACTTGTAGCTAATGTGTGATCACACAATGAAATATCGATGGCAGAAAAAGTACTATTGTGGGAGCTGAAATGAGTAGATTTACCAGTATTCATTAAAATTAGATTTTGATTGTCTATTAATTTCTGAAGAATTCTACCACATTTGTCTGTTTTTATACTACCCCATGTGATATTATGACAATTCAAGTCACCAAGTATTAGTTTGGGAGCAGGAATATCATCGATTAAGCGATGTAACTCTTCAAGTACATTTTCATTTGGATGAGGGAGGTAAATGTTACATATGTTAATAGGTCTGCAGTTGATATTGCATGACACTGATACAGCTACAGCCTCTAGATTAGTGTGTAGCTTAATTTCTTTGGTCTGAATGTGATTTTTAACAAAAATACCAACACCTCCACTAGCATATGTTGCGTCTCGATTTTTAAGGAAATGGGAATAATTTTTTATATTAACCCTTTCGCTCATGATTTTTTTAAACTCAGCCTAAAAATTTGAAATTTTGAATATTGGTTACTTGAATTTATTTAAGATTTATGGAGTTTATTCCAAGTCAAAAAGTATTTCCATTTTTGAAAAATAGCATGTCCACACATGAGGACATTGTGAGATAACGGGGTAAAAAGACTGTGGGTTAGAGAAAAAATAAATAATGAGAACAATGATAATATTTATTCAATGCACATTATACATGATTTATATACTGTGGTACTCCACAAAACAATTGTTAATATTGGTCAAACATAAATGAACTTTGCATTTGAGGCAAGATGTACGAGATTTTCCCTTGCATCCGGGTTTCTTGCAACGCGAAGCATTTTTCAATTTATCAATAGAAGGTAAATGTCCTACATTGTCCAATCTTACTTCCTTCACTGGACGTACTTCAATGTTTTTTCTTTTAGGTGTTTTTGGGTTCAGGCCTTATCGACTGTTTTTTCTATAGCTAAAAGAACTTCAGCAATTTCTGCGCGAAAGTGCACCAAATCTAAGATTCTTTGCTTTGGTATTTGCAAATTTGTTGCTTGCCTACTATATTCTAGCCATGCATTTGTACAGGCTAAATCTATACCATGTGTGAACATTCGCTATGAATGGACTAGGTTATATTTACCTACTCTAGAAGAACCCGTTTACTCACAGAGTCCACAAGTGAGGACGTCACTTTTCAGTAAGAATACAAAGCCAAAAATCAATTTATTCCACTTACAACTTCGTATTCCACAAAATGCACCTTTTCGAACATATAATAATTTTTACAACATGTGGGTGAGTCACCTAGTCTAAAAATAAATTACTGTTCTTTGCGCGGTATAGATGTCTGCACAGTGGCCAGAATCTTACTAAAACTTTTTCGATCGTTTCTTCTACTTGCCAACAGATGGGGTCTAGTGCATGAATAAGGAATATTTAGAGGTCCCTTAACGTGGACAACATGAGCAAACAGTCATACTCTTATAATTTCGTACAACTGAGCGCGTAGAAATGTATGTCCACATTTGTGGACGCCGTGAGTGAAAGGGTTAAAGTTATTACTTTTAAGGTGGGTTTCCTGTAAACATATTATAAGAGGAGAAAGATCGTTTATAAGTAGATTAAGGGATTCTAAATTATTAAAATAACCATTAAGATTCCACTGTAATATCAATGTATTATCCATTTTATTTTACAACGTTAGAAAGGGAGTTATCGCTTTCAATATCCGAGGATGAATCGGTAACTAAGGATTGTATCTTTTTTCGAAGTCTTGTTAGTTTATTTTTTATTTTGCGATCAGGAATATGGTCGTGGGCGAATAGAAGTATCTCTTTAAAAGAACTTATATCGGTTGTGTAATTTTCTACTATGAGGGTAGGATAATTTGAGTTTAATGCGTTACGTATCGCGTCACAAAGAACTGTAAATTTAAGAGGAAATGTCGGGTATTTAGATTCGATTTTACCTTTAATAGATTCAAGTGACTCGAGGATATCAGATTGTGATGATTTTGGCCGCTTAACTGTATTTTTGGGTTTGGTAAAAATTGTTGGATCGGGTGGCGTTTCATGTATCTCAGGAGAGTCAGTAGATATTTGTCTCTTTGTTTTTTGATGGGAGGCATCAGTTTTCAAAGTAATAGGATTGTTATTTTTAGTCGTTTCGTTGTGAATATCTTCTGTTGTTATTTGAAAGTTAGTGGTATTATTAATAGGATTTTCTGCTTCTGTTGTAAGATTTTGAGGTTTAGACGGAAGTGATATTGTAGATTGAGATTCAATGAGCGTTTCAGTTGATGTCAATTGTGATAGAACAGGGCAGTCTGTTTCGCGATGACCTTTTGACATACACTTAGGGCAATTTAAGTCAGTGGATAGATAAATTCGATAGTTGGTGTTGTCGAAGGATATTGTAATGAAATCTGGGATAGTGATATTTTCAATAGGAGTGATAAAAATTTGTCTTCGAAAGCTTAAAACATGGTTATAGGCAGTGTCCGGCATTCCAACTCGCAGAAAAGTCATCTGGGATACAGTATTAAGTCCTAATTTTTTCAGCTCAACTTCAAGTACTGAGTTTGATATGGTGGGACAGACATTTGAGATGACCAGTCTTGTAGCAGGAGTAATTAGACGTCTTACTTCAACTTCTGAATCATTAATGGATATTGATGTATGTGTCTTCAGCAATGTATTGACGACTTCGGTATTGGAGAGATAAATACAAATTCTGTTATTTGAGATGCGGGATGCAAATAATATATTTTCTGGTTTTACTATCTTTCCTATTGCTATCACGTATTCATTTATTTTTATTCCATTGAGAGCAGATAGGACAATGGCTTGGTTTTTGGTTGGATATTTAAATGAAGTAACAGCGTTGGAATATGAACATGGTTGATTATTGTTAGGAGAAGAAACAGAACCAACAGAATCTTCATCCATTTTTAAAAATATTATTCATATTTTGGTACCTCTATTCTTCAGACGGTCCTGTTTGTCACAACGGAATCGGTAATGAGGTACCAAAAGTTGTGTAGTTGATAAATCCGGTAGCAGGAACTTGTTTTGATATAAGTATCTTTAATTATATTATAATAAATACTACTTACAGTTTTTTTTCCAAGTAGTTCAAATTTATTTTTATATTAACACTACACTTTATTGCAATTTTATCAACTGAATATAAATAATATCGCAAAAAACTAGGTGTAATTAGGCTAGCTATTAAACACGTCTTTTAACGACAAAGGTTCGACGTGAAGTCTCCATCAAGAGTTTGTTTAAGTTATGCGAAAGAATTTTGAAGATAATTTCATGACTCTCGTTAAAGCCGGCCGCTTATCAAGGCGTGTTTAGTTTTGTTAAAGTCTGAATTTATTTTCAAATTCGAAATCTTTTCGTTTTCCTTTTCTTGTCATGGAAATGTAGTATGAAGTGACAGTAGCAGTTGGATACTCGGTATTGAGCAGTTTTACAACAGTTTTTGAAAATTTTGAAAATCAAGTTTATAAACGATTCTAAAATACAAATTTAAACATCCTTATAACAATTTTTTGTGGCAAAAAGATTTTTTGTCTAATGTCATTCCTCTCTCTCTCTCTCTCTCTCACACACACACACACACACACACACACACACACACACACACACACAAAATACTCTAAAATGCTTATTAAATACCATTCCATTAATGATATCATTACTGCTCTCTCATATCATGTACACAAACAAGTTTTTAACAATAAAGGCCCATTTTTCTTATTTTGTCACTTGAAAAGAAAATAACAAGTTAGAAGTACACAAAGCACAAAAACACATTTATATCCATTAATCTCTTCTATCTAGTTCGTATCGGAGACACAATTTCCGCATTTCGAGAAACAGGCACTGTCACAGGGGTTCACACCATTTATATAAAAGAGAATTAGTTTAGTAAGCAAGAGCGCACGTTTCTATGACACCAATGGTTATTAATGAAAACAGTGTTTAGAGCTTAAAATTATATACGAGGTATGGCCATAAATAACGGCATTTATGCTACTAGAGAAGGCCTGTGTTAGAACCAGTCTCGTACCACAGACATAAGGCCTGCGTTAGAACCAGTGTCGTACGACAGACATAATATTTATGGCATGAAAGTCTTATCTAATTGATCACTTTATTTTTCTTAGCTGTAATTACAGTAGCTTGATGATGGTCTTTATTAAAATAAGATCTGTTATTTGGCGTAGACAAAATATTAGTTACTACCGTGTACAAATACAGGGGTGAAGAGTTGTGTTATAGAGGTAGTACCTTTTATTGGAACAACCACATCGAGCGTCATAGATAGGAAATGGTTCTTGATTACTGGTCTTTATAAGAAAACTAACTCTCACTTATGACTCCACCTGCCATACCCCGAGCAACTGCATTGCTCTGCAGGCTAAACTAAGTAAGGGTAGCCGGATATGGCGAAAATTCCACACAGCGATTACCGCTATAAGCAATCCGACATTTACTAACCAACAGCTGTTCAGTAATATGGCAACCAAGATATTTAAAACTGGACACTCTTTGAATTATATGACCATCAACATATAATCGTGCATCTTGATGTGCTAAACGGCTAAACACCATGTGTTTTGTTTATGGCATTTAAAAGGCATTGTTATCCATTCATGTCATTACTTAAAATAACTGTATCGTCTGCATATCTGATTGTATTTATCAGAATTCCATTAACTTTCACGCCCCATTCCAAATTATGCAGCGGTTCTTTAAATATTCTATCTGAATATAAATTAAATAACAGTGGGGATAGTATACAACCCTGTCTGACACCTCTTTGTATTTTACATATTTCTGTTGATTTTCCGTTTATGCAAGCTGTCGCTGTTTGACGCCAGTATAACTTTTCTATGAATCGTATGTCTTGACTATCAACTCCTTTATCTTTTAATATTGTTATTAATTTGTGATGCTGTACTCGATCAAAGGCCTTTTCATAGTCAATAAATACAGCAAAGACGTCTTTCCTTTGATCTCGACATTTCTGCAGTAATACATTTAGTGCAAAGAAGGCGTCCCGAGTTCCCAGTCCATTTCTGAAGCCAAATTGTGTTTCATCCTGATCTTCTTCACATTTATCTCTGATTCTACTATGGATGATGCGTAAAAATATTTTCAAAGTGTGGCTCATAAGGCTTATCATTCTATAATCGCTACAGTTTTTCGGACGTTGTTTTTTTGGTAGTGATATGAATTCGGGCTTTAACCAATCTTCAGGGATATCACCAGTCGAATAAACATCATTAAAAGGCTTGACCAGTATTCCAATGTTCTCCTCATTTATAAGCTTTAACATCTCTGTCGGTATGTTATCAGGGCCAACGGCTTTCTTGTTCTTTGCTAAGTTTATAGCATGCAGTATTTCTGATTTTAGTATTTCTGGTCCTTCACCTTCAACTAAAGTCTCCGGTTCTTCGGGTCTATCATCATTATACAGTTCACTTATATAATTACACCAGGTTGTTCGAATTTCATGTTCGTCTATTATCATTTTTCCCGACGAATCGGTTATAGTATGTGGAGTTTTCTTATGATAAAGACCAGCTACTTCTCTAACTTTTTTAAACATATTCAACGTATCATGTTTTTCATTCAACTTTTCTAATTCCTTGCATTTATCCTTCATCCATTTTTCTTTCTTCTTCTTCTGGTTCCTATCCGTTTCGGATGTTGGAAATCATATTGGCAATCATAACCTTGCTCGCTGCGGCTCAAAACAGCTCCGTTGAGGTTTTCTTAAACCATGTTCTTAAATTCCGCAGCCATGATATTCTCCTTCTACCGGGTCCTCGCTTACCTTTGACTTTACCTTGCAATATAGACTGTAGCAGGGCGTAACGGTGCTCATTTCTTATAACGTGTCCCAGATATTGCAATTTTATGCGTTTGATTGTAAACACAATCTCTAGTTCCTTCTTCATTTTTCTTTAGCCACCTTTATTTTTTGTTTAATTAGTTTCTGTTTTTCCTTATATTCTGTCTTGTTACCTTTCAGTTTCCTTCTCTGCTCCATTAATTCCAGGATTTCATCAGTCATCCATTGTTGTTTTTTGTACCTGTGTAACGTTGTTAAATATTTTTCTATTACTTTCAAGGTAAGATCTTTAAATGCGTTCCATATTTCTGTGTTGTTTTCATTGATTGATTTCTTTAGCTCATTTTTTAAGTCATTTTCTATTAACGTTTTGTTGGATATTAAGATATTTAATTTTGGTGTTTTTTAGGGCTTTCTTGGACTTTTTTGAGCTTCACTTTGATGTCAGTTATTACAGGGTTATGGTCTGAACCGATATCTGCACCAGGATATGTCGTTACTCTGGTGATGTCATTCTTAAATCTCTTGTTTACCAGAATATAGTCTATCTGATTTCTAATCATATGTAGTGAATTATCCCCTGGTCCCCTCCATGTGTATAACCTTCTTTTATGTAATTTGAATTAATATTTGCGATTTTTATGTCATGTTCTTGACAAAACTGGTATAATCGATCGCCTCTTTCATTGCTCTCCCCTAGTCCATATTCACCCACCAGGTCAGATTTTCGGCCTTGGCCAAATTTTGCGTTAAAATCTTTAATATTATATGTGACTTCGTTACTTTTTAGATTTTTAAGTGTCTATTTTAATTGGCTATAGAATGATTCGACATCATTGTCATATTTCTTTTATGCAGTAAGGGCATATATCTGGATAACATTGACATTAAATGGTTTGCTATTTAATTGGAGTATTGCTAGTCTGTCGTTCACTGGTATGAAATTTTTCACATATTTCTTAAATTTATACGTTATAAATAAGCCAACTCCATTCCTATGATGTGTGTCATCTTCTGCACTTCCAGAATAGTATAGTGTGCCTTCATCTTGTTCACATATTCCCGTTCCAGGCCACCGGAGCTCACTGATGCCCATTATATCAATTTTTAACCTCTTGAACTAAGTTACTGAGCTTACCTGCTGCATAGAGGCTTTTAACCTTCCAGGTACCGAATCTGATTGTACTGCTAGACCTGCTTTCACTTCTTCGAAATATCTTTTGTAGTTTATTAGTCGAATTATTTTAATTATTTAATTTTTGAACTTTGAAATATATTAAGCAAACCAATATTTTTCGATTTTACATATCATAACAATATATATATATATATATATATATATATATATATATATATATATATATATATATACTTCTTTGGAGGATAACTTTCGGGAAAGCGTCAAAACAAGGATCAGCTAGAGATGGTATAAGCCAGTTTGGTGTAGAACTTTATTCTATATGTGAAATTTTCGGTGATATGTTGTCACCTTCATCAGCACCTAAATGGAAAACCTATTTTAGTACAAGTGGTGGAAGTTAACATATAAAACCTACATTGAAAATGTTCAGTTGGTCCTAGAGTTGAAGAACACTGTCACAAACATGTTAAAAATATTAAAAATTACATTTAAAATTTTGAATAAAAACATTACAACACAATGTAGTGTATTCTATTCCATGTGGTTCCTGTTCAGAAGTGTATGTCGGTCAAACCAGCCAGAAACTTTCAAAAAGACTAGCTTTGCACAAGAGTGATGTAGTGAGGAAACCCACCTGCACAGCCTTTAGCCAACATATTAAGAATACTGGACACATTGCTAACTATGAAAATGTGCAAGTACTAAAGAGGGTTGACAACCAATTTAAGAGAAACTTCATAGAAATGTGCTACATCCATAACTGCAGTTCTTCTATGAACTGTAAGAAAGATGTTGAAAACTTAAGTTGTATTTATTCATTTCTACTTCAACAAGACTTGACAAGATGTAACAAACTGGAGAATGTAGGGAACTTATCATAACATACATAGATTGCCTACCTGTACTTGAGAAAAGACTCCATTTCCCTGCTGATTGTGTTTCCTGGGGCTCTTTCTTTCCATATCCATGAGGTTCTAACGTGAAAATTATAACCTCGTTGCATATGACACCCGGATATTGACAGAAGTCAGAAATATGTCATCAAAAA